>OX451735.1:1203596390-1203731390 GCA_948472305.1 Vicia faba
GTTATTGTTGTTGTTGTATATTTCACGTTGTTATTGTTGTTGACGTTGTTGTTTATTTGACGTTGTTGTTGTTGTTGTTTATTTGAGGTTGTTATTGTTGTTGTTGTTTATTTGACGTTGTTGTTGTTGTCGATGTTGTTGTTGTTTATTTGATGTTGTTGTTGTTGACATGGTTGTTGTGGTTTATTTCACGTTGTTGTTGATTTTGACGTTGTTGTTTATTTGACGTTGTTGTTGTTGTTTATTTGACGTTGTTGTTGTTGTTGTTGTTGTTGTTGTTGTTGTTTATTTGACGTTGTTGTTGTTATTTATTTAACATTGTAGTTGTTGTTGACGGTGTTGTTGTTGTTGTGGTTGTTGTTGTTTATTTGACGTTATTGTTGTTGTTGTTGTTGTTGTTTATTTGACGTTTTTGTTGTTGTTGACATAGTTGTTGTTGTTATTGTTTATTTGACGTTGTTGTTGTTGTTGAGGTTGTTGTTGTTGTTGTTTATTTGACGTTGTTGTTGTTGTTATTTTTTATTTGACGTTGTTGTTATTGTTGTTTATTTGACGTTGTTGTTGTTGTTGTTGTTTATTTGACGGTGTAGTTGTTGTTGTTGTTGTTTATTTTACGTTGTTATTGTTGTTGTTGTTTATTTCACGTTGTTGTTGTTGTTGACGTTGTTTTTTATTTGACGTTGTTGTTGTTGTTTATTTGACGTTGTTGTTGTTGTTGTTGTTTATTTGACGTTGTTATTGTTGTTGTTGTTTATTTGACATTGTTGTTGTTGTCGATGTTGTTGTGGTTTATTTGATGTTGTTGTTGTTGACATGGTTGTTATGGTTTATTTCACGTTGTTGTTGATTTTGACGTTGTTGTTTATTTGACGTTGTTATTGTTATTGTTTATTTGACGTTGTTGTTGTTGTTGACGTTGTTGTTGTTGTTTATTTGACGTTGTTGTTGTTGTTTATTTAACATTATTGTTGTTGTTGACGGTGTTGTTGTTGTTGTTGTTGTTGTTGTTGTTGTTTATTTGACGTTGTTGTTGTTTTTGTTTATTTGACGGTATTGTTGTTGTTGTTATTTATTTGACGTTGTTGTTGTTGTTGTTGTTGTTTATTTGACGTTGTTGTTGTTGTTGACGTTGTTGTTGTTGTTGTTTATTTGACGTTTTTGTTGTTGTTGACATAGTTGTTGTTGTTGTTGTTTATTTGACGTTGTTGTTGTTGTTGAGGTTGTTGTTGTTGTTGTTTATTTGACGTTGTTGTTGTTGTTATTTTTTATTTGAAGTTGTTGTTATTGTTGTTTATTTGACGTTCTTGTTGTTGTTGTTTATTTGACGGTGTTGTTGTTGTTGTTGTTGTTTATTTTACGTTGTTATTGTTGTTGTTGTTTATTTGACGTTGTTGTTGTTGTTGACGTTGTTGTTGTTGTTTATTTGATGTTGTTGTTGTTCAGATAGTTGTTGTTGTTTATTTCACGTTGTTGTTGTTGTTGACGTTGTTGTTTATTTGACGTTGTTGTTGTTGTTTATTTGACGTTGTTGTTGTTGTTGACATTGTTGTTGTTGTTGTTGTTGTTTTTTATTTGACGTTGTTGTTGTTGGTTATTTGACATTGTTGTTGTTGTTGACGGTGTTGTTGTTGTTGTTGTTTATTTGACATTGTTGTTGTTGTTGTTGTTGTTTATTTGACATTGTTGTTGTTGATGTTGTTGTTGTTGTTTATTTGACGTTGTTGTTGTTGACGTTGTTGTTGTTGTTATTGTTTATTTGACGTTGTTATTGTTGTTTATTTGACGTAGTTGTTGTTGTTGACGTTGTTGTTGTTGTTTATTTGACGTTTTTGTTGTTGTTGTTTTTGTTGTTGTTTATTTGACGTTGTTGTGGTTATTGTTTATTTGACGTTGTTGTTGTTATTGTTGTTTATTTGACATTGTTGTTGTTGTTGTTATTGTTGTTGTTGTTGTTGTTTATTTGACGTTGTTGGTTTTGTTTATTTGACATTGTTGTTGTTGTTGACGGTGTTGTTGTTGTTGTTGTTGTTTATTTGACATTATTGTTGTTATTGATGTTGTTGTTGTTGTTTATTTGACATTGTTGTTGTTGTTGTTTATTTGACGTTGTTGTTGTTGTTGTTGACGTTGTTGTTGTTGTTGTTGTTGTTTATTTGACGTTGTTGTTGTTTATTTGACGTTGTTGTTGTTGTTGTTTATTTGACGTTGTTGTTGTTGTTGTTGTTTATTTGACGGTGTTGTTGTTGTTATTGTTGTTGTTTATTTAACGTTGTTATTTTTGTTGTTGTTGTTTATTTGACGTTGTTGTTATTGTTGACGTTGTTGTTGTTGTTGTTGTTTATTTGATGTTGTTGTTGTTGTTGACATAGTTGTTGTTGTTTATTTCACGTTGTTGTTGTTGTTGACGTTGTTGTTGTTGTTTATTTGACATTGCTGTTGTTGTTTATTTGACGTTGTTATTGTTGTTGTTGTTTATTTGACGTTGTTGTTGTTGTTGTCGATGTTGTTGTTGTTTATTTGATGTTGTTGTTGTTGACATGGTTGTTGTGGTTTACTTCACGTTGTTGTTGATTTTGACGTTGTTGTTTATTTGACGTTGTTGTTGTTGTTTATTTGACGTTGTTGTTGTTGTTATTGACGTTGTTGTTGTTGTTTATTTGACGTTGTTGTTGTTGTTTATTTAACATTGTTGTTGTTGTTGACGGTGTTGTTGTTGTTGTTGTTGTTGTTTATTTGACGTTGTTGACGTTGTTGTTTATTTGACGGTATTGTTGTTGTTGTTATTTATTTGACGTTGTTGTTGTTGTTGTTTATTTGACGTTGTTGACGTTGTTGTTGTTGTTGTTTATTTGACGTTTTTGTTGTTGTTGACATAGTTGTTGTTGTTGTTTATTTGACGTTGTTGTTGTTGTTGAGGTTGTTGTTGTTTTTGTTTATTTGATGTTGTTGTTGTTGTTATTTTTTATTTGACGTTGTTGTTATTGTTGTTTATTTGATGTTGTTGTTGTTGTTTATTTTTTATTTGATGTTGTTGTTTATTTGATGTTGTTGTTTATTTTTTATTTGATGTTGTTGTTGTTGTTTATTTGACGTTGTTGTTGTTGTTGTTTATTTGACGGTGTTGTTGTTGTTGTTGTTGTTGTTTATTTTACGTTGTTATTGTTGTTGTTGTTTATTTGACGTTGTTGTTGTTGTTGACGTTGTTGTTGTTTATTTGATGTTGTTGTTGTTCACATAGTTGTTGTTGTTTATTTCAAGTTGTTTTTGTTTATTTGACGTTGTTGTTTATTTGACGTTGTTGTTGTTGTTTATTTGACGTTGTTGTTGTTGTTGTTGACGTTGTTGTTGTTGTTGTTGTTGTTTATTTGACGTTGTTGTTGTTGGTTATTTGACATTGTTGTTGTTGTTGACAGTGTTGTTGTTGTTGTTGTTGTTTATTTGACATTGTTGTTGTTGTTGTTGTTGATGTTGTTGTTGTTTATTTGATGTTGTTGTTGTTGATGTTGTTGTTGTTGTTTATTTGACGTTGTTGTTGTTTATTTGACGTTGTTGTTGTTGACGTTGTTGTTGTTGTTATTGTTTATTTGACGTTGTTGTTGTTGTTTATTTGACGTAGTTGTTGTTGTTGACGTTGTTGTTGTTGTTGTTATTTATTTGACGTTGTTGTTGTTATTGTTTATTTGACGTTGTTGTTGTTGTTGTTGTTTATTTGACGTTGTTGTTGTTGTTGTTATTATTGTTGTTGTTGTTGTTGTTTATTTGACGTTGTTGTTGTTGTTTATTTGACGTTGTTGTTGTTGTTGTTGTTTATTTGACGTTGTTGTTGTTGTTGTTGTTGTTGAGTTGTTGTTGTTGTTGTTTATTTGACGTTGTTGTTGTTGTTGTTTATTTGACATTGTTGTTGTTGTTGGCGGTGTTGTTGTTGACGGTGTTGTTGTTGTTGTTTATTTGACATTGTTGTTGTTATTGTTGTTGTTGTTGTTGTTTATTTGACATTGTTGTTGTTGTTGTTTATTTGACGTTGTTGTTGTTGTTGTTTATTTGACGTTCTTGTTGTTGTTTATTTGACGTTGTTGTTGTTGTTGTTTATTTGACGTTGTTGTTGTTGTTTACTTTGTTGTTGTTGTTGTTTATTTGACGTTGTTGTTGTTGTTGTTTATTTGACATTGTTGTTGTTGTTATTGTTTATTTGACGTTGTTGTTGTTATTGTTGTTTATTTGACATTGTTGTTGTTGTTGTTATTGTTGTTGTTGTTGTTGTTTATTTGACGTTGTTGTTGTTGTTTATTTGACGTTGTTGTTGTTGTTTATTTGACGTTGTTGTTGTTGTTTATTTGACGTTGTTGTTGTTGTTGTTGAGTTGTTGTTGTTGTTGTTTATTTGACGTTGTTGTTGTTGTTGTTTATTTGACATTGTTGTTGTTGTTGACGGTGTTGTTGTTGTTGTTGTTTATTTGACATTATTGTTGTTATTGATGTTGTTGTTGTTGTTTATTTGACGTTCTTGTTGTTGTTTATTTGACGTTGTTGTTGTTGTTGTTGTTTATTTGACGTTGTTGTTTTTGTTTACTTTGTTGTTATTGTTGTTTATTTGACGTTGTTGTTGTTGTTTATTTGACGTTGTTGTTGTTGTTTACTTGACGTTGTTGTTGTTGTTGACGTTGTTGTTGTTGTTGTTGTTTATTTGACGTTTTTGTTGTTGTTGACATAATTGTTGTTGTTGTTGTTGTTTATTTGACGTTGTTGTTGTTGTTGAGGTTGTTGTTGTTGTTGTTTATTTGACGTTGTTGTTGTTGTTATTTTTTATTTGACGTTGTTGTTATTGTTGTTTATTTGACGTTGTTGTTGTTATTGTTTATTTGACAGTGTTGTTGTTGTTGTTGTTGTTGTTTATTTTACGTTGTTATTGTTGTTGTTGTATATTTCACGTTGTTATTGTTGTTGACGTTGTTGTTTATTTGACGTTGTTGTTGTTGTTGTTTATTTGAGGTTGTTATTGTTGTTGTTGTTTATTTGACGTTGTTGTTGTTGTCGATGTTGTTGTTGTTTATTTGATGTTGTTGTTGTTGACATGGTTGTTGTGGTTTATTTCACGTTGTTGTTGATTTTGACGTTGTTGTTTATTTGACGTTGTTGTTGTTGTTTATTTGACGTTGTTGTTGTTGTTGTTGTTGTTGTTGTTGTTGTTTATTTGACGTTGTTGTTGTTATTTATTTAACATTGTAGTTGTTGTTGACGGTGTTGTTGTTGTTGTGGTTGTTGTTGTTTATTTGACGTTATTGTTGTTGTTGTTGTTGTTGTTTATTTGACGTTTTTGTTGTTGTTGACATAGTTGTTGTTGTTATTGTTTATTTGACGTTGTTGTTGTTGTTGAGGTTGTTGTTGTTGTTGTTTATTTGACGTTGTTGTTGTTGTTATTTTTTATTTGACGTTGTTGTTATTGTTGTTTATTTGACGTTGTTGTTGTTGTTGTTGTTTATTTGACGGTGTAGTTGTTGTTGTTGTTTATTTTACGTTGTTATTGTTGTTGTTGTTTATTTCACGTTGTTGTTGTTGTTGACGTTGTTTTTTATTTGACGTTGTTGTTGTTGTTTATTTGACGTTGTTGTTGTTGTTGTTGTTTATTTGACGTTGTTATTGTTGTTGTTGTTTATTTGACATTGTTGTTGTTGTCGATGTTGTTGTGGTTTATTTGATGTTGTTGTTGTTGACATGGTTGTTATGGTTTATTTCACGTTGTTGTTGATTTTGACGTTGTTGTTTATTTGACGTTGTTATTGTTATTGTTTATTTGACGTTGTTGTTGTTGTTGACGTTGTTGTTGTTGTTTATTTGACGTTGTTGTTGTTGTTTATTTAACATTATTGTTGTTGTTGACGGTGTTGTTGTTGTTGTTGTTGTTGTTGTTGTTGTTTATTTGACGTTGTTGTTGTTTTTGTTTATTTGACGGTATTGTTGTTGTTGTTATTTATTTGACGTTGTTGTTGTTGTTGTTGTTGTTTATTTGACGTTGTTGTTGTTGTTGACGTTGTTGTTGTTGTTGTTTATTTGACGTTTTTGTTGTTGTTGACATAGTTGTTGTTGTTGTTGTTTATTTGACGTTGTTGTTGTTGTTGAGGTTGTTGTTGTTGTTGTTTATTTGACGTTGTTGTTGTTGTTATTTTTTATTTGAAGTTGTTGTTATTGTTGTTTATTTGACGTTCTTGTTGTTGTTGTTTATTTGACGGTGTTGTTGTTGTTGTTGTTGTTTATTTTACGTTGTTATTGTTGTTGTTGTTTATTTGACGTTGTTGTTGTTGTTGACGTTGTTGTTGTTGTTTATTTGATGTTGTTGTTGTTCAGATAGTTGTTGTTGTTTATTTCACGTTGTTGTTGTTGTTGACGTTGTTGTTTATTTGACGTTGTTGTTGTTGTTTATTTGACGTTGTTGTTGTTGTTGACATTGTTGTTGTTGTTGTTGTTGTTTTTTATTTGACGTTGTTGTTGTTGGTTATTTGACATTGTTGTTGTTGTTGACGGTGTTGTTGTTGTTGTTGTTTATTTGACATTGTTGTTGTTGTTGTTGTTGTTGTTTATTTGACATTGTTGTTGTTGATGTTGTTGTTGTTGTTTATTTGACGTTGTTGTTGTTGACGTTGTTGTTGTTGTTATTGTTTATTTGACGTTGTTATTGTTGTTTATTTGACGTAGTTGTTGTTGTTGACGTTGTTGTTGTTGTTTATTTGACGTTTTTGTTGTTGTTGTTTTTGTTGTTGTTTATTTGACGTTGTTGTGGTTATTGTTTATTTGACGTTGTTGTTGTTATTGTTGTTTATTTGACATTGTTGTTGTTGTTGTTATTGTTGTTGTTGTTGTTGTTTATTTGACGTTGTTGGTTTTGTTTATTTGACATTGTTGTTGTTGTTGACGGTGTTGTTGTTGTTGTTGTTGTTTATTTGACATTATTGTTGTTATTGATGTTGTTGTTGTTGTTTATTTGACATTGTTGTTGTTGTTGTTTATTTGACGTTGTTGTTGTTGTTGACGTTGTTGTTGTTGTTGTTGTTGTTTATTTGACGTTGTTGTTGTTTATTTGACGTTGTTGTTGTTGTTGTTTATTTGACGTTGTTGTTATTGTTGTTGTTTATTTGACGGTGTTGTTGTTGTTATTGTTGTTGTTTATTTAACGTTGTTATTTTTGTTGTTGTTGTTTATTTGACGTTGTTGTTATTGTTGACGTTGTTGTTGTTGTTGTTGTTTATTTGATGTTGTTGTTGTTGTTGACATAGTTGTTGTTGTTTATTTCACGTTGTTGTTGTTGTTGACGTTGTTGTTGTTGTTTATTTGACATTGTTGTTGTTGTTTATTTGACGTTGTTATTGTTGTTGTTGTTTATTTGACGTTGTTGTTGTTGTTGTCGATGTTGTTGTTGTTTATTTGATGTTGTTGTTGTTGACATGGTTGTTGTGGTTTACTTCACGTTGTTGTTGATTTTGACGTTGTTGTTTATTTGACGTTGTTGTTGTTGTTTATTTGACGTTGTTGTTGTTGTTATTGACGTTGTTGTTGTTGTTTATTTGACGTTGTTGTTGTTGTTTATTTAACATTGTTGTTGTTGTTGACGGTGTTGTTGTTGTTGTTGTTGTTTATTTGACGTTGTTGACGTTGTTGTTTATTTGACGGTATTGTTGTTGTTGTTATTTATTTGACGTTGTTGTTGTTGTTGTTTATTTGACGTTGTTGACGTTGTTGTTGTTGTTGTTTATTTGACGTTTTTGTTGTTGTTGACATAGTTGTTGTTGTTGTTTATTTGACGTTGTTGTTGTTGTTGAGGTTGTTGTTGTTTTTGTTTATTTGATGTTGTTGTTGTTGTTATTTTTTATTTGACGTTGTTGTTATTGTTGTTTATTTGATGTTGTTGTTGTTGTTTATTTTTTATTTGATGTTGTTGTTTATTTGATGTTGTTGTTTATTTTTTATTTGATGTTGTTGTTGTTGTTTATTTGACGTTGTTGTTGTTGTTGTTTATTTGACGGTGTTGTTGTTGTTGTTGTTGTTGTTTATTTTACGTTGTTATTGTTGTTGTTGTTTATTTGACGTTGTTGTTGTTGTTGACGTTGTTGTTGTTTATTTGATGTTGTTGTTGTTCACATAGTTGTTGTTGTTTATTTCAAGTTGTTTTTGTTTATTTGACGTTGTTGTTGTTGTTTATTTGACGTTGTTGTTGTTGTTGTTGACGTTGTTGTTGTTGTTGTTGTTGTTTATTTGACGTTGTTGTTGTTGGTTATTTGACATTGTTGTTGTTGTTGACAGTGTTGTTGTTGTTGTTGTTGTTTATTTGACATTGTTGTTGTTGTTGTTGTTGTTGATGTTGTTGTTGTTTATTTGATGTTGTTGTTGTTGATGTTGTTGTTGTTGTTTATTTGACGTTGTTGTTGTTTATTTGACGTTGTTGTTGTTGACGTTGTTGTTGTTGTTATTGTTTATTTGACGTTGTTGTTGTTGTTTATTTGACGTAGTTGTTGTTGTTGACGTTGTTGTTGTTGTTGTTATTTATTTGACGTTGTTGTTGTTATTGTTTATTTGACGTTGTTGTTGTTGTTGTTGTTTATTTGACGTTGTTGTTGTTGTTGTTATTATTGTTGTTGTTGTTGTTGTTTATTTGACGTTGTTGTTGTTGTTTATTTGACGTTGTTGTTGTTGTTGTTGTTTATTTGACGTTGTTGTTGTTGTTGTTGTTGTTGAGTTGTTGTTGTTGTTGTTTATTTGACGTTGTTGTTGTTGTTGTTTATTTGACATTGTTGTTGTTGTTGGCGGTGTTGTTGTTGACGGTGTTGTTGTTGTTGTTTATTTGACATTGTTGTTGTTATTGTTGTTGTTGTTGTTGTTTATTTGACATTGTTGTTGTTGTTGTTTATTTGACGTTGTTGTTGTTGTTGTTGTTTATTTGACGTTCTTGTTGTTGTTTATTTGACGTTGTTGTTGTTGTTGTTTATTTGACGTTGTTGTTGTTGTTTACTTTGTTGTTGTTGTTGTTTATTTGACGTTGTTGTTGTTGTTGTTTATTTGACATTGTTGTTGTTGTTATTGTTTATTTGACGTTGTTGTTGTTATTGTTGTTTATTTGACATTGTTGTTGTTGTTGTTATTGTTGTTGTTGTTGTTGTTTATTTGACGTTGTTGTTGTTGTTTATTTGACGTTGTTGTTGTTGTTTATTTGACGTTGTTGTTGTTGTTGTTGAGTTGTTGTTGTTGTTGTTTATTTGACGTTGTTGTTGTTGTTGTTTATTTGACATTGTTGTTGTTGTTGACGGTGTTGTTGTTGTTGTTGTTTATTTGACATTATTGTTGTTATTGATGTTGTTGTTGTTGTTTATTTGACATTGTTGTTGTTGTTGTTGTTGTTTATTTGACGTTGTTGTTGTTGTTGACGTTGTTGTTGTTTATTTGACGTTGTTGTTGTTGTTGTTTATTTGACGTTGTTGTTGTTGTTGTTGTTTATTTGACGGTGTTGTTGTTGTTATTGTTGTTGTTTATTTAACGTTGTTATTTTTGTTGTTGTTGTTTATTTGACGTTGTGGTTATTGTTGACGTTGTTGTTGTTGTTGTTGTTTATTTGATGTTGTTGTTGTTGTTGACATAGTTGTTGTTGTTTATTTCACGTTGTTGTTGTTGTTGACGTTGTTGTTGTTGTTTATTTGACATTGCTGTTGTTGTTTATTTGACGTTGTTATTGTTGTTGTTGTTTATTTGACGTTGTTGTTGTTGTTGTCGATGTTGTTGTTGTTTATTTGATGTTGTTGTTGTTGACATGGTTGTTGTGGTTTACTTCACGTTGTTGTTGATTTTGACGTTGTTGTTTATTTGACGTTGTTGTTGTTGTTTATTTGACGTTGTTGTTGTTGTTATTGACGTTGTTGTTGTTGTTGTTTATTTGACGTTGTTGTTGTTGTTTATTTAACATTGTTGTTGTTGTTGACGGTGTTGTCGTTGTTGTTGTTTATTTGACGTTGTTGTTGTTGTTTATTTGACGGTATTGTTGTTGTTGTTATTTATTTGACGTTGTTGTTGTTGTTGTTTATTTGACGTTGTTGTTGTTGTTGTTTATTTGACGTTTTTGTTGTTGTTGACATAGTTGTTGTTGTTGTTTATTTGACGTTGTTGTTGTTGTTGAGGTTGTTGTTGTTGTTGTTGTTGTTATTTTTTATTTGACGTTGTTGTTATTGTTGTTTATTTGACGTTGTTGTTGTTGTTGTTTATTTGACGGTGTTGTTGTTGTTGTTGTTGTTGTTGTTTATTTTATGTTGTTATTGTTGTTGTTGTTTATTTGACGTTGTTGTTGTTGTTGACGTTGTTGTTGTTTATTTGATGTTGTTGTTGTTCACATAGTTGTTGTTGTTTATTTCACGTTGTTTTTGTTTATTTGACGTTGTTGTTTATTTGACGTTGTTGTTGTTGTTTATTTGACGTTGTTATTGTTGTTGTTGACGTTGTTGTTGTTGTTGTTGTTGTTTATTTGACGTTGTTGTTGTTGGTTATTTGACATTGTTGTTGTTGTTGACGGTGTTGTTGTTGTTGTTGTTTATTTGACATTGTTGTTGTTGTTGTTGTTGATGTTGTTGTTGTTTATTTGACGTTGTTGTTGTTGATGTTGTTGTTGTTGTTTATTTGACGTTGTTGTTGTTTATTTGACGTTGTTGTTGTTGACGTTGTTGTTGTTGTTATTGTTTATTTGACGTTGTTGTTGTTGTTTATTTGACGTAGTTGTTGTTGTTGACATTGTTGTTGTTGTTGTTGTTTATTTGACGTTGTTGTTGTTATTGTTTATTTGACGTTGTTGTTGTTGTTGTTGTTTATTTGACGTTGTTGTTGTTGTTGTTATTATTGTTTTTGTTGTTGTTGATGTTGTTGTTTATTTGACGTTGTTGTTGTTGTTTATTTGACGTTGTTGTTGTTGTTGTTGTTTATTTGACGTTGTTGTTGTTGTTTTTGAGTTGTTGTTGTTGTTGTTTATTTGACGTTGTTGTTGTTGTTGTTTATTTGACATTGTTGTTGTTGTTGGCGGTGTTGTTGTTGACGGTGTTGTTGTTGTTGTTGTTTATTTGACATTGTTGTTGTTATTGTTGTTGTTGTTGTTGTTTATTTGACATTGTTGTTGTTGTTGTTTATTTGACGTTGTTGTTGTTGTTATTTATTTGACGTTCTTGTTGTTGTTTATTTGACGCTGTTGTTGTTGTTGTTTATTTGACGTTGTTGTTGTTGTTTACTTTGTTGTTGTTGTTGTTTATTTGACGTTGTTGTTGTTGTTTATTTGACATTGTTGTTGTTGTTATTGTTTATTTGACGTTGTTGTTGTTGTTGTTTATTTGACGTTGTTGTTGTTGTTGTTGACGTTGTTGTTGTTGTTGTTGTTTATTTGACGTTGTTGTTGTTGTTGACGTTGTTCTTGTTGTTGTTTATTTGACGTTGTTGTTGTTGTTGTTTATTTGACGTTGTTGTTGTTGTTGTTGTTGTTTACTTGACGTTGTTGTTATTATTGACGTTGTTGTTGTTGTTGTTTATTTGACATTGTTGTTGTTGTTGTTGTTGACATAGTTATTGTTGTTGTTTATTTGACGTTGTTGTTGTTGTTTATTTGACATTGTTGTTGTTGTTGATGGTGTTGTTGTTGTTGTTGTTGTTGTTTATTTGACATTATTGTTGTTGTTGACGTTGTTGTTGTTGTTGACGGTGTTGTTGTTGTTGTTGTTTATTTGACATTGTTGTTGTTGTTGTTGACGTTGTTGTTGTTGTTTATTTGACGTTGTTGTTGTTGTTGTTGTTTACTTGGCGTTGTTGTTGTTGTTTACTTGACGTTGTTGTTGTTGTTGTTTATTTGATGTTGTTGTTGTTTACTTGACGTTGTTTTTGTTGTTTATTTGACGTTGTTGTTGTTGACGTTGTTGTTGTTGATTTGACGTTGTTGTTGATTATTTGACATTGTTGTTGTTTATTTGACGTTGTTGTTGTTGTTGTTTATTTGACGTTGTTGTTGTTGACGTTGTTGTTGTTGTTATTGTTTATTTGACGTTGTTGTTGTTGTTTATTTGACGTAGTTGTTGTTGTTGACGTTGTTGTTGTTGTTTATTTGATGTTTTTGTTGTTGTTGATGTTGGTGTTGTTTTTGTTGTTGTTTATTTGACGTTATTGTTGTTTAATTGACGTTGGTGTTGTTTATTTGACGTTGTTGTTGTTGTTGTTATTGTTGTTGTTTAATTGACACTGTTGTTGTTTATTTGACGTTGTTGTTGTTGTTATTGTTGTTGTTCTTTTTTATTTGACGTTGTTGTTTATTTGACGTTGTTGTTTATTTGACGTTGTTGTTTATTTGACGTTGTTGTTGTTTTTGTTTATTTGACGTTGTTGTTGTTGTTGACGTTGTTGTTGTTGTTATTGTTGTTGTTTGTTTGACGTTGTTGTTGTTGTTGTTTATTTGACATTGTTGTTGTTGTTGTTTAGTTGACGTTGTTGTTGTTGTTTATTTGACGTTGTTGTTGTTGTTGACGTTGTTGTTGTTGTTGTTGTTTATTTGACGTTGTTGTTGACGTTGTTTTTGTTGTTGTTTATTTGACGTTGTTGTTGTTGTTTATTTGACGTTGTTGTTGTTGTTGTTTATTTGACGGTGTTGTTGACGTTGTTGTTGTTGTTTATTTGACGTTGTTGTTGTTGTTTATTTGACGTTGTTGTTGTTTTTGTTTATTTGACGTTGTTATTGTTGTTGTTGTTTATTTGACGTTGTTGTTGTTGTTGTCGATGTTGTTGTTGTTTATTTGATGTTGTTGTTGTTGACATGGTTGTTGTGGTTTACATCACGTTGTTGTTGATTTTGACGTTGTTGTTGTTGTTTATTTGACGTTGTTATTGTTGTTATTGACGTTGTTGTTGTTGTTGTTGTTTATTTGACGTTGTTGTTGTTGTTTATTTAACATTGTTGTTGTTGTTGACGGTGTTGTTGTTTATTTGACGTTGTTGTTGTTGTTGTTTATTTGACGGTATTGTTGTTGTTGTTATTTATTTGACGTTGTTGTTGTTGTTGTTGTTTATTTGACGTTGTTGACGTTGTTGTTGTTGTTTATTTGACGTTTTTGTTGTTGTTGACATAGTTGTTGTTGTTGTTGTTTATTTGACGTTGTTGTTGTTGTTGAGGTTGTTGTTGTTGTTGTTTATTTGACGTTGTTGTTGTTGTTATTTTTTATTTGACGTTGTTGTTATTGTTGTTTATTTGACGTTGTTGTTGTTGTTGTTGTTGTTTATTTTACGTTGTTATTGTTGTTGTTGATTATTTGACGTTGTTGTTGTTGTTGTTGACGTTGTTGTTGTTTAATTGATGTTGTTGTTGTTCACATAGTTGTTGTTGTTTATTTCACGTTGTTGTTGTTTATTTGACGTTGTTGTTGTTTATTTGACGTTGTTGTTGTTGTTGTTTATTTGACGTTGTTGTTGTTGTTGTTGACGTTGTTGTTGTTGTTGTTGTTTATTTGACGTTGTTGTTGTTGGTTATTTGACATTGTTGTTGTTGTTGACGGTGTTGTTGTTGTTGTTGTTGTTTATTTGACATTGTTGTTGTTGTTGTTGATGTTGTTGTTGTTTATTTGACGTTGTTGTTGTTGATGTTGTTGTTTATTTGACGTTGTTGTTGTTGACGTTGTTGTTGTTGTTATTGTTTATTTGACGTTGTTGTTGTTGTTTATTTGACGTAGTTGTTGTTGTTGACGTTGTTGTTGTTGTTGTTTATTTGATGTTTTTGTTGTTGTTGATGTTGTTGTTGTTTTTGTTGTTGTTTATTTGACGTTGTTGTTGTTTAATTGACGTTGTTGTTGTTTATTTGACGTTGTTGTTGTTGTTGTTATTGTTGTTGTTTAATTGACGCTGTTGTTGTTTATTTGACGTTGTTGTTGTTGTTATTGTTGTTGTTCTTTTTTATTTGACGTTGTTGTTTATTTGACGTTGTTGTTGTTGTTGTTTATTTGACGTTGTTGTTGTTGTTTATTTGACGTTGTTGTTGTTGTTGACGTTGTTGTTATTGTTATTGTTGTTGTTTGTTTGACGTTGTTGTTGTTGTTGTTTATTTGACATTGTTGTTGTTGTTGTTGTTGTTGTTGTTTAGTTGACGTTGTTGTTGTTGTTTATTTGACGTTGTTGTTGTTGACGTTGTTGTTGTTATTGTTTATTTGACGTTGTTGTTGACGTTGTTTTTGTTGTTGTTTATTTGACGTTGTTGTTGTTGTTTATTTGACGTTGTTGTTGTTGTTGTTTATTTGACGGTGTTGTTGACGTTGTTGTTGTTGTTTATTTGACGTTGCTGTTGTTGTTTATTTGACGTTGTTATTGTTGTTGTTGTTTATTTGACGTTGTTGTTGTTGTTGTCGATGTTGTTGTTGTTTATTTGATGTTGTTGTTGTTGACATGGTTGTTGTGGTTTACATCACGTTGTTGTTGATTTTAACGTTGTTGTTTATTTGACGTTGTTGTTGTTGTTTATTTGACGTTGTTATTGTTGTTATTGACGTTGTTGTTGTTGTTGTTTATTTGACGTTGTTGTTGTTGTTTATTTAACATTGTTGTTGTTGTTTACGGTGTTGTTGTTGCTGTTGTTTATTTGACGTTGTTGTTGTTGTTGTTTATTTGACGGTATTGTTGTTGTTGTTATTTATTTGACGTTGTTGTTGTTGTTGTTGTTTATTTGACGTTGTTGACGTTGTTGTTGTTGTTGTTTATTTGACGTTTTTTTTGTTGTTGACATAGTTGTTGTTGTTGTTGTTTATTTGACGTTGTTGTTGTTGTTGAGGTTGTTGTTGTTGTTGTTTATTTGACGTTGTTGTTGTTGTTATTTTTTATTTGACGTTGTTGTTATTGTTGTTTATATGACGTTGTTGTTGTTGTTGTTTATTTGACGGTGTTGTTGTTGTTGTTGTTTATTTTACGTTGTTATTGTTGTTGTTGTTTATTTGACGTTGTTGTTGTTGTTGTTGTTGACGTTGTTGTTGTTTATTTGATGTTGTTGTTGTTCACATAGTTGTTGTTGTTTATTTCACGTTGTTGTTGTTTATTTGACGTTGTTGTTTATTTGACGTTGTTGTTGTTGTTTATTTGACATTGTTGTTGTTGTTGATGGTGTTGTTGTTGTTGTTGTTGTTGTTGTTTATTTGACATTATTGTTGTTGTTGACGTTGTTGTTGTTGTTGACGGTGTTGTTGTTGTTGTTGTTTATTTGACATTGTTGTTGTTGTTGTTGACGTTGTTGTTGTTGTTTATTTGACGTTGTTGTTGTTGTTGTTTACTTGGCGTTGTTGTTGTTGTTTACTTGACGTTGTTGTTGTTGTTGTTTATTTGATGTTGTTGTTGTTTACTTGACGTTGTTGTTGTTGTTTATTTGACGTTGTTGTTGTTGACGTTGTTGTTGTTTATTTGACGTTGTTGTTGATTATTTGACATTGTTGTTGTTTATTTGACGTTGTTGTTGTTGTTGTTTATTTGACGTTGTTGTTGTTGACATTGTTGTTGTTGTTATTGTTTATTTGACGTTGTTGTTGTTGTTTATTTGACGTAGTTGTTGTTGTTGACGTTGTTGTTGTTGTTTATTTGATGTTTTTGTTGTTGTTGATGTTGGTGTTGTTTTTGTTGTTGTTTATTTGACGTTATTGTTGTTTAATTGACGTTGTTGTTGTTTATTTGACGTTGTTGTTGTTTATGTTATTGTTGTTGTTTAATTGACACTGTTGTTGTTTATTTGACGTTGCTGTTGTTGTTATTGTTGTTGTTCTTTTTTATTTGACGTTGTTGTTTATTTGACGTTGTTGTTTATTTGACGTTGTTGTTGTTGTTGTTTATTTGACATTGTTGTTGTTGTTGACGTTGTTGTTGTTGTTATTGTTGTTGTTTGTTTGACGTTGTTGTTGTTGTTGTTTATTTGACATTGTTGTTGTTGTTGTTGTTTAGTTGACGTTGTTGTTGTTGTTTATTTGACGTTGTTGTTGTTGTTGACGTTGTTGTTGTTGTTGTTGTTTATTTGACGTTGTTGTTGACGTTGTTTTTGTTGTTGTTTATTTGACGTTGTTGTTGTTGTTTATTTGACGTTGTTGTTGTTGTTGTTTATTTGACGGTGTTGTTGTTTATTTGACGTTGTTGTTGTTGTTTATTTGACGTTGTTGTTGTTGTTGTTGTTGTTGTTTAGTTGACGTTGTTGTTGTTGTTTATTTGACGTTGTTGTTGTTGTTGACGTTGTTGTTGTTGTTTATTTGACGTTGTTGTTGACGTTGTTTTTGTTGTTGTTTATTTGACGTTGTTGTTGTTGTTTATTTGACGTTGTTGTTGTTGTTGTTTATTTGACGGTGTTGTTGACGTTGTTGTTGTTGTTTATTTGACGTTGTTGTTGTTGTTTATTTGACGTTGTTGTTGTTGTTTATTTGACGTTGTTATTGTTGTTGTTGTTTATTTGACGTTGTTGTTGTTGTTGTCGATGTTGTTGTTGTTTATTTGATGTTGTTGTTGTTGACATGGTTGTTGTGGTTTACATCACGTTGTTGTTGATTTTGACGTTGTTGTTTATTTGACGTTGTTGTTGTTGTTTATTTGAAGTTGTTATTGTTGTTATTGACGTTGTTGTTGTTGTTGTTGTTTATTTGACGTTGTTGTTGTTGTTTATTTAACATTGTTGTTGTTGTTGACAGTGTTGTTGTTGTTGTTGTTTATTTGACGTTGTTGTTGTTGTTGTTGTTTATTTGACGGTATTGTTGTTGTTGTTATTTATTTGACGTTGTTGTTGTTGTTGTTTATTTGACGTTGTTGACGTTGTTGTTGTTGTTTATTTGACGTTTTTGTTGTTGTTGACATAGTTGTTGTTGTTGTTGTTTATTTGACGTTGTTGTTGTTGTTGAGGTTGTTGTTGTTGTTGTTTATTTGACGTTGTTGTTGTTGTTATTTTTTATTTGACGTTGTTGTTATTGTTGTTTATTTGACGTTGTTGTTGTTGTTGTTGTTGTTTATTTTACGTTGTTATTGTTGTTGTTGTTTATTTGACGTTGTTGTTGTTGTTGTTGACGTTGTTGTTGTTTATTTGATGTTGTTTTGTTCACATAGTTGTTGTTGTTTATTTCACGTTGTTGTTGTTTATTTCACGTTGTTGTTGTTTATTTAACGTTGTTGTTGTTGTTGTTTATTTGACGTTGTTGTTGTTGTTGTTGTTGACGTTGTTGTTGTTGTTGTTGTTTATTTGACGTTGTTGTTGTTGGTTATTTGACATTGTTGTTGTTGTTGACGGTGTTGTTGTTGTTGTTGTTTATTTGACATTGTTGTTGTTGTTGTTGATGTTGTTGTTGTTTATTTGACGTTGTTGTTGTTGATGTTGTTGTTTATTTGACGTTGTTGTTGTTGACGTTGTTGTTGTTGTTATTGTTTATTTGACGTTGTTGTTGTTGTTTATTTGACGTAGTTGTTGTTGTTGACGTTGTTGTTGTTGTTTATTTGATGTTTTTGTTGTTGTTGATGTTGTTGTTGTTTTTGTTGTTGTTTATTTGACGTTGTTGTTGTTTAATTGACGTTGTTGTTGTTTATTTGACGTTGTTGTTGTTGTTATTGTTGTTGTTTAATTGACGCTGTTGTTGTTTATTTGACGTTGTTGTTGTTGTTATTGTTGTTGTTCTTTTTTATTTGACGTTGTTGTTTATTTGACGTTGTTGTTGTTGTTGTTTATTTGACGTTGTTGTTGTTGTTTATTTGACGTTGTTGTTGTTGTTGACGTTGTTGTTATTGTTATTGTTGTTGTTTGTTTGACGTTGTTGTTGTTGTTGTTTATTTGACATTGTTGTTGTTGTTGTTGTTGTTTAGTTGACGTTGTTGTTGTTGTTTATTTGACGTTGTTGTTGTTGTTGACGTTGTTGTTGTTGTTGTTTATTTGACGTTGTTGTTGACGTTGTTTTTGTTGTTGTTTATTTGACGTTGTTGTTGTTGTTTATTTGACGTTGTTGTTGTTGTTGTTTATTTGACGGTGTTGTTGACGTTGTTGTTGTTGTTTATTTGACGTTGCTGTTGTTGTTTATTTGACGTTGTTTTTGTTGTTGTTGTTTATTTGACGTTGTTGTTGTTGTTGTCGATGTTGTTGTTGTTTATTTGATGTTGTTGTTGTTGACATGGTTGTTGTGGTTTACATCACGTTGTTGTTGATTTTGACGTTGTTGTTTATTTGTTGTTGTTGTTGTTGTTTATTTGACGTTGTTATTGTTGTTATTGACGTTGTTGTTGTTGTTGTTTATTTGACGTTGTTGTTGTTGTTTATTTAACATTGTTGTTGTTGTTTACGGTGTTGTTGTTGCTGTTGTTTATTTGACGTTGTTGTTGTTGTTGTTTATTTGACGGTATTGTTGTTGTTGTTATTTATTTGACGTTGTTGTTGTTGTTGTTGTTTATTTGACGTTGTTGACGTTGTTGTTGTTGTTGTTTATTTGACGTTTTTGTTGTTGTTGACATAGTTGTTGTTGTTGTTGTTGTTTATTTGACGTTGTTGTTGTTGTTGAGGTTGTTGTTGTTGTTGTTTATTTGACGTTGTTGTTGTTGTTATTTTTTATTTGACGTTGTTGTTATTGTTGTTTATTTGACGTTGTTGTTGTTGTTGTTTATTTGACGGTGTTGTTTTTGTTGTTGTTGTTTATTTTACATTGTTATTGTTGTTGTTGTTTATTTGACGTTGTTGTTGTTGTTGTTGACGTTGTTGTTGTTTATTTGATGTTGTTGTTGTTCACATAGTCGTTGTTGTTTATTTCACGTTGTTGTTGTTTATTTGACGTTGTTGTTTATTTGACGTTGTTGTTGTTGTTTATTTGACGTTGTTGTTGTTGTTGTTGACGTTTTGTTATTGTTGTTGTTTATTTGACGTTGTTGTTGTTGGTTATTTGACATTGTTGTTGTTGTTGACGGTGTTGTTGTTGTTTTTGTTTATTTGACATTGTTGTTGTTGTTGTTGTTGTTGTTGATGTTGTTGTTGTTTATTTGACGTTGTTGTTGTTGATGTTGTTGTTGTTGTTTATTTGACGTTGTTGTTGTTTATTTGACGTTGTTGTTGTTGACGTTGTTGTTGTTGTTATTGTTTATTTGACGTTATTGTTGTTGTTTATTTGACGTAGTTGTTGTTTAATTGACGTTGTTGTTGTTTATTTGACGTTGTTGTTGTTGTTGTTGTTATTATTGTTGTTTAATTGACGCTGTTGTTGTTTATTTGACGTTGTTGTTGTCGTTATTATTGTTGTTCTTTTTTATTTGACGTTGTTGTTTATTTGACGTTGTTGTTATTGTTGTTTATTTGACGTTGTTGTTGTTGTTGTTTATTTGACGTTGTTGTTGTTGTTGACGTTGTTGTTATTGTTATTGTTGTTGTTTGTTTGACGTTGTTGTTGTTGTTGTTTATTTGACATTGTTGTTGTTGTTGTTGTTGTTGTTTAGTTGACGTTGTTGTTGTTGTTTATTTGACGTTGTTGTTGTTGTTGACGTTGTTGTTGTTGTTGTTTATTTAACGTTGTTGTTGACGTTGTTCTTGTTGTTGTTTATTTGATGTTGTTGTTGTTGTTTATTTGACGTTGTTGTTGTTGTTGTTTATTTGACGGTGTTGTTGACGTTGTTGTTGTTGTTTATTTGACGTTGCTGTTGTTGTTTATTTGACGTTGTTATTGTTGTTGTTGTTTATTTGACGTTGTTGTTGTTGTTGTCGATGTTGTTGTTGTTTATTTGATGTTGTTGTTGTTGACATGGTTGTTGTGGTTTACATCACGTTGTTGTTGATTTTGACGTTGTTGTTTACTTGACGTTGTTGTTGTTGTTGTTTATTTGATGTTGTTGTTGTTTACTTGACGTTGTTGTTGTTGTTTATTTGACGTTGTTGTTGTTGACGTTGTTGTTGTTTATTTGACGTTGTTGTTGATTATTTGACATTGTTGTTGTTTATTTGACGTTGTTGTTGTTGTTGTTTATTTGACGTTGTTGTTGTTGACGTTGTTGTTGTTGTTATTGTTTATTTGACGTTGTTGTTGTTGTTTATTTGACGTAGTTGTTGTTGTTGACGTTGTTGTTGTTGTTTATTTGATGTTTTTGTTGTTGTTGATGTTAGTGTTGTTTTTGTTGTTGTTTATTTGACGTTATTGTTGTTTAATTGACGTTGTTGTTGTTTATTTGACGTTGTTGTTGTTGTTGTTATTGTTGTTGTTTAATTGACACTGTTGTTGTTTATTTGACGTTGTTGTTGTTGTTATTGTTGTTGTTCTTTTTTATTTGACGTTGTTGTTTATTTGACGTTGTTGTTGTTGTTGTTTATTTGACGTTGTTGTTGTTGTTGACGTTGTTGTTGTTGTTATTGTTGTTGTTTGTTTGACGTTGTTGTTGTTGTTGTTTATTTGACATTGTTGTTGTTGTTGTTGTTTAGTTGACGTTGTTGTTGTTGTTTATTTGACGTTGTTGTTGTTGTTGACGTTGTTGTTGTTGTTGTTTATTTGACGTTGTTGTTGACGCTGTTTTTGTTGTTGTTTATTTGACGTTGTTGTTGTTGTTTATTTGACGTTGTTGTTGTTGTTGTTTATTTGACGGTGTTGTTGACGTTGTTGTTGTTGTTTATTTGACGTTGTTGTTGTTGTTTATTTGACGTTGTTGTTGTTGTTGTTGTTGTTTAGTTGACGTTGTTGTTGTTGTTTATTTGACGTTGTTGTTGTTGTTGACGTTGTTGTTGTTGTTGATTATTTTACGTTGTTGTTGACGTTGTTTTTGTTGTTGTTTATTTGACGTTGTTGTTGTTGTTTATTTGACGTTGTTGTTGTTGTTTATTTGACGTTGTTGTTGTTGTTGTTTATTTGACGGTGTTGTTGACGTTGTTGTTGTTGTTTATTTGACGTTGTTGTTGTTGTTTATTTGACGTTGTTATTGTTGTTGTTGTTTATTTGACGTTGTTGTTGTTGTTGTCGATGTTGTTGTTGTTTATTTGATGTTGTTGTTGTTGACATGGTTGTTGTGGTTTACATCACGTTGTTGTGTATTTTGACGTTGTTGTTTATTTGACGTTGTTGTTGTTGTTTATTTGAAGTTGTTATTGTTGTTATTGACGTTGTTGTTGTTGTTGTTTATTTGACGTTGTTGTTGTTGTTTATTTAACATTGTTGTTGTTGTTGACGGTGTTGTTGTTGTTGTTGTTTATTTGACGTTGTTGTTGTTGTTTATTTGACGGTATTGTTGTTGTTGTTATTTATTTGACGTTGTTGTTGTTGTTGTTGTTGTTTATTTGACGTTGTTGACGTTGTTGTTGTTGTTTATTTGACGTTTTTGTTGTTGTTGACATAGTTGTTGTTGTTGTTGTTTATTTGACGTTGTTGTTGTTGTTGAGGTTGTTGTTGTTGTTGTTTATTTGACGTTGTTATTGTTGTTATTTTTTATTTGACGTTGTTGTTATTGTTGTTTATTTGACATTGTTGTTGTTGTTGTTGTTGTTTATTTTACGTTGTTATTGTTGTTGTTGTTTATTTGACGTTGTTGTTGTTGTTGTTGACGTTGTTGTTGTTTATTTGATGTTGTTGTTGTTCACATAGTTGTTGTTGTTTATTTCACGTTGTTGTTGTTTATTTCACGTTGTTGTTGTTTATTTGACGTTGTTGTTGTTGTTGTTTATTTGACGTTGTTGTTGTTGTTGTTGTTGTTGACGTTGTTGTTGTTGTTGTTTATTTGACGTTGTTGTTGTTGGTTATTTGACATTGTTGTTGTTGTTGACGGTGTTGTTGTTGTTGTTGTTGTTTATTTGACATTGTTGTTGTTGTTGTTGATGTTGTTGTTGTTTATTTGACGTTGTTGTTGTTGATGTTGTTGTTTATTTGACATAGTTGTTGTTGTTGACGTTGTTGTTGTTGTTTAATTGACGTTGTTGTTGTTTATTTGACGTTGTTGTTGTTGTTATTGTTGTTGTTTAATTGACGCTGTTGTTGTTTATTTGACGTTGTTGTTGTTGTTATTGTTGTTGTTCTTTTTTATTTGACGTTGTTGTTTATTTGACGTTGTTGTTGTTGTTGTTTATTTGACGTTGTTGTTGTTGTTGTTGTTGTTTAGTTGACGTTGTTGTTGTTGTTTATTTGACGTTGTTGTTGTTGTTGACGTTGTTGTTGTTGTTGTTTATTTGACGTTGTTGTTGACGTTGTTTTTGTTGTTGTTTATTTGACGTTGTTGTTGTTGTTGTTTATTTGACGTTGTTGTTGTTGTTGTTTATTTGACGGTGTTGTTGACGTTGTTGTTGTTGTTTATTTGACGTTGTTGTTGTTGTTTATTTGACGTTGTTATTGTTGTTGTTGTTTATTTGACGTTGTTGTTGTTGTTGTCGATGTTGTTGTTGTTTATTTGATGTTGTTGTTGTTGACATGGTTGTTGTGGTTTACATCACGTTGTTGTTGATTTTGACGTTGTTGTTTATTTGACGTTGTTGTTGTTGTTTATTTGAAGTTGTTATTGTTGTTATTGACGTTGTTGTTGTTGTTGTTTATTTGACGTTGTTGTTGTTGTTTATTTAACATTGTTGTTGTTGTTGACGGTGTTGTTGTTGTTGTTGTTTATTTGACGTTGTTGTTGTTGTTGTTTATTTGACGGTGTTGTTGTTGTTGTTATTTATTTGACGTTGTTGTTGTTGTTGTTGTTGTTTATTTGACGTTGTTGACGTTGTTGTTGTTGTTTATTTGACGTTTTTGTTGTTGTTGACATAGTTGTTGTTGTTGTTGTTTATTTGACGTTGTTGTTGTTGTTGAGGTTGTTGTTGTTGTTGTTTATTTGACGTTGTTGTTGTTGTTATTTTTTATTTGACATTGTTGTTATTGTTGTTTATTTGACGTTGTTGTTGTTGTTGTTATTGTTGTTTATTTTACGTTGTTATTGTTGTTGTTGTTGTTTATTTGACGTTGTTGTTGTTGTTGTTGACGTTGTTGTTGTTTATTTGATGTTGTTGTTGTTCACATAGTTGTTGTTGTTTATTTCACGTTGTTGTTGTTTATTTCACGTTGTTGTTGTTTATTTGACGTTGTTGTTGTTGTTGTTTATTTGACGTTGTTGTTGTTGTTGTTGTTGACGTTGTTGTTGTTGTTGTTTATTTGACGTTGTTGTTGTTGGTTATTTGACATTGTTGTTGTTGTTGACGGTGTTGTTGTTGTTGTTGTTGTTTATTTGACATTGTTGTTGTTGTTGTTGATGTTGTTGTTGTTTATTTGACGTTGTTGTTGTTGATGTTGTTGTTTATTTGACGTAGTTGTTGTTGTTGACGTTGTTGTTGTTGTTTAATTGACGTTGTTGTTGTTTATTTGACGTTGTTGGTGTTGTTATTGTTGTTGTTTAATTGACGCTGTTGTTGTTTATTTGACGTTGTTGTTGTTGTTATTGTTGTTGTTCTTTTTTATTTGACGTTGTTGTTGTTGTTGTTTATTTGACGTTGTTGTTGTTGTTTATTTGACGTTGTTGTTGTTGTTGACGTTGTTGTTATTGTTATTGTTGTTGTTTGTTTGACGTTGTTGTTGTTGTTGTTTATTTGACATTGTTGTTGTTGTTGTTGTTGTTGTTTAGTTGACGTTGTTGTTGTTGTTTATTTGACGTTGTTGTTGTTGTTGACGTTGTTGTTGTTGTTGTTTATTTGACGTTGTTGTTGACGTTGTTTTTGTTGTTGTTTATTTGACGTTGTTGTTGTTGTTTATTTGACGTTGTTGTTGTTGTTGTTTATTTGACGGTGTTGTTGACGTTGTTGTTGTTGTTTATTTGACGTTGCTGTTGTTGTTTATTTGACGTTGTTGTTTATTTGACGTTGTTGTTGTTGTTGTTTATTTGACGTTGTTGTTGTTGTTGACGTTGTTGTTGTTGTTATTGTTGTTGTTTGTTTGACGTTGTTGTTGTTGTTGTTTATTTGACATTGTTGTTGTTGTTGTTGTTTAGTTGACGTTGTTTTTGTTGTTTATTTGACGTTGTTGTAGTTGTTGACGTTGTTGTTGTTGTTGTTGTTTATTTGACGTTGTTGTTGACGCTGTTTTTGTTGTTGTTTATTTGACGTTGTTGTTGTTGTTTATTTGACGTTGTTGTTGTTGTTGTTGTTGTTTATTTGACGGTGTTGTTGACGTTGTTGTTGTTGTTTATTTGACGTTGTTGTTGTTGTTTATTTGACGTTGTTGTTGTTGTTGTTGTTGTTGTTTAGTTGACGTTGTTGTTGTTGTTTATTTGACGTTGTTGTTGTTGTTGACGTTGTTGTTGTTGTTGTTTATTTGACGTTGTTGTTGACGTTGTTTTTGTTGTTGTTTTTTTGACGTTGTTGTTGTTGTTTATTTGACGTTGTTGTTGTTGTTGTTTATTTGACGGTGTTGTTGACGTTGTTGTTGTTGTTTATTTGACGTTGTTGTTGTTGTTTATTTGACGTTGTTATTGTTGTTGTTGTTGTTTATTTGACGTTGTTGTTGTTGTTGTCGATGTTGTTGTTGTTTATTTGATGTTGTTGTTGTTGACATGGTTGTTGTGGTTTACATCACGTTGTTGTTGATTTTGACGTTGTTGTTTATTTGACGTTGTTGTTGTTGTTTATTTGAAGTTGTTATTGTTGTTATTGACGTTGTTGTTGTTGTTGTTTATTTGACGTTGTTGTTGTTGTTTATTTAACATTGTTGTTGTTGTTGACGGTGTTGTTGTTGTTGTTGTTTATTTGACGTTGTTGTTGTTGTTGTTTATTTGACGGTGTTGTTGTTGTTGTTATTTATTTGACTTTGTTGTTGTTGTTGTTGTTGTTTATTTGACGTTGTTGACGTTGTTGTTGTTGTTTATTTGACGTTTTTGTTGTTGTTGACATAGTTGTTGTTGTTGTTGTTTATTTGACGTTGTTGTTGTTGTTGAGGTTGTTGTTGTTGTTGTTTATTTGACGTTGTTGTTGTTGTTATTTTTTATTTGACATTGTTGTTATTGTTGTTTATTTGACGTTGTTGTTGTTGTTGTTGTTGTTGTTTATTTTACGTTGTTATTGTTGTTGTTGTTGTTTATTTGACATTGTTGTTGTTGTTGTTGACGTTGTTGTTGTTTATTTGATGTTGTTGTTGTTCACATAGTTGTTGTTGTTTATTTCACGTTGTTGTTGTTTATTTCACGTTGTTGTTGTTTATTTGACGTTGTTGTTGTTGTTGTTTATTTGACGTTGTTGTTGTTGTTGTTGTTGACGTTGTTGTTGTTGTTGTTGTTTATTTGACGTTGTTGTTGTTGGTTATTTGACATTGTTGTTGTTGTTGACGGTGTTGTTGTTGTTGTTGTTGTTTATTTGACATTGTTGTTGTTGTTGTTGATGTTGTTGTTGTTTATTTGACGTTGTTGTTGTTGATGTTGTTGTTTATTTGACGTAGTTGTTGTTGTTGACGTTGTTGTTGTTGTTTAATTGACGTTGTTGTTGTTTATTTGACGTTGTTGGTGTTGTTATTGTTGTTGTTTAATTGACGCTGTTGTTGTTTATTTGACGTTGTTGTTGTTGTTATTGTTGTTGTTCTTTTTTATTTGACGTTGTTGTTTATTTGACGTTGTTGTTGTTGTTGTTTATTTGACGTTGTTGTTGTTGTTTATTTGACGTTGTTGTTGTTGTTGACGTTGTTGTTATTGTTATTGTTGTTGTTTGTTTGACGTTGTTGTTGTTGTTGTTTATTTGACATTGTTGTTGTTGTTGTTGTTGTTGTTTAGTTGACGTTGTTGTTGTTGTTTATTTGACGTTGTTGTTGTTGTTGACGTTGTTGTTGTTGTTGTTTATTTGACGTTGTTGTTGACGTTGTTTTTGTTGTTGTTTATTTGACGTTGTTGTTGTTGTTTATTTGACGTTGTTGTTGTTGTTGTTTATTTGACGGTGTTGTTGACGTTGTTGTTGTTGTTTATTTGACGTTGCTGTTGTTGTTTATTTGACGTTGTTGTTTATTTGACGTTGTTGTTGTTGTTGTTTATTTGACGTTGTTGTTGTTGTTGACGTTGTTGTTGTTGTTATTGTTGTTGTTTGTTTGACGTTGTTGTTGTTGTTGTTTATTTGACATTGTTGTTGTTGTTGTTGTTTAGTTGACGTTGTTTTTGTTGTTTATTTGACGTTGTTGTTGTTGTTGACGTTGTTGTTGTTGTTGTTGTTTATTTGACGTTGTTGTTGACGCTGTTTTTGTTGTTGTTTATTTGACGTTGTTGTTGTTGTTTATTTGACGTTGTTGTTGTTGTTGTTTATTTGACGGTGTTGTTGACGTTGTTGTTGTTGTTTATTTGACGTTGTTGTTGTTGTTTATTTGACGTTGTTGTTGTTGTTGTTGTTTAGTTGACGTTGTTGTTGTTGTTTATTTGACGTTGTTGTTGTTGTTGACGTTGTTGTTGTTGTTGTTTATTTGACGTTGTTGTTGACGTTGTTTTTGTTGTTGTTTATTTGACGTTGTTGTTGTTGTTTATTTGACGTTGTTGTTGTTGTTTATTTGACGGTGTTGTTGACGTTGTTGTTGTTGTTTATTTGACGTTGTTGTTGTTGTTTATTTGACGTTGTTATTGTTGTTGTTGTTTATTTGACGTTGTTGTTGTTGTTGTCGATGTTGTTGTTGTTTATTTGATGTTGTTGTTGTTGACATGGTTGTTGTGGTTTACATCACGTTGTTGTTGATTTTGACGTTGTTGTTTATTTGACGTTGTTGTTGTTGTTTATTTGAAGTTGTTATTGTTGTTATTGACGTTGTTGTTGTTGTTGTTTATTTGACGTTGTTGTTGTTGTTTATTTAACATTGTTGTTGTTGTTGACGGTGTTGTTGTTGTTGTTGTTTATTTGACGTTGTTGTTGTTGTTGTTTATTTGACGGTGTTGTTGTTGTTGTTATTTATTTGACGTTGTTGTTGTTGTTGTTGTTGTTTATTTGACGTTGTTGACGTTGTTGTTGTTGTTTATTTGACGTTTTTGTTGTTGTTGACATAGTTGTTGTTGTTGTTGTTTATTTGACGTTGTTGTTGTTGTTGAGGTTGTTGTTGTTGTTGTTTATTTGACGTTGTTGTTGTTGTTATTTTTTATTTGACATTGTTGTTATTGTTGTTTATTTGACATTGTTGTTGTTGTTGTTGTTGTTTATTTTACGTTGTTATTGTTGTTGTTGTTGTTTATTTGACGTTGTTGTTGTTGTTGTTGACGTTGTTGTTGTTTATTTGATGTTGTTGTTGTTCACATAGTTGTTGTTGTTTATTTCACGTTGTTGTTGTTTATTTGACGTTGTTGTTGTTGTTGTTTATTTGACGTTGTTGTTGTTGTTGTTGTTGACGTTGTTGTTGTTGTTGTTGTTTATTTGACGTTGTTGTTGTTGGTTATTTGACATTGTTGTTGTTGTTGACGGTGTTGTTGTTGTTGTTGTTGTTTATTTGACATTGTTGTTGTTGTTGTTGATGTTGTTGTTGTTTATTTGACATTGTTGTTGTTGTTGTTGTTGTTGTTTATTTTACGTTGTTATTGTTGTTGTTGTTGTTTATTTGACGTTGTTGTTGTTGTTGTTGACGTTGTTGTTGTTTATTTGATGTTGTTGTTGTTCACATAGTTGTTGTTGTTTATTTCACGTTGTTGTTGTTTATTTGACGTTGTTGTTGTTGTTGTTTATTTGACGTTGTTGTTGTTGTTGTTGTTGACGTTGTTGTTGTTGTTGTTGTTTATTTGACGTTGTTGTTGTTGGTTATTTGACATTGTTGTTGTTGTTGACGGTGTTGTTGTTGTTGTTGTTTATTTGACATTGTTGTTGTTGTTGTTGATGTTGTTGTTGTTTATTTGACGTTGTTGTTGTTGATGTTGTTGTTTATTTGACGTAGTTGTTGTTGTTGACGTTGTTGTTGTTGTTTAATTGACGTTGTTGTTGTTTATTTGACGTTGTTGGTGTTGTTATTGTTGTTGTTTAATTGACGCTGTTGTTGTTTATTTGACGTTGTTGTTGTTATTGTTGTTGTTCTTTTTTATTTGACGTTGTTGTTTATTTGACGTTGTTGTTGTTGTTGTTTATTTGACGTTGTTGTTGTTGTTTATTTGACGTTGTTGTTGTTGTTGACGTTGTTGTTATTGTTATTGTTGTTGTTTGTTTGACGTTGTTGTTGTTGTTGTTTATTTGACATTGTTGTTGTTGTTGTTGTTGTTGTTTAGTTGACGTTGTTGTTGTTGTTTATTTGACGTTGTTGTTGTTGTTGACGTTGTTGTTGTTGTTGTTTATTTGACGTTGTTGTTGACGTTGTTTTTGTTGTTGTTTATTTGACGTTGTTGTTGTTGTTTATTTGACGTTGTTGTTGTTGTTGTTTATTTGACGGTGTTGTTGACGTTGTTGTTGTTGTTTATTTGACGTTGCTGTTGTTGTTTATTTGACGTTGTTGTTTATTTGACGTTGTTGTTGTTGTTGTTTATTTGACGTTGTTGTTGTTGTTGACGTTGTTGTTGTTGTTATTGTTGTTGTTTGTTTGACGTTGTTGTTGTTGTTTATTTGACATTGTTGTTGTTGTTGTTGTTTAGTTGACGTTGTTTTTGTTGTTTATTTGACGTTGTTGTTGTTGTTGACGTTGTTGTTGTTGTTGTTGTTTATTTGACGTTGTTGTTGACGCTGTTTTTGTTGTTGTTTATTTGACGTTGTTGTTGTTGTTGTTTATTTGACGTTGTTGTTGTTGTTGTTTATTTGACGGTGTTGTTGACGTTGTTGTTGTTGTTTATTTGACGTTGTTGTTGTTGTTTATTTGACGTTGTTGTTGTTGTTGTTGTTGTTTAGTTGACGATGTTGTTGTTGTTTATTTGACGTTGTTGTTGTTGTTGACGTTGTTGTTGTTGTTGTTTATTTGACGTTGTTGTTGACGTTGTTTTTGTTGTTGTTTATTTGACGTTGTTGTTGTTGTTTATTTGACGTTGTTGTTGTTGTTGTTGTTTATTTGACGGTGTTGTTGACGTTGTTGTTGTTGTTTATTTGACGTTGTTGTTGTTGTTTATTTGACGTTGTTATTGTTGTTGTTGTTTATTTGACGTTGTTGTTGTTGTTGTCGATGTTGTTGTTGTTTATTTGATGTTGTTGTTGTTGACATGGTTGTTGTGGTTTACATCACGTTGTTGTTGATTTTGACGTTGTTGTTTATTTGACGTTGTTGTTGTTGTTTATTTGAAGTTGTTATTGTTGTTATTGACGTTGTTGTTGTTGTTGTTTATTTGACGTTGTTGTTGTTGTTTATTTAACATTGTTGTTGTTGTTGACGGTGTTGTTGTTGTTGTTGTTTATTTGACGTTGTTGTTGTTGTTGTTTATTTGACGGTATTGTTGTTGTTGTTATTTATTTGACGTTGTTGTTGTTGTTGTTGTTGTTGTTTATTTGACGTTGTTGACGTTGTTGTTGTTTATTTGACGTTTTTGTTGTTGTTGACATAGTTGTTGTTGTTGTTGTTTATTTGACGTTGTTGTTGTTGTTGAGGTTGTTGTTGTTGTTGTTTATTTGACGTTGTTGTTGTTGTTATTTTTTATTTGACATTGTTGTTATTGTTGTTTATTTGACGTTGTTGTTGTTGTTGTTGTTGTTTATTTTACGTTGTTATTGTTGTTGTTGTTTATTTGACGTTGTTGTTGTTGTTGTTGACGTTGTTGTTGTTTATTTGATGTTGTTGTTGTTCACATAGTTGTTGTTGTTTATTTCACGTTGTTGTTGTTTATTTCACGTTGTTGTTGTTTATTTGACGTTGTTGTTGTTGTTGTTTATTTGACGTTGTTGTTGTTGTTGACGTTGTTGTTGTTGTTGTTGTTTATTTGACGTTGTTGTTGTTGGTTATTTGACATTGTTGTTGTTGTTGACGGTGTTGTTGTTGTTGTTGTTGTTTATTTGACATTGTTGTTGTTGTTGTTGATGTTGTTGTTGTTTATTTGACGTTGTGGTTGTTGATGTTGTTGTTTATTTGACGTAGTTGTTGTTGTTGACGTTGTTGTTGTTGTTTAATTGACGTTGTTGTTGTTTATTTGACGTTGTTGTTGTTGTTATTGTTGTTGTTTAATTGACGCTGTTGTTGTTTATTTGACGTTGTTGTTGTTGTTATTGTTGTTGTTCTTTTTTATTTGACGTTGTTGTTTATTTGACGTTGTTGTTGTTGTTGTTTATTTGACGTTGTTGTTGTTGTTTATTTGACGTTGTTGTTGTTGTTGACGTTGTTGTTATTGTTATTGTTGTTGTTTGTTTGACGTTGTTGTTGTTGTTGTTTATTTGACATTGTTGTTGTTGTTGTTGTTGTTGTTTAGTTGACGTTGTTGTTGTTGTTTATTTGACGTTGTTGTTGTTGTTGACGTTGTTGTTGTTGTTGTTTATTTGACGTTGTTGTTGACGTTGTTTTTGTTGTTGTTTATTTGACGTTGTTGTTGTTGTTTATTTGACGTTGTTGTTGTTGTTTATTTGACGGTGTTGTTGACGTTGTTGTTGTTGTTTATTTGACGTTGCTGTTGTTGTTTATTTGACGTTGTTTTTGTTGTTGTTGTTTATTTGACGTTGTTTTTGTTGTTGTTGTTTATTTGACGTTGTTGTTGTTGTTGTCGATGTTGTTGTTGTTTATTTGATGTTGTTGTTGTTGACATGGTTGTTGTGGTTTACATCACGTTGTTGTTGATTTTGACGTTGTTGTTTATTTGACGTTGTTGTTGTTGTTTATTTGACGTTGTTATTGTTGTTATTGACGTTGTTGTTGTTGTTGTTTATTTGACCTTGTTGTTGTTGTTTATTTAACATTGTTGTTGTTGTTTACGGTGTTGTTGTTGCTGTTGTTTATTTGACGTTGTTGTTGTTGTTGTTTATTTGACGGTATTGTTGTTGTTGTTATTTATTTGACGTTGTTGTTGTTGTTGTTGTTTATTTGACGTTGTTGACGTTGTTGTTGTTGTTGTTTATTTGACGTTTTTGTTGTTGTTGACATAGTTGTTGTTGTTGTTGTTTATTTGACGTTGTTGTTGTTGTTGAGGTTGTTGTTGTTGTTGTTTATTTGACGTTGTTGTTGTTGTTATTTTTTATTTGACGTTGTTGTTATTGTTGTTTATTTGACGTTGTTGTTGTTGTTGTTTATTTGACGGTGTTGGTGTTGTTGTTGATGTTGTTTATTTGATGTTGTTGTTGTTCACATAGTCGTTGTTGTTTATTTCACGTTGTTGTTGTTTATTTGACGTTGTTGTTTATTTGACGTTGTTGTTGTTGTTTATTTGACGTTGTTGTTGTTGTTGTTGACGTTTTGTTATTGTTGTTGTTTATTTGACGTTGTTGTTGTTGGTTATTTGACATTGTTGTTCTTGTTGACGATGTTGTTGTTGTTGTTGTTTATTTGACATTGTTGTTGTTGTTGTTATTGTTGTTGTTGATGTTGTTGTTGTTTATTTGACGTTGTTGTTGTTGATGTTGTTGTTGTTGTTTATTTGACGTTGTTGTTGTTTATTTGACGTTGTTGTTGTTGTTATTGTTTATTTGACGTTATTGTTGTTGTTTATTTGACGTAGTTGTTGTTTAATTGACGTTGTTGTTGTTTATTTGACGTTGTTGTTGTTGTTGTTATTGTTGTTGTTTAATTGACGTTGTTGTTTATTTGACGTTGTTGTTGTCGTTATTGTTGTTGTTCTTTTTTATTTGACGTTGTTGTTTATTTGACGTTGTTGTTATTGTTGTTTATTTGACGTTGTTGTTGTTGTTGTTTATTTGACGGTGTTGTTGTTGTTGACGTTGTTGTTATTGTTATTGTTGTTGTTTGTTTGACGTTGTTGTTGTTGTTGTTTATTTGACATTGTTGTTGTTGTTGTTGTTGTTGTTTAGTTGACGTTGTTGTTGTTGTTTATTTGACGTTGTTGTTGTTGTTGACGTTGTTGTTGTTGTTGTTTATTTGACGTTGTTGTTGACGTTGTTTTTGTTGTTGTTTATTTGACGTTGTTGTTGTTGTTTATTTGACGTTGTTGTTGTTGTTGTTTATTTGACGGTGTTGTTGACGTTGTTGTTGTTGTTTATTTGACGTTGCTGTTGTTGTTTATTTGACGTTGTTATTGTTGTTGTTGTTTATTTGACGTTGTTGTTGTTGTTGTCGATGTTGTTGTTGTTTATTTGATGTTGTTGTTGTTGACATGGTTGTTGTGGTTTACATCACGTTGTTGTTGATTTTGACGTTGTTGTTTATTTGACGTTGTTGTTGTTGTTTATTTGACGTTGTTATTGTTGTTATTGACGTTGTTGTTGTTGTTGTTTATTTGACGTTGTTGTTGTTGTTTATTTAACATTGTTGTTGTTGTTGACGGTGTTGTTGTTGCTGTTGTTTATTTGACGTTGTTGTTGTTGTTTATTTGACGGTATTGTTGTTGTTGTTATTTATTTGACGTTGTTGTTGTTGTTGTTGTTATTTTTTATTTGACGTTGTTGTTATTGTTGTTTATTTGACGTTGTTGTTGTTGTTGTTTATTTGACGGTGTTGTTGTTGTTGTTGTTGTTTATTTTACGTTGTTATTGTTGTTGTTGTTTATTTGACGTTGTTGTTGTTGTTGACGTTGTTGTTGTTTATTTGATGTTGTTGTTGTTCACATAGTTGTTGTTGTTTATTTCACGTTGTTGTTGTTTATTTGACGTTGTTGTTTATTTGACGTTGTTGTTGTTGTTTATTTGACGTTGTTGATGTTGTTGTTGACGTTGTTGTTATTGTTGTTGTTTATTTGACGTTGTTGTTGTTGGTTATTTGACATTGTTGTTGTTGTTGACGGTGTTGTTGTTGTTGTTGTTGTTTATTTGACATTGTTGTTGTTGTTGTTGATGTTGTTGTTGTTTATTTGACGTTGTTGTTGTTGATGTTGTTGTTGTTGTTTATTTGACGTTGTTGTTGTTTATTTGACGTTGTTGTTGTTGACGTTGTTGTTGTTGTTATTGTTTATTTGACGTTGTTGTTGTTGTTTATTTGACGTAGTTGTTGTTGTTGACGTTGTTGTTGTTGTTGTTGTTTATTTGACGTTTTTGTTGTTGTTTATTTGACGTTGTTGTTGTTATTGTTTATTTAACGTTGTTGTTGTTGTTGTTTATTTGACGTTGTTGTTGTTGTTGTTATTGTTGTTGTTGTTGTTGTTTATTTGACGTTGTTGTTGTTGTTTATTTCACGTTGTTGTTGTTGTTGTTGAGTTGTTGTTGTTGTTGTTTATTTGATGTTGTTGTTGTTGTTGTTTATTTGACATTGTTGTTGTTGTTGGCGGTGTTGTTGTTGACAGTGTTGTTGTTGTTGTTGTTTATTTGACATTGTTGTTGTTATTGTTGTTGTTGTTGTTGTTTATTTGACATTGTTGTTGTTGTGGTTTATTTGACGTTGTTGTTGTTGTTGTTTATTTGACGTTCTTGTTGTTGTTTATTTGACGTTGTTGTTGTTGTTGTTGTTTATTTGACGTTGTTGTTGTTGTTGACTTTGTTGTTGTTGTTGTTTATTTGACGTTGTTGTTGTTGTTGTTGACGTTGTTGTTGTTGTTGTTTATTTGACGTTGTTGTTGTTGTTGACGTTGTTCTTGTTGTTGTTTATTTGACGTTGTTGTTGTTGTTTATTTGACGTTGTTGTTGTTGTTGTTTATTTGACGTTGTTGTTGTTGTTGTTGTTTACTTGACGTTGTTGTTATTATTGACGTTGTTGTTGTTGTTGTTTATTTGACGTTGTTGTTGTTGTTGTTGTTGACATAGTTATTGTTGTTGTTTATTTGACGTTGTTGTTGTTGTTGTTTATTTGACATTGTTGTTGTTGTTGATGGAGTTGTTGTTGTTGTTGTTGTTTATTTGACATTATTGTTGTTGTTGACGTTGTTGTTGTTGTTGACGGTGTTGTTGTTGTTGTTGACGGTGTTGTTGTTGTTGTTGTTGTTTATTTGACATTGTTGATGTTGTTGTTGTTGTTGTTGTTTATTTGACGTTGTTGACGTTGTTGTTGTTTATTTGACGTTTTTGTTGTTGTTGACATAGTTGTTGTTGTTGTTGTTTATTTGATGTTGTTGTTGTTGTTGAGGTTGTTGTTGTTGTTGTTTATTTGACGTTGTTGTTGTTGTTATTTTTTATTTGACGTTGTTGTTATTGTTGTTTATTTGACGTTGTTGTTATTGTTGTTTATTTGACGTTGTTGTTGTTGTTGTTTATTTGACGTTGTTGTTGTTGTTGTTTATTTGACGTTGTTGTTGTTGTTGACGTTGTTGTTATTGTTATTGTTGTTGTTTGTTTGACGTTGTTGTTGTTGTTGTTTATTTGACATTGTTGTTGTTGTTGTTGTTGTTTAGTTGACGTTGTTGTTGTTGTTTATTTGACGTTGTTGTTATTGTTGTTTATTTGACGTTGTTGTTGTTGTTGTTTATTTGACGTTGTTGTTATTGTTGACGTTGTTGTTATTGTTATTGTTGTTGTTTGTTTGACGTTGTTGTTGTTGTTGTTTATTTGACATTGTTGTTGTTGTTGTTGTTGTTTAGTTGACGTTGTTGTTGTTGTTTATTTGACGTTGTTGTTGTTGTTGACGTTGTTGTTGTTGTTGTTGTTTATTTGACGTTGTTGTTGACGTTGTTTTTGTTGTTGTTTATTTGACGTTGTTGTTGTTGTTTATTTGACGTTGTTGTTGTTGTTGTTTATTTGACGGTGTTGTTGACGTTGTTGTTGTTGTTTATTTGACGTTGCTGTTGTTGTTTATTTGACGTTGTTATTGTTGTTGTTGTTTATTTGACGTTGTTGTTGTTGTTGTCGATGTTGTTGTTGTTTATTTGATGTTGTTGTTGTTGACATGGTTGTTGTGGTTTACATCACGTTGTTGTTGATTTTGACGTTGTTGTTTATTTGACGTTGTTGTTGTTGTTTATTTGACGTTGTTATTGTTGTTATTGACGTTGTTGTTGTTGTTGTTGTTTATTTGACGTTGTTGTTGTTGTTTATTTAACATTGTTGTTGTTGTTGACGGTGTTGTTGTTGCTGTTGTTTATTTGACGTTGTTGTTGTTGTTTATTTGACGGTATTGTTGTTGTTGTTATTTATTTGACGTTGTTGTTGTTGTTGTTGTTTATTTGACGTTGTTGACGTTGTTGTTGTTGTTGTTGTTTATTTGACGTTTTTGTTGTTGTTGACATAGTTGTTGTTGTTGTTGTTTATTTGACGTTGTTGTTGTTGTTTATTTAACGTTGTTGTTGTTGTTATTTTTTATTTGACGTTGTTGTTATTGTTGTTTATTTGACGTTGTTGTTGTTGTTGTTTATTTGACGGTGTTGTTGTTGTTGTTGTTGTTGTTTATTTTACGTTGTTATTGTTGTTGTTGTTTATTTGACGTTGTTGTTGTTGTTGACGTTGTTGTTGTTTATTTGATGTTGTTGTTGTTCACATAGTTGTTGTTGTTTATTTCACGTTGTTGTTGTTTATTTGACGTTGTTGTTTATTTGACGTTGTTGTTGTTGTTTATTTGACGTTGTTGATGTTGTTGTTGACGTTGTTGTTATTGTTGTTGTTTATTTGGCGTTGTTGTTGTTGGTTATTTGACATTGTTGTTGTTGTTGACGGTGTTGTTGTTGTTGTTGTTTATTTGACATTGTTGTTGTTGTTGTTGATGTTGTTGTTGTTTATTTGACGTTGTTGTTGTTGATGTTGTTGTTGTTGTTTATTTGACGTTGTTGTTGTTTATTTGACGTTGTTGTTGTTGACGTTGTTGTTGTTGTTATTGTTTATTTGACGTTGTTGTTGTTGTTTATTTGACGTAGTTGTTGTTGTTGACGTTGTTGTTGTTGTTGTTGTTTATTTGACGTTTTTGTTGTTGTTGTTTTTGTTGTTGTTTATTTGACGTTGTTGTTGTTATTGTTTATTTAACGTTGTTGTTGTTGTTGTTTATTTGACGTTGTTGTTGTTGTTGTTATTGTTGTTGTTGTTGTTGTTTATTTGACGTTGTTGTTGTTGTTTATTTCACGTTGTTGTTGTTGTTGTTGAGTTGTTGTTGTTGTTGTTTATTTGATGTTGTTGTTGTTGTTGTTTATTTGACATTGTTGTTGTTGTTGGCGGTGTTGTTGTTGACAGTGTTGTTGTTGTTGTTTATTTGACATTGTTGTTGTTATTGTTGTTGTTGTTGTTGTTTATTTGACATTGTTGTTGTTGTGGTTTATTTGACGTTGTTGTTGTTGTTGTTTATTTGACGTTCTTGTTGTTGTTTATTTGACGTTGTTGTTGTTGTTGTTTATTTGACGTTGTTGTTGTTGTTGACTTTGTTGTTGTTGTTGTTTATTTGACGTTGTTGTTGTTGTTTATTTGACGTTGTTGTTGTTGTTGACGTTGTTGTTGTTGTTGTTGTTTATTTGACGTTGTTGTTGTTGTTGACGTTGTTCTTGTTGTTGTTTATTTGACGTTGTTGTTGTTGTTTATTTGACGTTGTTGTTGTTGTTGTTTATTTGACGTTGTTGTTGTTGTTGTTGTTTACTTGACGTTGTTGTTATTATTGACGTTGTTGTTGTTGTTGTTTATTTAACGTTGTTGTTGTTGTTGTTGTTGACATAGTTATTGTTGTTGTTTATTTGACGTTGTTGTTGTTGTTGTTTATTTGACATTGTTGTTGTTGTTGATGGAGTTGTTGTTGTTGTTGTTGTTTATTTGACATTATTGTTGTTGTTGACGTTGTTGTTGTTGTTGACGGTGTTGTTGTTGTTGTTGACGGTGTTGTTGTTGTTGTTGTTGTTTATTTGACATTGTTGATGTTGTTGTTGTTGTTGTTGTTGTTTATTTGACGTTGTTGACGTTGTTGTTGTTTATTTGACGTTTTTGTTGTTGTTGACATAGTTGTTGTTGTTGTTGTTTATTTGATGTTGTTGTTGTTGAGGTTGTTGTTGTTGTTGTTTATTTGACGTTGTTGTTGTTGTTATTTTTTATTTGACGTTGTTGTTATTGTTGTTTATTTGACGTTGTTGTTATTGTTGTTTATTTGACGTTGTTGTTGTTGTTGTTTATTTGACGTTGTTGTTGTTGTTGTTTATTTGACGTTGTTGTTGTTGTTGACGTTGTTGTTATTGTTATTGTTGTTGTTTGTTTGACGTTGTTGTTGTTGTTGTTTATTTGACATTGTTGTTGTTGTTGTTGTTGTTTAGTTGACGTTGTTGTTGTTGTTTATTTGACGTTGTTGTTGTTGTTGACGTTGTTGTTGTTGTTGTTGTTGTATATTTGACGTTGTTGTTGACGTTGTTTTTGTTGTTGTTTATTTGACGTTGTTGTTGTTGTTTATTTGACGTTGTTGTTGTTGTTGTTTATTTGACGGTGTTGTTGACGTTGTTGTTGTTGTTTATTTGAAGTTGTTGTTGTTGTTTATTTGACGTTGTTATTGTTGTTGTTGTTTATTTGACGTTGTTGTTGTTGTTGTCGATGTTGTTGTTGTTTATTTGATGTTGTTGTTGTTGACATGGTTGTTGTGGTTTACATCACGTTGTTGTTGATTTTGACGTTGTTGTTTATTTGACGTTGTTGTTGTTGTTTATTTGACGTTGTTATTGTTGTTATTGACGTTGTTGTTGTTGTTGTTTATTTGACGTTGTTGTTGTTGTTTATTTAACATTGTTGTTGTTGTTGACGGTGTTGTTGTTGCTGTTGTTTATTTGACGTTGTTGTTGTTGTTGTTTATTTGACGGTATTGTTGTTGTTGTTATTTATTTGACGTTGTTGTTGTTGTTGTTGTTTATTTGACGTTGTTGACGTTGTTGTTGTTGTTGTTGTTTATTTGACGTTTTTGTTGTTGTTGACATAGTTGTTGTTGTTGTTGTTTATTTGACGTTGTTGTTGTTGTTGAGGTTGTTGTTGTTGTTGTTTATTTGACGTTGTTGTTGTTGTTATTTTTTATTTGACGTTGTTGTTATTTTTGTTTATTTGACGTTATTGTTGTTGTTGTTTATTTGACGGTGTTGTTGTTGTTGTTGTGGTTGTTTATTTTACGTTGTTATTGTTGTTGTTGTTTATTTGACGTTGTTGTTGGTGTTGTTGACGTTGTTGTTGTTTATTTGATGTTGTTGTTGTTCACATAGTTGTTGTTGTTTATTTCACGTTGTTGTTGTTTATTTGACATTGTTGTTTATTTGACGTTGTTGTTGTTGTTTATTTGACGTTGTTGTTGTTGTTGACGTTGTTGTTGTTGTTGTTCATTTGACGTTGTTGTTGTTGGTTATTTGACATTGTTGTTGTTGTTGACGGTGTTGTTGTTGTTGTTGTTGTTGTTTATTTGACATTGTTGTTGTTGTTGTTGTTGTTGATGTTGTTGTTGTTTATTTGACGTTGTTGTTGTTGATGTTGTTGTTGTTGTTTATTTGACGTTGTTGTTGTTTATTTGACGTTGTTGTTGTTGACGTTGTTGTTGTTGTTGTTATTGTTTATTTGACGTTGTTGTTGTTGTTTATTTGACGTAGTTGTTGTTGTTGACGTTGTTGTTGTTGTTGTTTATTTGACGTTTTTGTTGTTGTTGTTTTTGTTGTTGTTTATTTGACGTTGTTGTTGTTATTGTTTATTTAACGTTGTTGTTGTTGTTGTTGTTTATTTGACGTTGTTGTTGTTGTTGTTATTGTTGTTGTTGTTGTTGTTTATTTGACGTTGTTGTTGTTGTTTATTTCACGTTGTTGTTGTTGTTGTTAAGTTGTTGTTGTTGTTGTTTATTTGATGTTGTTGTTGTTGTTTATTTGACATTGTTGTTGTTGTTGGCAGTGTTGTTGTTGACAGTGTTGTTGTTGTTGTTGTTTATTTGACATTGTTGTTGTTATTGTTGTTGTTGTTGTTGTTTATTTGACATTGTTGTTGTTGTGGTTTATTTGACGTTGTTGTTGTTGTTGTTGTTTATTTGACGTTCTTGTTATTGTTTATTTGACGTTGTTGTTGTTGTTGTTTATTTGACGTTGTTGTTGTTGTTGACTTTGTTGTTGTTGTTGTTTATTTGACGTTGTTGTTGTTGTTTATTTGACGTTGTTGTTGTTGTTGTTGACGTTGTTGTTGTTGTTGTTTATTTGACGTTGTTGTTATTGTTGACGTTGTTCTTGTTGTTGTTTATTTGACGTTGTTGTTGTTGTTTATTTGACGTTGTTATTGTTGTTGTTTATTTGACGTTGTTGTTGTTGTTGTTGTTGTTTACTTGACGTTGTTGTTATTATTGACGTTGTTGTTGTTGTTGTTTATTTGACGTTGTTGTTGTTGTTGTTGTTGACATAGTTATTGTTGTTGTTTATTTGACGTTGTTGTTGTTGTTGTTTATTTGACATTGTTGTTGTTGTTGATGGAGTTGTTGTTGTTGTTGTTTATTTGACATTATTGTTGTTGTTGACGTTGTTGTTGTTGTTGACGGTGTTGTTGTTGTTGTTGACGGTGTTGTTGTTGTTGTTGTTGTTTATTTGACATTGTTGATGTTGTTGTTGTTGTTGTTTATTTGACGTTGTTGACGTTGTTGTTGTTTATTTGACGTTTTTGTTGTTGTTGACATAATTGTTGTTGTTGTTGTTTATTTGATGTTGTTGTTGTTGTTGAGGTTGTTGTTGTTGTTGTTTATTTGACGTTGTTGTTGTTGTTATTTTTTATTTGACGTTATTGTTATTGTTGTTTATTTGACGTTGTTGTTATTGTTGTTTATTTGACGTTGTTGTTGTTGTTGTTTATTTGACGTTGTTGTTGTTGTTGTTTATTTGACGTTGTTGTTGTTGTTGACGTTGTTGTTATTGTTATTGTTGTTGTTTGTTTGACGTTGTTGTTGTTGTTGTTTATTTGACATTGTTGTTGTTGTTGTTGTTTAGTTGACGTTGTTGTTGTTGTTTATTTGACGTTGTTGTTGTTGTTGACGTTGTTGTTGTTGTTGTTGTATATTTGACGTTGTTGTTGACGTTGTTGTTGTTGTTGTTTATTTGACGTTGTTGTTGTTGTTGTTTATTTGACGTTGTTGTTGTTGTTGACGGTGTTGTTGTTTTTGTTGTTTATTTGACGTTGTTGATGTTGTTGTTTATTTGACGGTATTGTTGTTGTTGTTGTTGTTGTTTATTTGACATTGTTGACGTTGTTGTTGTTGTTTATTTGAAGTTTTTGTTGTTGTTGACATAGTTGTTGTTGTTGTTGTTTATTTGACGTTGTTGTTGTTGTTGTTGAGGTTGTTGTTGTTGTTGTTTATTTGTCGTTGTTGTTGTTGTTATTTTTTATTTGACGTTGTTGTTATTGTTGTTTATTTGACGTTGTTGTTGTTGTTGTTTATTTGACGGTGTTGTTGTTGTTGTTGTTGTTTATTTTACGTTGTTATTGGTGTTGTTGTTTATTTGACGTTGTTGTTGTTGTTGACGTTGTTGTTGTTTATTTGATGTTGTTGTTGTTCACATAGTTGTTGTTGTTTATTTCACGTTGTTGTTGTTTATTTGACGTTGTTGTTTATTTGACGTTGTTGTTGTTGTTTATTTGACGTTGTTGTTGTTGTTGTTGACGTTGTTGTTGTTGTTGTTTATTTGACGTTGTTGTTGTTGGTTATTTGACATTGTTGTTGTTGTTGACGGTGTTGTTGTTGTTGTTGTTGTTTATTTGACATTGTTGTTGTTGTTGATGATGTTGTTGTTGTTTATTTGACGTTGTTGTTGTTGATGTTGTTGTTTATTTGACGTTGTTGTTGTTGACGTTGTTGTTGTTGTTATTGTTTATTTGACGTTGTTGTTGTTGTTTATTTGACGTAGTTGTTGTTGTTGACGTTGTTGTTGTTGTTTATTTGATGTTTTTGTTGTTGTTGATGTTGTTGTTGTTTTTATTGTTGTTTATTTGACGTTGTTGTTGTTTAATTGACATTGTTGTTGTTTATTTGACGTTGTTGTTGTTGTTGTTATTGTTGTTGTTTAATTGACGTTGTTGTTGTTTATTTGACGTTGTTGTTGTTGTTATTGTTGTTGTTCTTTTTTATTTGACGTTGTTGTTTATTTGACGTTGTTGTTGTTGTTGTTTATTTGACGTTGTTGTTGTTGTTGTTTATTTGACGTTGTTGTTATTGTTATTGTTGTTGTTTGTTTGACGTTGTTGTTGTTGTTGTTTATTTGACATTGTTGTTGTTGTTGTTTATTTGACGTTGTTGTTGTTGTTTATTTGACGTTGTTGTTGTTGTTGACGTTGTTGTTGTTGTTGTTTATTTGACGTTGTTGTTGACGTTGTTTTTGTTGTTGTTTATTTGATGTTGTTGTTGTTGTTTATTTGACGTTGTTGTTGTTGTTGTTGTTTATTTGACGGTGTTGTTGACGTTGTTGTTGTTGTTGTTTATTTGACGTTACTGTTGTTGTTTATTTGACGTTGTTATTGTTGTTGTTGTTTATTTGACGTTGTTGTTGTTGTTGTCGATGTTGTTGTTGTTTATTTGATGTTGTTGTTGTTGACATGGTTGTTGTGGTTTACATCACGTTGTTGTTGATTTTGACGTTGTTGTTTATTTGACGTTGTTGTTGTTGTTTATTTGACGTTGTTATTTTTGTTATTGACGTTGTTGTTGTTGTTGTTTATTTGACGTTGTTGTTGTTGTTTATTTAACATTGTTGTTGTTGTTGACGGTGTTATTGTTGCTGTTGTTTATTTGACGTTGTTGTTGTTGTTGTTTATTTGACGGTATTGTTGTTGTTGTTATTTATTTGACGTTGTTGTTGTTGTTGTTTATTTGACGTTGTTGACGTTGTTGTTGTTGTTGTTTATTTGACGTTTTTGGTGTTGTTGACATAGTTGTTGTTGTTGTTGTTGTTGTTGTTGTTTATTTGACGTAGTTGTTGTTGTTGACGTTGTTGTTGTTGTTGTTTATTTGACGTTTTTGTTGTTGTTGATGTTGTTGTTGTTGTTGCTTATTTGACGTTGTTGTTGTTGTTATTGTTGTTGTTGTTGTTTATTTGACATTGTTGTTGTTGTTGTTGTTTATTTGACGTTGTTGTTGTTGTTTATTTGACGTTGTTGTTGTTGACGGTGTTGTTGTTGTTGTTGTTTATTGGACATTGTTGTTGTTGTTGTTGATGTTGTTGTTGTTTATTTGACGTTGTTGTTGTTGTTGTTGTTGTTCTTTATTTGACGTTGTTGTTATTTATTTGACGTTGTTGTTGTTTATTTGACGTTGTTGTTGTTTATTTGACGTTATTGTTGTTGACGTTGTTGTTGTTGTTATTGTTTATGGGACGTTGTTGTTGTTTATATGACGTAGTTGTTGTTGTTGACGTTGTTGTTGTTGTTTATTTGATGTTTTTGTTGTTGTTGATGTTGTTGTTGTTGTTTATTTGACGGTGTTGTTGTTGTTGTTGTTTATTTGACGTTGTTATTGTTGTTGTTGTTGTTGTTGACATTGTTGTTGTTGTTGCTTATTTGATGTTGTTGTTGTTGACATGGTAGTTGTGGTTTATTTTACGTTGTTGTTGAAGTTGTTGTTGTTGTTGTTGTTTATTTGACGTTGTTGTTGTTGTTGTTGTTTACTTGGCGTTGTTGTTGTTGTTTACTTGACGTTGTTGTTGTTGTTGTTTATTTGATGTTGTTGTTGTTTACTTGACGTTGTTGTTGTTGTTTATTTGACGTTGTTGTTGTTGACGTTGTTGTTGTTTATTTGACGTTGTTGTTGATTATTTGACATTGTTGTTGTTTATTTGACGTTGTTGTTGTTGTTGTTTATTTGACGTTGTTGTTGTTGACGTTGTTGTTGTTGTTATTGTTTATTTGACGTTGTTGTTGTTGTTTATTTGACGTAGTTGTTGTTGTTGACGTTGTTGTTGTTGTTTATTTGATGTTTTTGTTGTTGTTGATGTTGGTGTTGTTTTTGTTGTTGTTTATTTGACGTTATTGTTGTTTAATTGACGTTGTTGTTGTTTATTTGACGTTGTTGTTGTTGTTGTTATTGTTGTTGTTTAATTGACACTGTTGTTGTTTATTTGACGTTGTTGTTGTTGTTATTGTTGTTGTTCTTTTTTATTTGACGTTGTTGTTTATTTGACGTTGTTGTTGTTGTTGTTTATTTGACGTTGTTGTTGTTGTTTATTTGACGTTGTTGTTGTTGTTGACGTTGTTGTTGTTGTTATTGTTGTTGTTTGTTTGACGTTGTTGTTGTTGTTGTTGTTTATTTGACATTGTTGTTGTTGTTGTTTAGTTGACGTTGTTGTTGTTGTTTATTTGACGTTGTTGTTGTTGTTGACATTGTTGTTGTTGTTGTTTATTTGACGTTGTTGTTGACGTTGTTTTTGTTGTTGTTTATTTGACGTTGTTTTTGTTGTTTATTTGACGTTGTTGTTGTTGTTGTTTATTTGACGGTGTTGTTGACGTTGTTGTTGTTGTTTATTTGACGTTGCTGTTGTTGTTTATTTGACGTTGTTATTGTTGTTGTTGTTTATTTGACGTTGTTGTTGTTGTTGTCGATGTTGTTGTTGTTTATTTGATGTTATTGTTGTTGACATGGTTGTTGTGGTTTACTTCACGTTGTTGTTGATTTTGACGTTGTTGTTTATTTGACGTTGTTGTTGTTGTTTATTTGACGTTGTTATTGTTGTTATTGACGTTGTTGTTGTTGTTGTTTATTTGACGTTGTTGTTGTTGTTGTTTATTTAACATTGTTGTTGTTGTTGACGGTGTTGTTGTTTTTGTTGTTTATTTGACGTTGTTGATGTTGTTGTTTATTTGACGGTATTGTTGTTGTTGTTGTTGTTGTTTATTTGACATTGTTGACGTTGTTGTTGTTGTTTATTTGAAGTTTTTGTTGTTGTTGACATAGTTGTTGTTGTTGTTGTTTATTTGACGTTGTTGTTGTTGTTGTTGAGGTTGTTGTTGTTGTTGTTTATTTGTCGTTGTTGTTGTTGTTATTTTTTATTTGACGTTGTTGTTATTGTTGTTTATTTGACGTTGTTGTTGTTGTTGTTTATTTGACGGTGTTGTTGTTGTTGTTGTTTATTTTACGTTGTTATTGGTGTTGTTGTTTATTTGACGTTGTTGTTGTTGTTGACGTTGTTGTTGTTTATTTGATGTTGTTGTTGTTCACATAGTTGTTGTTGTTTATTTCACGTTGTTGTTGTTTATTTGACGTTGTTGTTTATTTGACGTTGTTGTTGTTGTTTATTTGACGTTGTTGTTGTTGTTGTTGACGTTGTTGTTGTTGTTGTTTATTTGACGTTGTTGTTGTTGGTTATTTGACATTGTTGTTGTTGTTGACGGTGTTGTTGTTGTTGTTGTTGTTTATTTGACATTGTTGTTGTTGTTGTTGATGTTGTTGTTGTTTATTTGACGTTGTTGTTGTTGATGTTGTTGTTTATTTGACGTTGTTGTTGTTGACGTTGTTGTTGTTGTTATTGTTTATTTGACGTTGTTGTTGTTGTTTATTTGACGTAGTTGTTGTTGTTGACGTTGTTGTTGTTGTTTATTTGATGTTTTTGTTGTTGTTCATGTTGTTGTTGTTTTTATTGTTGTTTATTTGACGTTGTTGTTGTTTAATTGACATTGTTGTTGTTTATTTGACGTTGTTGTTGTTGTTGTTATTGTTGTTGTTTAATTGACGTTGTTGTTGTTTATTTGACGTTGTTGTTGTTGTTATTGTTGTTGTTCTTTTTTATTTGACGTTGTTGTTTATTTGACGTTGTTGTTGTTGTTGTTTATTTGACGTTGTTGTTGTTGTTGTTTATTTGACGTTGTTGTTATTGTTATTGTTGTTGTTTGTTTGACGTTGTTGTTGTTGTTGTTTATTTGACATTGTTGTTGTTGTTGTTGTTGTTGTTTATTTGACGTTGTTGTTGTTGTTTATTTGACGTTGTTGTTGTTGTTGACGTTGTTGTTGTTGTTGTTTATTTGACGTTGTTGTTGACGTTGTTTTTGTTGTTGTTTATTTGATGTTGTTGTTGTTGTTTATTTGACGTTGTTGTTGTTGTTGTTTATTTGACGGTGTTGTTGACGTTGTTGTTGTTGTTTATTTGACGTTACTGTTGTTGTTTATTTGACGTTGTTATTGTTGTTGTTGTTTATTTGACGTTGTTGTTGTTGTTGTCGATGTTGTTGTTGTTTATTTGATGTTGTTGTTGTTGACATGGTTGTTGTGGTTTACATCACGTTGTTGTTGATTTTGACGTTGTTGTTTATTTGACGTTGTTGTTGTTGTTTATTTGACGTTGTTATTTTTGTTATTGACGTTGTTGTTGTTGTTTATTTGACGTTGTTGTTGTTGTTTATTTAACATTGTTGTTGTTGTTGACGGTGTTATTGTTGCTGTTGTTTATTTGACGTTGTTGTTGTTGTTGTTTATTTGACGGTATTGTTGTTGTTGTTATTTATTTGACGTTGTTGTTGTTGTTGTTTATTTGACGTTGTTGACGTTGTTGTTGTTGTTGTTTATTTGACGTTTTTGTTGTTGTTGACATAGTTGTTGTTGTTGTTGTTGTTGTTGTTTATTTGACGTAGTTGTTGTTGTTGACGTTGTGGTTGTTGTTGTTTATTTGACGTTTTTGTTGTTGTTGATGTTGTTGTTGTTGTTGCTTATTTGACGTTGTTGTTGTTGTTATTGTTGTTGTTGTTGTTTATTTGACATTGTTGTTGTTGTTGTTGTTTATTTGACGTTGTTGTTGTTGTTTATTTGACGTTGTTGTTGTTGACGGTGTTGTTGTTGTTGTTGTTTATTGGACATTGTTGTTGTTGTTGTTGATGTTGTTGTTGTTTATTTGACGTTGTTGTTGTTGTTGTTGTTGTTCTTTATTTGACGTTGTTGTTATTTATTTGACGTTGTTGTTGTTTATTTGACGTTGTTGTTGTTTATTTGACGTTATTGTTGTTGACGTTGTTGTTGTTGTTATTGTTTATGGGACGTTGTTGTTGTTTATATGACGTAGTTGTTGTTGTTGACGTTGTTGTTGTTGTTTATTTGATGTTTTTGTTGTTGTTGATGTTGTTGTTGTTGTTTATTTGACGGTGTTGTTGTTGTTGTTGTTTATTTGACGTTGTTATTGTTGTTGTTGTTGTTGTTGTTGACATTGTTGTTGTTGTTGCTTATTTGATGTTGTTGTTGTTGACATGGTAGTTGTGGTTTATTTTACGTTGTTGTTGAAGTTGTTGTTGTTGTTGTTGTTTATTTGACGTTGTTGTTGTTGTTGTTGTTTACTTGGCGTTGTTGTTGTTGTTTACTTGACGTTGTTGTTGTTGTTGTTTATTTGATGTTGTTGTTGTTTACTTGACGTTGTTGTTGTTGTTTATTTGACGTTGTTGTTGTTGACGTTGTTGTTGTTTATTTGACGTTGTTGTTGATTATTTGACATTGTTGTTGTTTATTTGACGTTGTTGTTGTTGTTGTTTATTTGACGTTGTTGTTGTTGACGTTGTTGTTGTTGTTATTGTTTATTTGACGTTGTTGTTGTTGTTTATTTGACGTAGTTGTTGTTGTTGACGTTGTTGTTGTTGTTTATTTGATGTTTTTGTTGTTGTTGATGTTGGTGTTGTTTTTGTTGTTGTTTATTTGACGTTATTGTTGTTTAATTGACGTTGTTGTTGTTTATTTGACGTTGTTGTTGTTGTTGTTATTGTTGTTGTTTAATTGACACTGTTGTTGTTTATTTGACGTTGTTGTTGTTGTTATTGTTGTTGTTCTTTTTTATTTGACGTTGTTGTTTATTTGACGTTGTTGTTGTTGTTGTTTATTTGACGTTGTTGTTGTTGTTTATTTGACGTTGTTGTTGTTGTTGACGTTGTTGTTGTTGTTATTGTTGTTGTTTGTTTGACGTTGTTGTTGTTGTTGTTGTTTATTTGACATTGTTGTTGTTGTTGTTTAGTTGACGTTGTTGTTGTTGTTTATTTGACGTTGTTGTTGTTGTTGACATTGTTGTTGTTGTTGTTTATTTGACGTTGTTGTTGACGTTGTTTTTGTTGTTGTTTATTTGACGTTGTTGTTGTTGTTTATTTGACGTTGTTGTTGTTGTTGTTTATTTGACGGTGTTGTTGACGTTGTTGTTGTTGTTTATTTGACGTTGCTGTTGTTGTTTATTTGACGTTGTTATTATTGTTGTTGTTTATTTGACGTTGTTGTTGTTGTTGTCGATGTTGTTGTTGTTTATTTGATGTTATTGTTGTTGACATGGTTGTTGTGGTTTACTTCACGTTGTTGTTGATTTTGACGTTGTTGTTTATTTGACGTTGTTGTTGTTGTTTATTTGACGTTGTTATTGTTGTTATTGACGTTGTTGTTGTTGTTGTTTATTTGACGTTGTTGTTGTTGTTTATTTAACATTGTTGTTGTTGTTGACGGTGTTATTGTTGCTGTTGTTTATTTGACGTTGTTGTTGTTGTTGTTTATTTGACGGTATTGTTGTTGTTGTTATTTATTTGACGTTGTTGTTGTTGTTGTTGTTTATTTGACGTTGTTGACGTTGTTGTTGTTGTTGTTTATTTGACGTTTTTGTTGTTGTTGACATAGTTGTTGTTGTTGTTGTTGTTGTTGTTGTTGTTTATTTGACGTAGTTGTTGTTGTTGACGTTGTTGTTGTTGTTGTTTATTTGACGTTTTTGTTGTTGTTGATGTTGTTGTTGTTACTTATTTGACGTTGTTGTTGTTGTTATTGTTGTTGGTGTTGTTTATTTGACATTGTTGTTGTTGTTGTTGTTTATTTGACGTTGTTGTTGTTGTTTATTTGACGTTGTTGTTGTTGACGGTGTTGTTGTTGTTGTTGTTTATTGGACATTGTTGTTGTTGTTGTTGACGTTGTTGTTGTTTATTTGACGTTGTTGTTGTTGTTGTTCTTTATTTGACGTTGTTGTTGTTTATTTGACATTGTTGTTGTTTATTTGACGTTGTTGTTGTTTATTTGACGTTATTGTTGTTGACGTTGTTGTTGTTGTTATTGTTTATGGGACGTTGTTGTTGTTTATATGACGTAGTTGTTGTTGTTGACGTTGTTGTTGTTGTTGTTTATTTGATGTTTTTGTTGTTGTTGATGTTGTTGTTGTTGTTTATTTGACGGTGTTGTTGTTGTTGTTGTTTATTTGACGTTGTTATTGTTGTTGTTGTTGTTGTTGACATTGTTGTTGTTGTTGCTTATTTGATGTTGTTGTTGTTGACATGGTAGTTGTGGTTTATTTTACGTTGTTGTTGAAGTTGTTGTTGTTGTTGTTGTTTATTTGACGTTGTTGTTGTTGTTGTTGTTTACTTGGCGTTGTTGTTGTTGTTTACTTGACGTTGTTGTTGTTGTTGTTTATTTGATGTTGTTGTTGTTTACTTGACGTTGTTGTTGTTGTTGTTTATTTGACGTTGTTGTTGTTGACGTTGTTGTTGTTTATTTGACGTTGTTGTTGATTATTTGACATTGTTGTTGTTTATTTGATGTTGTTGTTGTTGTTGTTTATTTGACGTTGTTGTTGTTGACGTTGTTGTTGTTGTTATTGTTTATTTGACGTTGTTGTTGTTGTTTATTTGACGTAGTTGTTGTTGTTGACGTTGTTGTTGTTGTTTATTTGATGTTTTTGTTGTTGTTGATGTTGGTGTTGTTTTTGTTGTTGTTTATTTGACGTTGTTGTTGTTTAATTGACGTTGTTGTTGTTTATTTGACGTTGTTGTTGTTGTTGTTATTGTTGTTGTTTAATTGACACTGTTGTTGTTTATTTGACGTTGTTGTTGTTGTTGTTATTGTTGTTGTTCTTTTTTATTTGACGTTGTTGTTTATTTGACGTTGTTGTTGTTGTTGTTTATTTGACGTTGTTGTTGTTGTTTATTTGACGTTGTTGTTGTTGTTGACGTTGTTGTTGTTATTGTTGTTGTTTGTTTGACGTTGTTGTTGTTGTTGTTGTTTATTTGACATTGTTGTTGTTGTTGTTGTTGTTGTTTAGTTGACGTTGTTGTTGTTGTTTATTTGACGTTGTTGTTGTTGTTGACATTGTTGTTGTTGTTGTTTATTTGACGTTGTTGTTGACGTTGTTTTTGTTGTTGTTTATTTGACGTTGTTGTTGTTGTTTATTTGACGTTGTTGTTGTTGTTGTTTATTTGACGGTGTTGTTGACGTTGTTGTTGTTGTTTATTTGACGTTGCTGTTGTTGTTTATTTGACGTTGTTATTATTGTTGTTGTTTATTTGACGTTGTTGTTGTTGTTGTCGATGTTGTTGTTGTTTATTTGATGTTATTGTTGTTGACATGGTTGTTGTGGTTTACTTCACGTTGTTGTTGATTTTGACGTTGTTGTTTATTTGACGTTGTTGTTGTTGTTGTTTATTTGACGTTGTTATTGTTGTTATTGACGTTGTTGTTGTTGTTGTTTATTTGACGTTGTTGTTGTTGTTTATTTAACATTGTTTTTGTTGTTGACTGTGTTGTTGTTTTTGTTGTTTATTTGACGTTGTTGATGTTGTTGTTTATTTGACGGTATTGTTGTTGTTGTTATTTATTTGACGTTGTTGTTGTTGTTGTTGTTTATTTGACATTGTTGACGTTGTTGTTGTTGTTTATTTGACGTTTTTGTTGTTGTTGACATAGTTGTTGTTGTTGTTGTTTATTTGACGTTGTTGTTGTTGTTGTTGAGGTTGTTGTTGTTGTTTATTTGTCGTTGTTGTTGTTGTTATTTTTTATTTGACGTTGTTGTTATTGTTGTTTATTTGACGTTGTTGTTGTTGTTGTTTATTTGACGGTGTTGTTGTTGTTGTTGTTTATTTTACGTTGTTATTGGTGTTGTTGTTTATTTGACGTTGTTGTTGTTGTTGAAATTGTTGTTGTTTATTTGATGTTGTTGTTGTTCACATAGTTGTTGTTGTTTATTTCACGTTGTTGTTGTTTATTTGACGTTGTTGTTTATTTGACGTTGTTGTTGTTGTTTATTTGACGTTGTTGTTGTTGTTGTTGACGTTGTTGTTGTTGTTGTTTATTTGACGTTGTTGTTGTTGGTTATTTGACATTGTTGTTGTTGTTGACGGTGTTGTTGTTGTTGTTGTTTATTTGACATTGTTGTTGTTGTTGTTGTTGTTGTTGTTTATTTGACGTTGTTGTTGTTGTTTATTTGACGTTGTTGTTGTTGTTGTTATTGTTGTTGTTTATTTGACGTTGTTGTTGTTTATTTGACGTTGTTGTTGTTGTTATTGTTGTTGTTCTTTTTTATTTGACGTTGTTGTTTATTTGACGTTGTTGTTGTTGTTGTTTATTTGACGTTGTTGTTGTTGTTGTTTATTTGACGTTGTTGTTATTGACATTGTTGTTGTTTATTTGACGTTGTTGTTGTTGTTGTTATTGTTGTTGTTTAATTGACGTTGTTGTTGTTTATTTGACGTTGTTGTTGTTGTTATTGTTGTTGTTCTTTTTTATTTGACGTTGTTGTTTATTTGACGTTGTTGTTGTTGTTGTTTATTTGACGTTGTTGTTGTTGTTGTTTATTTGACGTTGTTGTTATTGTTATTGTTGTTGTTTGTTTGACGTTGTTGTTGTTGTTGTTTATTTGACATTGTTGTTGTTGTTGTTGTTGTTGTTTATTTGACGTTGTTGTTGTTGTTTATTTGACGTTGTTGTTGTTGTTGACGTTGTTGTTGTTGTTGTTTATTTGACGTTGTTGTTGACGTTGTTTTTGTTGTTGTTTATTTGATGTTGTTGTTGTTGTTTATTTGACGTTGTTGTTGTTGTTGTTGTTTATTTGACGGTGTTGTTGACGTTGTTGTTGTTGTTTATTTGACGTTACTGTTGTTGTTTATTTGACGTTGTTATTGTTGTTGTTGTTTATTTGACGTTGTTGTTGTTGTTGTCGATGTTGTTGTTGTTTATTTGATGTTGTTGTTGTTGACATGGTTGTTGTGGTTTACATCACGTTGTTGTTGATTTTGACGTTGTTGTTTATTTGACGTTGTTGTTGTTGTTTATTTGACGTTGTTATTTTTGTTATTGACGTTGTTGTTGTTGTTGTTTATTTGACGTTGTTGTTGTTGTTTATTTAACATTGTTGTTGTTGTTGACGGTGTTATTGTTGCTGTTGTTTATTTGACGTTGTTGTTGTTGTTGTTTATTTGACGGTATTGTTGTTGTTGTTATTTATTTGACGTTGTTGTTGTTGTTGTTTATTTGACGTTGTTGACGTTGTTGTTGTTGTTGTTTATTTGACGTTTTTGTTGTTGTTGACATAGTTGTTGTTGTTGTTGTTGTTGTTGTTTATTTGACGTAGTTGTTGTTGTTGACGTTGTGGTTGTTGTTGTTTATTTGACGTTTTTGTTGTTGTTGATGTTGTTGTTGTTGTTGCTTATTTGACGTTGTTGTTGTTGTTATTGTTGTTGTTGTTGTTTATTTGACATTGTTGTTGTTGTTGTTGTTTATTTGACGTTGTTGTTGTTGTTTATTTGACGTTGTTGTTGTTGACGGTGTTGTTGTTGTTGTTGTTTATTGGACATTGTTGTTGTTGTTGTTGATGTTGTTGTTGTTTATTTGACGTTGTTGTTGTTGTTGTTGTTGTTCTTTATTTGACGTTGTTGTTATTTATTTGACGTTGTTGTTGTTTATTTGACGTTGTTGTTGTTTATTTGACGTTATTGTTGTTGACGTTGTTGTTGTTGTTATTGTTTATGGGACGTTGTTGTTGTTTATATGACGTAGTTGTTGTTGTTGACGTTGTTGTTGTTGTTTATTTGATGTTTTTGTTGTTGTTGATGTTGTTGTTGTTGTTTATTTGACGGTGTTGTTGTTGTTGTTGTTTATTTGACGTTGTTATTGTTGTTGTTGTTGTTGTTGACATTGTTGTTGTTGTTGCTTATTTGATGTTGTTGTTGTTGACATGGTAGTTGTGGTTTATTTTACGTTGTTGTTGAAGTTGTTGTTGTTGTTGTTGTTTATTTGACGTTGTTGTTGTTGTTGTTGTTTACTTGGCGTTGTTGTTGTTGTTTACTTGACGTTGTTGTTGTTGTTGTTTATTTGATGTTGTTGTTGTTTACTTGACGTTGTTGTTGTTGTTTATTTGACGTTGTTGTTGTTGACGTTGTTGTTGTTTATTTGACGTTGTTGTTGATTATTTGACATTGTTGTTGTTTATTTGACGTTGTTGTTGTTGTTGTTTATTTGACGTTGTTGTTGTTGACGTTGTTGTTGTTGTTATTGTTTATTTGACGTTGTTGTTGTTGTTTATTTGACGTAGTTGTTGTTGTTGACGTTGTTGTTGTTGTTTATTTGATGTTTTTGTTGTTGTTGATGTTGGTGTTGTTTTTGTTGTTGTTTATTTGACGTTATTGTTGTTTAATTGACGTTGTTGTTGTTTATTTGACGTTGTTGTTGTTGTTGTTATTGTTGTTGTTTAATTGACACTGTTGTTGTTTATTTGACGTTGTTGTTGTTGTTATTGTTGTTGTTCTTTTTTATTTGACGTTGTTGTTTATTTGACGTTGTTGTTGTTGTTGTTTATTTGACGTTGTTGTTGTTGTTTATTTGACGTTGTTGTTGTTGTTGACGTTGTTGTTGTTGTTATTGTTGTTGTTTGTTTGACGTTGTTGTTGTTGTTGTTGTTTATTTGACATTGTTGTTGTTGTTGTTTAGTTGACGTTGTTGTTGTTGTTTATTTGACGTTGTTGTTGTTGTTGACATTGTTGTTGTTGTTGTTTATTTGACGTTGTTGTTGACGTTGTTTTTGTTGTTGTTTATTTGACGTTGTTGTTGTTGTTTATTTGACGTTGTTGTTGTTGTTGTTTATTTGACGGTGTTGTTGACGTTGTTGTTGTTGTTTATTTGACGTTGCTGTTGTTGTTTATTTGACGTTGTTATTATTGTTGTTGTTTATTTGACGTTGTTGTTGTTGTTGTCGATGTTGTTGTTGTTTATTTGATGTTATTGTTGTTGACATGGTTGTTGTGGTTTACTTCACGTTGTTGTTGATTTTGACGTTGTTGTTTATTTGACGTTGTTGTTGTTGTTTATTTGACGTTGTTATTGTTGTTATTGACGTTGTTGTTGTTGTTGTTTATTTGACGTTGTTGTTGTTGTTGTTTATTTAACATTGTTGTTGTTGTTGACGGTGTTATTGTTGCTGTTGTTTATTTGACGTTGTTGTTGTTGTTGTTTATTTGACGGTATTGTTGTTGTTGTTATTTATTTGACGTTGTTGTTGTTGTTGTTGTTTATTTGACGTTGTTGACGTTGTTGTTGTTGTTGTTTATTTGACGTTTTTGTTGTTGTTGACATAGTTGTTGTTGTTGTTGTTGTTGTTGTTGTTTATTTGACGTAGTTGTTGTTGTTGACGTTGTTGTTGTTGTTGTTTATTTGACGTTTTTGTTGTTGTTGATGTTGTTGTTGTTACTTATTTGACGTTGTTGTTGTTGTTATTGTTGTTGTTGTTGTTTATTTGACATTGTTGTTGTTGTTGTTGTTTATTTGACGTTGTTGTTGTTGTTTATTTGACGTTGTTGTTGTTGACGGTGTTGTTGTTGTTGTTGTTTATTGGACATTGTTGTTGTTGTTGTTGACGTTGTTGTTGTTTATTTGACGTTGTTGTTGTTGTTGTTCTTTATTTGACGTTGTTGTTGTTTATTTGACATTGTTGTTGTTTATTTGACGTTGTTGTTGTTTATTTGACGTTATTGTTGTTGACGTTGTTGTTGTTGTTATTGTTTATGGGACGTTGTTGTTGTTTATATGACGTAGTTGTTGTTGTTGACGTTGTTGTTGTTGTTGTTTATTTGATGTTTTTGTTGTTGTTGATGTTGTTGTTGTTGTTTATTTGACGGTGTTGTTGTTGTTGTTGTTTATTTGACGTTGTTATTGTTGTTGTTGTTGTTGTTGACATTGTTGTTGTTGTTGCTTATTTGATGTTGTTGTTGTTGACATGGTAGTTGTGGTTTATTTTACGTTGTTGTTGAAGTTGTTGTTGTTGTTGTTGTTTATTTGACGTTGTTGTTGTTGTTGTTGTTGTTTACTTGGCGTTGTTGTTGTTGTTTACTTGACGTTGTTGTTGTTGTTGTTTATTTGATGTTGTTGTTGTTTACTTGACGTTGTTGTTGTTGTTGTTTATTTGACGTTGTTGTTGTTGACGTTGTTGTTGTTTATTTGACGTTGTTGTTGATTATTTGACATTGTTGTTGTTTATTTGATGTTGTTGTTGTTGTTGTTTATTTGACGTTGTTGTTGTTGACGTTGTTGTTGTTGTTATTGTTTATTTGACGTTGTTGTTGTTGTTTATTTGACGTAGTTGTTGTTGTTGACGTTGTTGTTGTTGTTTATTTGATGTTTTTGTTGTTGTTGATGTTGGTGTTGTTTTTGTTGTTGTTTATTTGACGTTATTGTTGTTTAATTGACGTTGTTGTTGTTTATTTGACGTTGTTGTTGTTGTTGTTATTGTTGTTGTTTAATTGACACTGTTGTTGTTTATTTGACGTTGTTGTTGTTGTTGTTATTGTTGTTGTTCTTTTTTATTTGACGTTGTTGTTTATTTGACGTTGTTGTTGTTGTTTATTTGACGTTGTTGTTGTTGTTGACGTTGTTGTTGTTATTGTTGTTGTTTGTTTGACGTTGTTGTTGTTGTTGTTGTTTATTTGACATTGTTGTTGTTGTTGTTGTTGTTGTTTAGTTGACGTTGTTGTTGTTGTTTATTTGACGTTGTTGTTGTTGTTGACATTGTTGTTGTTGTTGTTTATTTGACGTTGTTGTTGACGTTGTTTTTGTTGTTGTTTATTTGACGTTGTTGTTGTTGTTTATTTGACGTTGTTGTTGTTGTTGTTTATTTGACGGTGTTGTTGACGTTGTTGTTGTTGTTTATTTGACGTTGCTGTTGTTGTTTATTTGACGTTGTTATTATTGTTGTTGTTTATTTGACGTTGTTGTTGTTGTTGTCGATGTTGTTGTTGTTTATTTGATGTTATTGTTGTTGACATGGTTGTTGTGGTTTACTTCACGTTGTTGTTGATTTTGACGTTGTTGTTTATTTGACGTTGTTGTTGTTGTTGTTTATTTGACGTTGTTATTGTTGTTATTGACGTTGTTGTTGTTGTTGTTTATTTGACGTTGTTGTTGTTGTTTATTTAACATTGTTTTTGTTGTTGACTGTGTTGTTGTTTTTGTTGTTTATTTGACGTTGTTGATGTTGTTGTTTATTTGACGGTATTGTTGTTGTTGTTATTTATTTGACGTTGTTGTTGTTGTTGTTGTTTATTTGACATTGTTGACGTTGTTGTTGTTGTTTATTTGACGTTTTTGTTGTTGTTGACATAGTTGTTGTTGTTGTTGTTTATTTGACGTTGTTGTTGTTGTTGTTGAGGTTGTTGTTGTTGTTGTTTATTTGTCGTTGTTGTTGTTGTTATTTTTTATTTGACGTTGTTGTTATTGTTGTTTATTTGACGTTGTTGTTGTTGTTGTTTATTTGACGGTGTTGTTGTTGTTGTTGTTTATTTTACGTTGTTATTGGTGTTGTTGTTTATTTGACGTTGTTGTTGTTGTTGAAATTGTTGTTGTTTATTTGATGTTGTTGTTGTTCACATAGTTGTTGTTGTTTATTTCACGTTGTTGTTGTTTATTTGACGTTGTTGTTTATTTGACGTTGTTGTTGTTGTTTATTTGACGTTGTTGTTGTTGTTGTTGACGTTGTTGTTGTTGTTGTTTATTTGACGTTGTTGTTGTTGGTTATTTGACATTGTTGTTGTTGTTGACGGTGTTGTTGTTGTTGTTGTTTATTTGACATTGTTGTTGTTGTTGTTGTTGTTGTTGTTGTTTATTTGACGTTGTTGTTGTTGTTTATTTGACGTTGTTGTTGTTGTTGACGTTGTTGTTGTTGTTGTTTATTTGACGTTGTTGTTGACGTTGTTTTTGTTGTTGTTTATTTGACGTTGTTGTTGTTGTTTATTTGACGTTGTTGTTGTTGTTGTTGTTTATTTGACGGTGTTGTTGACGTTGTTGTTGTTGTTTATTTGACGTTACTGTTGTTGTTTATTTGACGTTGTTATTGTTGTTGTTGTTTATTTGACGTTGTTGTTGTTGTTGTCGATGTTGTTGTTGTTTATTTGATGTTGTTGTTGTTGACATGGTTGTTGTGGTTTACATCACGTTGTTGTTGATTTTGACGTTGTTGTTTATTTGACGTTGTTGTTGTTGTTTATTTGACGTTGTTATTTTTGTTATTGACGTTGTTGTTGTTGTTGTTTATTTGACGTTGTTGTTGTTGTTTATTTAACATTGTTGTTGTTGTTGACGGTGTTATTGTTGCTGTTGTTTATTTGACGTTGTTGTTGTTGTTGTTTATTTGACGGTATTGTTGTTGTTGTTATTTATTTGACGTTGTTGTTGTTGTTGTTGTTGTTGTTTATTTGACGTTGTTGACGTTGTTGTTGTTGTTGTTTATTTGACGTTTTTGTTGTTGTTGACATAGTTGTTGTTGTGGTTGTTGTTGTTTATTTGACGTAGTTGTTGTTGTTGACGTTGTTGTTGTTGTTGTTTATTTGACGTTTTTGTTGTTATTGATGTTGTTGTTGTTGTTGCTTATTTGACGTTGTTGTTGTTGTTATTGTTGTTGTTGTTGTTTATTTGACATTGTTGTTGTTGTTGTTGTTTATTTGACGTTGTTGTTGTTGTTTATTTGACGTTGTTGTTGTTGACGGTGTTGTTGTTGTTGTTCTTTATTGGACATTGTTGTTGTTGTTGTTGACGTTGTTGTTGTTTATTTGACGTTGTTGTTGTTGTTCTTTATTTGACGTTGTTGTTGTTTATTTGACGTTGTTGTTGTTTATTTGACGTTGTTGTTGTTTATTTGTCGTTATTGTTGTTGACGTTGTTGTTGTTGTTATTGTTTATGGGACGTTGTTGTTGTTTATATGACGTAGTTGTTGTTGTTGACGTTGTTGTTGTTGTTGTTTATTTGATGTTTTTGTTGTTGTTGATGTTGTTGTTGTTGTTTATTTGACGGTGTTGTTGTTGTTGTTTATTTGACGTTGTTATTGTTGTTGTTGTTGTTGTTGTTGTTGACATTGTTGTTGTTGTTGCTTATTTGATGTTGTTGTTGTTGACATGGTAGTTGTGGTTTATTTTACGTTGTTGTTGAAGTTGTTGTTGTTGTTGTTGTTTATTTGACGTTGTTGTTGTTGTTGTTGTTTACTTGGCGTTGTTGTTGTTGTTTACTTGACGTTGTTGTTGTTGTTGTTTATTTGATGTTGTTGTTGTTTACTTGACGTTGTTGTTGTTGTTTATTTGACGTTGTTGTTGTTGACGTTGTTGTTGTTTATTTGACGTTGTTGTTGATTATTTGACATTGTTGTTGTTTATTTGACGTTGTTGTTGTTGTTTATTTGACGTTGTTGTTGTTGACGTTGTTGTTGTTGTTATTGTTTATTTGACGTTGTTGTTGTTGTTTATTTGACAAAGTTGTTGTTGTTGACGTTGTTGTTGTTGTTTATTTGATGTTTTTGTTGTTGTTGATGTTGGTGTTGTTTTTGTTGTTGTTTATTTGACGTTATTGTTGTTTAATTGACGTTGTTGTTGTTTATTTGACGTTGTTGTTGTTGTTGTTATTGTTGTTGTTTAATTGACACTGTTGTTGTTTATTTGACGTTGTTGTTGTTGTTATTGTTGTTGTTCTTTTTTATTTGACGTTGTTGTTTATTTGACGTTGTTGTTGTTGTTGTTTATTTGACGTTGTTGTTGTTGTTTATTTGACGTTGTTGTTGTTGTTGACGTTGTTGTTGTTGTTATTGTTGTTGTTTGTTTGACGTTGTTGTTGTTGTTGTTGTTTATTTGACATTGTTGTTGTTGTTGTTGTTTAGTTGACATTGTTGTTGTTGTTTATTTGACGTTGTTGTTGTTGTTGACATTGTTGTTGTTGTTGTTTATTTGACGTTGTTGTTGTTGTTTATTTGACGTTGTTGTTGTTGTTGTTTATTTGACGTTGTTGTTGTTGTTGTTTATTTGACGGTGTTGTTGACGTTGTTGTTGTTGTTTATTTGACGTTGATGTTGTTGTTTATTTGACGTTGTTATTATTGTTGTTGTTTATTTGACGTTGTTGTTGTTGTTGTCGATGTTGTTGTTGTTTATTTGATGTTATTGTTGTTGACATGGTTGTTGTGGTTTACTTCACGTTGTTGTTGATTTTGACGTTGTTGTTTATTTGACGTTGTTGTTGTTGTTTATTTGACGTTGTTATTGTTGTTATTGACGTTGTTGTTGTTGTTGTTTATTTGACGTTGTTGTTGTTGTTGTTTATTTAACATTGTTGTTGTTGTTGACGGTGTTATTGTTGCTGTTGTTTATTTGACGTTGTTGTTGTTGTTGTTTATTTGACGGTATTGTTGTTGTTGTTATTTATTTGACGTTGTTGTTGTTGTTGTTGTTGTTTATTTGACGTTGTTGACGTTGTTGTTGTTGTTGTTTATTTGACGTTTTTGTTGTTGTTGACATAGTTGTTGTTGTTGTTGTTGTTGTTGTTTATTTGACGTAGTTGTTGTTGTTGACGTTATTGTTGTTGTTGTTTATTTGACGTTTTTGTTGTTGTTGATGTTGTTGTTGTTGTTGCTTATTTGACGTTGTTGTTGTTGTTGTTATTGTTGTTGTTGTTGTTTATTTGACATTGTTGTTGTTGTTGTTGTTTATTTGACGTTGTTGTTGTTGTTTATTTGACGTTGTTGTTGTTGACGGTGTTGTTGTTGTTGTTGTTTATTGGACATTGTTGTTGTTGTTGTTGACGTTGTTGTTGTTTATTTGACGTTGTTGTTGTTGTTGTTCTTTATTTGACGTTGTTGTTGTTTATTTGACGTTGTTGTTATTTATTTGACGTTGTTGTTGTTTATTTGACGTTATTGTTGTTGACGTTGTTGTTGTTGTTATTGTTTATGGGACGTTGTTGTTGTTTATATGACGTAGTTGTTGTTGTTGACGTTGTTGTTGTTCTTGTTTATTTGATGTTTTTGTTGTTGTTGATGTTGTTGTTGTTGTTTATTTGACGGTGTTGTTGTTGTTGTTGTTTATTTGACGTTGTTATTGTTGTTGTTGTTGTTGTTGACATTGTTGTTGTTGTTGCTTATTTGATGTTGTTGTTGTTGACATGGAAGTTGTGGTTTATTTTACGTTGTTGTTGAAGTTGTTGTTGTTGTTGTTGTTTATTTGACGTTGTTGTTGTTGTTGTTGTTGTTGTTGTTTACTTGGCGTTGTTGTTGTTGTTTACTTGACGTTGTTGTTGTTGTTGTTTATTTGATGTTGTTGTTGTTTACTTGACGTTGTTGTTGTTGTTTATTTGACGTTGTTGTTGTTGACGTTGTTGTTGTTTATTTGACGTTGTTGTTGATTATTTGACATTGTTGTTGTTTATTTGACGTTGTTATTGTTGTTTATTTGATGTTGTTGTTGTTGACGTTGTTGTTGTTGTTATTGTTTATTTGACGTTGTTGTTGTTGTTTATTTGACGTAGTTGTTGTTGTTGACGTTGTTGTTGTTGTTTATTTGATGTTTTGTTTGTTGTTGATGTTGGTGTTGTTTTTGTTGTTGTTTATTTGACGTTATTGTTGTTTAATTGACGTTGTTGTTGTTTATTTGACGTTGTTGTTGTTGTTGTTATTGTTGTTGTTTAATTGACACTGTTGTTGTTTATTTGACGTTGTTGTTGTTGTTATTGTTGTTGTTCTTTTTTATTTGACGTTGTTGTTTATTTGACGTTGTTGTTGTTGTTGTTGTTTATTTGACGTTGTTGTTGTTGTTTATTTGACGTTGTTGTTGTTGTTGTTGACGTTGTTGTTGTTGTTATTGTTGTTGTTTGTTTGACGTTGTTGTTGTTGTTGTTGTTTATTTGACATTGTTGTTGTTGTTGTTGTTTAGTTGTCGTTGTTGTTGTTGTTTATTTGACGTTGTTGTTGTTGTTGACATTGTTGTTGTTGTTGTTTATTTGACGTTGTTGTTGACGTTGTTTTTGTTGTTGTTTATTTGACGTTGTTGTTGTTGTTTATTTGACGTTGTTGTTGTTGTTGTTTATTTGACGGTGTTGTTGACGTTGTTGTTGTTGTTTATTTGACGTTGCTGTTGTTGTTTATTTGACGTTGTTATTATTGTTGTTGTTTATTTGACGTTGTTGTTGTTGTTGTCGATGTTGTTGTTGTTTATTTGATGTTATTGTTGTTGACATGGTTGTTGTGGTTTACTTCACGTTGTTGTTGATTTTGACGTTGTTGTTTATTTGACGTTGTTGTTGTTGTTTATTTGACGTTGTTATTGTTGTTATTGACGTTGTTGTTGTTGTTGTTTATTTGACGTTGTTGTTGTTGTTGTTTATTTAACATTGTTGTTGTTGTTGACGGTGTTGTTGTTTTTGTTGTTTATTTGACGTTGTTGATGTTGTTGTTTATTTGACGGTATTGTTGTTGTTGTTATTTATTTGACGTTGTTGTTGTTGTTGTTGTTTATTTGACATTGTTGACGTTGTTGTTGTTGTTTATTTGACGTTTTTGTTGTTGTTGACATAGTTGTTGTTGTTGTTGTTTATTTGACGTTGTTGTTGTTGTTGTTGAGGTTGTTGTTGTTGTTGTTTATTTGTCGTTGTTGTTGTTGTTATTTTTTATTTGACGTTGTTGTTATTGTTGTTTATTTGACGTTGTTGTTGTTGTTGTTTATTTGACGGTGTTGTTGTTGTTGTTGTTGTTTATTTTACGTTGTTATTGGTGTTGTTGTTTATTTGACGTTGTTGTTGTTGTTGACGTTGTTGTTGTTTATTTGATGTTGTTGTTGTTCACATAGTTGTTGTTGTTTATTTCACGTTGTTGTTGTTTATTTGACGTTGTTGTTTATTTGACGTTGTTGTTGTTGTTTATTTGACGTTGTTGTTGTTGTTGACGTTGTTGTTGTTGTTGTTTATTTGACGTTGTTGTTGTTGGTTATTTGACATTGTTGTTGTTGTTGACGGTGTTGTTGTTGTTGTTGTTTATTTGACATTGTTGTTGTTGTTGATGATGTTGTTGTTGTTTATTTGACGTTGTTGTTGTTGATGTTGTTGTTTATTTGACGTTGTTGTTGTTGACGTTGTTGTTGTTGTTATTGTTTATTTGACGGTGTTGTTGACGTTGTTGTTGTTGTTTATTTGACGTTGCTGTTGTTGTTTATTTGACGTTGTTATTATTGTTGTTGTTTATTTGACGTTGTTGTTGTTGTTGTCGATGTTGTTGTTGTTTATTTGATGTTATTGTTATTGACATGGTTGTTGTGGTTTACTTCACGTTGTTGTTGATTTTGACGTTGTTGTTTATTTGACGTTGTTGTTGTTGTTTATTTGACGTTGTTATTGTTGTTATTGACGTTGTTGTTGTTGTTGTTGTTTATTTGACGTTGTTGTTGTTGTTTATTTAACATTGTTGTTGTTGTTGACGGTGTTATTGTTGCTGTTGTTTATTTGACGTTGTTGTTGTTGTTGTTTATTTGACGGTATTGTTGTTGTTGTTATTTATTTGACGTTGTTGTTGTTGTTGTTGTTGTTTATTTGACGTTGTTGACGTTGTTGTTGTTGTTGTTTATTTGACGTTTTTGTTGTTGTTGACATAGTTGTTGTTGTTGTTGTTGTTGTTGTTGTTTATTTGACGTAGTTGTTGTTGTTGACGTTGTTGTTGTTGTTGTTTATTTGACGTTTTTGTTGTTGTTGATGTTGTTGTTGTTACTTATTTGACGTTGTTGTTGTTGTTATTGTTGTTGTTGTTGTTTATTTGACATTGTTGTTGTTGTTGTTGTTTATTTGACGTTGTTGTTGTTGTTTATTTGACGTTGTTGTTGTTGACGGTGTTGTTGTTGTTGTTGTTTATTGGACATTGTTGTTGTTGTTGTTGACGTTGTTGTTGTTTATTTGACGTTGTTGTTGTTGTTGTTCTTTATTTGACGTTGTTGTTGTTTATTTGACATTGTTGTTGTTTATTTGACGTTGTTGTTGTTTATTTGACGTTATTGTTGTTGACGTTGTTGTTGTTGTTATTGTTTATGGGACGTTGTTGTTGTTTATATGACGTAGTTGTTGTTGTTGACGTTGTTGTTGTTGTTGTTTATTTGATGTTTTTGTTGTTGTTGATGTTGTTGTTGTTGTTTATTTGACGGTGTTGTTGTTGTTGTTGTTTATTTGACGTTGTTATTGTTGTTGTTGTTTTTGTTGACATTGTTGTTGTTGTTGCTTATTTGATGTTGTTGTTGTTGACATGGTAGTTGTGGTTTATTTTACGTTGTTGTTGAAGTTGTTGTTGTTGTTGTTGTTTATTTGACGTTGTTGTTGTTGTTGTTGTTTACTTGGCGTTGTTGTTGTTGTTTACTTGACGTTGTTGTTGTTGTTTATTTGATGTTGTTGTTGTTTACTTGACGTTGTTGTTGTTGTTGTTTATTTGACGTTGTTGTTGTTGACGTTGTTGTTGTTTATTTGACGTTGTTGTTGATTATTTGACATTGTTGTTGTTTATTTGACGTTGTTGTTGTTGTTGTTTATTTGACGTTGTTGTTGTTGACGTTGTTGTTGTTGTTATTGTTTATTTGACGTTGTTGTTGTTGTTTATTTGACGTAGTTGTTGTTGTTGACGTTGTTGTTGTTGTTTATTTGATGTTTTTGTTGTTGTTGATGTTGGTGTTGTTTTTGTTGTTGTTTATTTGACGTTATTGTTGTTTAATTGACGTTGTTGTTGTTTATTTGACGTTGTTGTTGTTGTTGTTATTGTTGTTGTTTAATTGACACTGTTGTTGTTTATTTGACGTTGTTGTTGTTGTTATTGTTGTTGTTCTTTTTTATTTGACGTTGTTGTTTATTTGACGTTGTTGTTGTTGTTGTTTATTTGACGTTGTTGTTGTTGTTTATTTGACGTTGTTGTTGTTGTTGACGTTGTTGTTGTTATTGTTGTTGTTTGTTTGACGTTGTTGTTGTTGTTGTTGTTTATTTGACATTGTTGTTGTTGTTGTTGTTTAGTTGACGTTGTTGTTGTTGTTTATTTGACGTTGTTGTTGTTGTTGACATTGTTGTTGTTGTTGTTTATTTGACGTTGTTGTTGACGTTGTTTTTGTTGTTGTTTATTTGACGTTGTTGTTGTTGTTTATTTGACGTTGTTGTTGTTGTTGTTTATTTGACGGTGTTGTTGACGTTGTTGTTGTTGTTTATTTGACGTTGCTGTTGTTGTTTATTTGACGTTGTTATTATTGTTGTTGTTTATTTGACGTTGTTGTTGTTGTTGTCGATGTTGTTGTTGTTTATTTGATGTTATTGTTGTTGACATGGTTGTTGTGGTTTACTTCACGTTGTTGTTGATTTTGACGTTGTTGTTTATTTGACGTTGTTGTTGTTGTTTATTTGACGTTGTTATTGTTGTTATTGACGTTGTTGTTGTTGTTGTTTATTTGACGTTGTTGTTGTTGTTGTTTATTTAACATTGTTGTTGTTGTTGACTGTGTTGTTGTTTTTGTTGTTTATTTGACGTTGTTGATGTTGTTGTTTATTTGACGGTATTGTTGTTGTTGTTATTTATTTGACGTTGTTGTTGTTGTTGTTGTTTATTTGACATTGTTGACGTTGTTGTTGTTGTTTATTTGACGTTTTTGTTGTTGTTGACATAGTTGTTGTTGTTGTTGTTTATTTGACGTTGTTGTTGTTGTTGTTGAGGTTGTTGTTGTTGTTGTTTATTTGTCGTTGTTGTTGTTGTTATTTTTTATTTGACGTTGTTGTTATTGTTGTTTATTTGACGTTGTTGTTGTTGTTGTTTATTTGACGGTGTTGTTGTTGTTGTTGTTGTTTATTTTACGTTGTTATTGGTGTTGTTGTTTATTTGACGTTGTTGTTGTTGTTGAAATTGTTGTTGTTTATTTGATGTTGTTGTTGTTCACATAGTTGTTGTTGTTTATTTCACGTTGTTGTTGTTTATTTGACGTTGTTGTTTATTTGACGTTGTTGTTGTTGTTTATTTGACGTTGTTGTTGTTGTTGTTGACGTTGTTGTTGTTGTTGTTTATTTGACGTTGTTGTTGTTGGTTATTTGACATTGTTGTTGTTGTTGACGGTGTTGTTGTTGTTGTTGTTTATTTGACATTGTTGTTGTTGTTGTTGTTGTTGTTGTTTATTTGACGTTGTTGTTGTTGTTTATTTGACGTTGTTGTTGTTGTTGACGTTGTTGTTGTTGTTGTTTATTTGACGTTGTTGTTGACGTTGTTTTTGTTGTTGTTTATTTGACGTTGTTGTTGTTGTTTATTTGACGTTGTTGTTGTTGTTGTTGTTTATTTGACGGTGTTGTTGACGTTGTTGTTGTTGTTTATTTGACGTTACTGTTGTTGTTTATTTGACGTTGTTATTGTTGTTGTTGTTTATTTGACGTTGTTGTTGTTGTTGTCGATGTTGTTGTTGTTTATTTGATGTTGTTGTTGTTGACATGGTTGTTGTGGTTTACATCACGTTGTTGTTGATTTTGACGTTGTTGTTTATTTGATGTTGTTGTTGTTGTTTATTTGACGTTGTTATTTTTGTTATTGACGTTGTTGTTGTTGTTGTTTATTTGACGTTGTTGTTGTTGTTTATTTAACATTGTTGTTGTTGTTGACGGTGTTATTGTTGCTGTTGTTTATTTGACGTTGTTGTTGTTGTTGTTTATTTGACGGTATTGTTGTTGTTGTTATTTATTTGACGTTGTTGTTGTTGTTGTTGTTTATTTGACGTTGTTGACGTTGTTGTTGTTGTTGTTTATTTGACGTTTTTGTTGTTGTTGACATAGTTGTTGTTGTTGTTGTTGTTGTTTATTTGACGTAGTTGTTGTTGTTGACGTTGTTGTTGTTGTTGTTTATTTGACGTTTTTGTTGTTATTGATGTTGTTGTTGTTGTTGCTTATTTGACGTTGTTGTTGTTGTTATTGTTGTTGTTGTTGTTTATTTGACATTGTTGTTGTTGTTGTTGTTTATTTGACGTTGTTGTTGTTGTTTATTTGACGTTGTTGTTGTTGACGGTGTTGTTGTTGTTGTTGTTGTTTATTGGACATTGTTGTTGTTGTTGTTGACGTTGTTGTTGTTTATTTGACGTTGTTGTTGTTGTTGTTCTTTATTTGACGTTGTTGTTGTTTATTTGACGTTGTTGTTGTTTATTTGACGTTGTTGTTATTTATTTGACGTTATTGTTGTTGACGTTGTTGTTGTTGTTATTGTTTATGGGACGTTGTTGTTGTTTATATGACGTAGTTGTTGTTGTTGACGTTGTTGTTGTTGTTGTTTATTTGATGTTTTTGTTGTTGTTGATGTTGTTGTTGTTGTTTATTTGACGGTGTTGTTGTTGTTGTTTATTTGACGTTGTTATTGTTGTTGTTGTTGTTGTTGACATTGTTGTTGTTGTTGCTTATTTGATGTTGTTGTTGTTGACATGGTAGTTGTGGTTTATTTTACGTTGTTGTTGAAGTTGTTGTTGTTGTTGTTGTTTATTTGACGTTGTTGTTGTTGTTGTTGTTTACTTGGCGTTGTTGTTGTTGTTTACTTGACGTTGTTGTTGTTGTTGTTTATTTGATGTTGTTGTTGTTTACTTGACGTTGTTGTTGTTGTTTATTTGACGTTGTTGTTGTTGACGTTGTTGTTGTTTATTTGACGTTGTTGTTGATTATTTGACATTGTTGTTGTTTATTTGACGTTGTTGTTGTTGTTTATTTGACGTTGTTGTTGTTGACGTTGTTGTTGTTGTTATTGTTTATTTGACGTTGTTGTTGTTGTTTATTTGACGTAGTTGTTGTTGTTGACGTTGTTGTTGTTGTTTATTTGATGTTTTTGTTGTTGTTGATGTTGGTGTTGTTTTTGTTGTTGTTTATTTGACGTTATTGTTGTTTAATTGACGTTGTTGTTGTTTATTTGACGTTGTTGTTGTTGTTGTTATTGTTGTTGTTTAATTGACACTGTTGTTGTTTATTTGACGTTGTTGTTGTTGTTATTGTTGTTGTTCTTTTTTATTTGACGTTGTTGTTTATTTGACGTTGTTGTTGTTGTTGTTTATTTGACGTTGTTGTTGTTGTTTATTTGACGTTGTTGTTGTTGTTGACGTTGTTGTTGTTGTTATTGTTGTTGTTTGTTTGACGTTGTTGTTGTTGTTGTTGTTTATTTGACATTGTTGTTGTTGTTGTTGTTTAGTTGACGTTGTTGTTGTTGTTTATTTGACGTTGTTGTTGTTGTTGACATTGTTGTTGTTGTTGTTTATTTGACGTTGTTGTTGACGTTGTTTTTGTTGTTGTTTATTTGACGTTGTTGTTGTTGTTTATTTGACGTTGTTGTTGTTGTTGTTTATTTGACGGTGTTGTTGACGTTGTTGTTGTTGTTTATTTGACGTTGCTGTTGTTGTTTATTTGACGTTGTTATTATTGTTGTTGTTTATTTGACGTTGTTGTTGTTGTTGTCGATGTTGTTGTTGTTTATTTGATGTTATTGTTGTTGACATGGTTGTTGTGGTTTACTTCACGTTGTTGTTGATTTTGACGTTGTTGTTTATTTGACGTTGTTGTTGTTGTTTATTTGACGTTGTTATTGTTGTTATTGACGTTGTTGTTGTTGTTTATTTGACGTTGTTGTTGTTGTTGTTTATTTAACATTGTTGTTGTTGTTGACGGTGTTATTGTTGCTGTTGTTTATTTGACGTTGTTGTTGTTGTTGTTTATTTGACGGTATTGTTGTTGTTGTTATTTATTTGACGTTGTTGTTGTTGTTGTTGTTGTTTATTTGACGTTGTTGACGTTGTTGTTGTTGTTGTTTATTTGACGTTTTTGTTGTTGTTGACATAGTTGTTGTTGTTGTTGTTGTTGTTTATTTGACGTAGTTGTTGTTGTTGACGTTATTGTTGTTGTTGTTTATTTGACGTTTTTGTTGTTGTTGATGTTGTTGTTGTTGTTGCTTATTTGACGTTGTTGTTGTTGTTGTTATTGTTGTTGTTGTTGTTTATTTGACATTGTTGTTGTTGTTGTTGTTTATTTGACGTTGTTGTTGTTGTTTATTTGACGTTGTTGTTGTTGACGGTGTTGTTGTTGTTGTTGTTTATTGGACATTGTTGTTGTTGTTGTTGACGTTGTTGTTGTTTATTTGACGTTGTTGTTGTTGTTGTTCTTTATTTGACGTTGTTGTTGTTTATTTGACGTTGTTGTTATTTATTTGACGTTGTTGTTGTTTATTTGACGTTATTGTTGTTGATGTTGTTGTTGTTGTTATTGTTTATGGGACGTTGTTGTTGTTTATATGACGTAGTTGTTGTTGTTGACGTTGTTGTTGTTGTTGTTTATTTGATGTTTTTGTTGTTGTTGATGTTGTTGTTGTTGTTTATTTGACGGTGTTGTTGTTGTTGTTGTTTATTTGACGTTGTTATTGTTGTTGTTGTTGTTGTTGACATTGTTGTTGTTGTTGCTTATTTGATGTTGTTGTTGTTGACATGGAAGTTGTGGTTTATTTTACGTTGTTGTTGAAGTTGTTGTTGTTGTTGTTGTTTATTTGACGTTGTTGTTGTTGTTGTTTACTTGGCGTTGTTGTTGTTGTTTACTTGACGTTGTTGTTGTTGTTGTTTATTTGATGTTGTTGTTGTTTACTTGACGTTGTTGTTGTTGTTTATTTGACGTTGTTGTTGTTGACGTTGTTGTTGTTTATTTGACGTTGTTGTTGATTATTTGACATTGTTGTTGTTTATTTGACGTTGTTGTTGTTGTTGTTTATTTGACGTTGTTGTTGTTGACGTTGTTGTTGTTGTTATTGTTTATTTGACGTTGTTGTTGTTGTTTATTTGACGTAGTTGTTGTTGTTGACGTTGTTGTTGTTGTTTATTTGATGTTTTGTTTGTTGTTGATGTTGGTGTTGTTTTTGTTGTTGTTTATTTGACGTTATTGTTGTTTAATTGACGTTGTTGTTGTTTATTTGACGTTGTTGTTGTTGTTGTTATTGTTGTTGTTTAATTGACACTGTTGTTGTTTATTTGACGTTGTTGTTGTTGTTATTGTTGTTGTTCTTTTTTATTTGACGTTGTTGTTTATTTGACGTTGTTGTTGTTGTTGTTGTTTATTTGACGTTGTTGTTGTTGTTTATTTGACGTTGTTGTTGTTGTTGTTGACGTTGTTGTTGTTGTTATTGTTGTTGTTTGTTTGACGTTGTTGTTGTTGTTGTTTATTTGACATTGTTGTTGTTGTTGTTGTTTAGTTGACGTTGTTGTTGTTGTTTATTTGACGTTGTTGTTGTTGTTGACATTGTTGTTGTTGTTGTTTATTTGACGTTGTTGTTGACGTTGTTTTTGTTGTTGTTTATTTGACGTTGTTGTTGTTGTTTATTTGACGTTGTTGTTGTTGTTGTTTATTTGACGGTGTTGTTGACGTTGTTGTTGTTGTTTATTTGACGTTGCTGTTGTTGTTTATTTGACGTTGTTATTATTGTTGTTGTTTATTTGACGTTGTTGTTGTTGTTGTCGATGTTGTTGTTGTTTATTTGATGTTATTGTTGTTGACATGGTTGTTGTGGTTTACTTCACGTTGTTGTTGATTTTGACGTTGTTGTTTATTTGACGTTGTTGTTGTTGTTTATTTGACGTTGTTATTGTTGTTATTGACGTTGTTGTTGTTGTTGTTTATTTGACGTTGTTGTTGTTGTTGTTTATTTAACATTGTTGTTGTTGTTGACGGTGTTGTTGTTTTTGTTGTTTATTTGACGTTGTTGTTGTTGACATGGTAGTTGTGGTTTATTTTACGTTGTTGTTGAAGTTGTTGTTGTTGTTGTTGTTTATTTGACATTGTTGACGTTGTTGTTGTTGTTTATTTGACGTTTTTGTTGTTGTTGACATAGTTGTTGTTGTTGTTGTTTATTTGACGTTGTTGTTGTTGTTGTTGAGGTTGTTGTTGTTGTTGTTGTTTATTTGTCGTTGTTGTTGTTGTTATTTTTTATTTGACGTTGTTGTTATTGTTGTTTATTTGACGTTGTTGTTGTTGTTGTTTATTTGACGGTGTTGTTGTTGTTGTTGTTGTTTATTTTACGTTGTTATTGGTGTTGTTGTTTATTTGACGTTGTTGTTGTTGTTGACGTTGTTGTTGTTTATTTGATGTTGTTGTTGTTCACATAGTTGTTGTTGTTTATTTCACGTTGTTGTTGTTTATTTGACGTTGTTGTTTATTTGACGTTGTTGTTGATGTTTATTTGACGTTGTTGTTGTTGTTGACGTTGTTGTTGTTGTTGTTTATTTGACGTTGTTGTTGTTGGTTATTTGACATTGTTGTTGTTGTTGACGGTGTTGTTGTTGTTGTTGTTTATTTGACATTGTTGTTGTTGTTGATGATGTTGTTGTTGTTTATTTGACGTTGTTGTTGTTGATGTTGTTGTTTATTTGACGTTGTTGTTGTTGACGTTGTTGTTGTTGTTATTGTTTATTTGACGTTGTTGTTGTTGTTTATTTGACGTAGTTGTTGTTGTTGACGTTGTTGTTGTTGTTTATTTGATGTTTTTGTTGTTGTTCATGTTGTTGTTGTTTTTGTTGTTGTTTATTTGACGTTGTTGTTGTTTAATTGACGTTGTTGTTGTTTATTTGACGTTGTTGTTGTTGTTGTTATTGTTGTTGTTTAATTGACACTGTTGTTGTTTATTTGACGTTGTTGTTGTTGTTATTGTTGTTGTTCTTTTTTATTAGACGTTGTTGTTTATTTGACGTTGTTGTTGTTGTTTATTTGACGTTGTTGTTGTTGTTGTTTATTTGACGTTGTTGTTGTTGTTGACGTTGTTGTTATTGTTATTGTTGTTGTTTGTTTGACGTTGTTGTTGTTGTTTATTTGACATTGTTGTTGTTGTTGTTGTTGTTGTTGTTTATTTGACGTTGTTGTTGTTGTTTATTTGACGTTGTTGTTGTTGTTGACGTTGTTGTTGTTGTTGTTTATTTGACGTTGTTGTTGACGTTGTTTTTGTTGTTGTTTATTTGACGTTGTTGTTGTTGTTTATTTGACGTTGTTGTTGTTGTTGTTGTTTATTTGACGGTGTTGTTGACGTTGTTGTTGTTGTTTATTTGACGTTACTGTTGTTGTTTATTTGACGTTGTTATTGTTGTTGTTGTTTATTTGACGTTGTTGTTGTTGTTGTCGATGTTGTTGTTGTTTATTTGATGTTGTTGTTGTTGACATGGTTGTTGTGGTTTATATCACGTTGTTGTTGATTTTGACGTTGTTGTTTATTTGACGTTGTTGTTGTTGTTTATTTGACGTTGTTATTTTTGTTATTGACGTTGTTGTTGTTGTTGTTTATTTAAAATTGTTGTTGTTGTTGACGGTGTTATTGTTGCTGTTGTTTATTTGACGTTGTTGTTGTTGTTGTTTATTTGACGGTATTGTTGTTGTTGTTATTTATTTGACGTTGTTGTTGTTGTTGTTGTTTATTTGACGTTGTTGACGTTGTTGTTGTTGTTGTTTATTTGACGTTTTTGTTGTTGTTGACATAGTTGTTGTTGTTGTTGTTGTTGTTGTTTATTTGACGTAGTTGTTGTTGTTGACGTTGTTGTTGTTGTTGTTTATTTGACGTTTTTGTTGTTGTTGATGTTGTTGTTGTTGTTGCTTATTTGACGTTGTTGTTGTTGTTATTGTTGTTGTTGTTGTTTATTTGACATTGTTGTTGTTGTTGTTGTTTATTTGACGTTGTTGTTGTTGTTTATTTGACGTTGTTGTTGTTGACGGTGTTGTTGTTGTTGTTGTTTATTGGACATTGTTGTTGTTGTTGTTGACGTTGTTGTTGTTTATTTGACGTTGTTGTTGTTGTTGTTCTTTATTTGACGTTGTTGTTGTTTATTTGACGTTGTTGTTGTTTATTTGACGTTGTTGTTGTTTATTTGACGTTATTGTTGTTGACGTTGTTGTTGTTGTTATTGTTTATTTGACGTTGTTGTTGTTTATATGACGTAGTTGTTGTTGTTGACGTTGTTGTTGTTGTTGTTTATTTGACGTTTTTGTTGTTGTTGATGTTGTTGTTGTTGTTTATTTGACGGTGTTGTTGTTGTTGTTGTTTATTTGACGTTGTTATTGTTGTTGTTGTTGTTGTTGACATTGTTGTTGTTGTTGTTTATTTGATGTTGTTGTTGTTGACATGGTAGTTGTGGTTTATTTTACGTTGTTGTTGACGTTGTTGTTGTTGTTGTTTATTTGACGTTGTTGTTGTTGTTGTTGTTTACTTGGCGTTGTTGTTGTTGTTTACTTGACGTTGTTGTTGTTGTTGTTTATTTGATGTTGTTGTTGTTTACTTGACGTTGTTGTTGTTGTTTATTTGACGTTGTTGTTGTTGACGTTGTTGTTGTTTATTTGACGTTGTTGTTGATTATTTGACATTGTTGTTGTTTATTTGATGTTGTTGTTGTTGTTGTTTATTTGACGTTGTTGTTGTTGACGTTGTTGTTGTTGTTATTGTTTATTTGACGTTGTTGTTGTTGTTTATTTGACGTAGTTGTTGTTGTTGACGTTGTTGTTGTTGTTTATTTGATGTTTTTGTTGTTGTTGATGTTGGTGTTGTTTTTGTTGTTGTTTATTTGACGTTATTGTTGTTTAATTGACGTTGTTGTTGTTTATTTGACGTTGTTGTTGTTGTTGTTATTGTTGTTGTTTAATTGACACTGTTGTTGTTTATTTGACGTTGTTGTTGTTGTTATTGTTGTTGTTCTTTTTTATTTGACGTTGTTGTTTATTTGACGTTGTTGTTGTTGTTGTTTATTTGACGTTGTTGTTGTTGTTTATTTGACGTTGTTGTTGTTGTTGACGTTGTTGTTGTTGTTATTATTGTTGTTTGTTTGACGTTGTTGTTGTTGTTGTTGTTTATTTGACATTGTTGTTGTTGTTGTTGTTTAGTTGACGTTGTTGTTGTTGTTTATTTGACGTTGTTGTTGTTGTTGACATTGTTGTTGTTGTTGTTTATTTGACGTTGTTGTTGACGTTGTTTTTGTTGTTGTTTATTTGACGTTGTTGTTGTTGTTTATTTGACGTTGTTGTTGTTGTTGTTTATTTGACGGTGTTGTTGACGTTGTTGTTGTTGTTTATTTGACGTTGCTGTTGTTGTTTATTTGACGTTGTTATTATTGTTGTTGTTTATTTGACGTTGTTGTTGTTGTTGTCGATGTTGTTGTTGTTTATTTGATGTTATTGTTGTTGACATGGTTGTTGTGGTTTACTTCACGTTGTTGTTGATTTTGACGTTGTTGTTTATTTGACGTTGTTGTTGTTGTTTATTTGACGTTGTTATTGTTGTTATTGACGTTGTTGTTGTTGTTGTTTATTTGACGTTGTTGTTGTTGTTGTTTATTTAACATTGTTGTTGTTGTTGACGGTGTTGTTGTTTTTGTTGTTTATTTGACGTTGTTGATGTTGTTGTTTATTTGACGGTATTGTTGTTGTTGTTATTTATTTGACGTTGTTGTTGTTGTTGTTGTTTATTTGACATTGTTGACGTTGTTGTTGTTGTTTATTTGACGTTTTTGTTGTTGTTGACATAGTTGTTGTTGTTGTTGTTTATTTGACGTTGTTGTTGTTGTTGTTGAGGTTGTTGTTGTTGTTGTTGTTTATTTGACGGTGTTGTTGTTGTTGTTGTTGTTGTTGTTGTTTATTTTACGTTGTTATTGGTGTTGTTGTTTATTTGACGTTGTTGTTGTTGTTGACGTTGTTGTTGTTTATTTGATGTTGTTGTTGTTCACATAGTTGTTGTTGTTTATTTCACGTTGTTGTTGTTTATTTGACGTTGTTGTTGTTTATTTGACGTTGTTGTTGTTGTTGTTGACGTTGTTGTTGTTGTTGTTTATTTGACGTTGTTGTTGTTGGTTATTTGACATTGTTGTTGTTGTTGACGGTGTTGTTGTTGTTGTTGTTGTTTATTTGACATTGTTGTTGTTGTTGTTGATGTTGTTGTTGTTTATTTGACGTTGTTGTTGTTGATGTTGTTGTTTATTTGACGTTGTTGTTGTTGACGTTGTTGTTGTTGTTGTTGTTTATTTGACGTTGTTGTTGTTGTTTATTTGACGTAGTTGTTGTTGTTGACGTTGTTGTTGTTGTTGACGTTGTTGTTGTTGTTTATTTGATGTTTTTGTTGTTGTTGATGTTGTTGTTGTTTTTGTTGTTGTTTATTTGACGTTGTTGTTGTTTAATTGACATTGTTGTTGTTTATTTGACGTTGTTGTTGTTGTTGTTATTGTTGTTGTTTAATTGACGTTGTTGTTGTTTATTTGACGTTGTTGTTGTTGTTATTGTTGTTGTTCTTTTTTATTTGACGTTGTTGTTTATTTGACGTTGTTGTTGTTGTTGTTTATTTGACGTTGTTGTTGTTGTTGTTTATTTGACGTTGTTGTTGTTGTTGTTTATTTGACGTTGTTGTTGTTGTTGTTGACGTTGTTGTTATTGTTATTGTTGTTGTTTGTTTGACGTTGTTGTTGTTGTTGTTTATTTGACATTGTTGTTGTTGTTGTTGGTGTTGTTTATTTGACGTTGTTGTTGTTGTTTATTTGACGTTGTTGTTGTTGTTGACGTTGTTGTTGTTGTTGTTTATTTGACGTTGTTGTTGTTTATTTGACGTTGTTGTTGTTGTTTATTTGACGTTGTTGTTGTTGTTGTTTATTTGACGGTGTTGTTGACGTTGTTGTTGTTGTTTATTTGACGTTACTGTTGTTGTTTATTTGACGTTGTTATTGTTGTTGTTGTTTATTTGACGTTGTTGTTGTTGTTGTCGATGTTGTTGTTGTTTATTTGATGTTGTTGTTGTTGACATGGTTGTTGTGGTTTACATCACGTTGTTGTTGATTTTGACGTTGTTGTTTATTTGACGTTGTTGTTGTTGTTTATTTGACGTTGTTATTGTTGTTATTGACGTTGTTGTTGTTGTTGTTTATTTGACGTTGTTGTTGTTGTTGTTTATTTAACATTGTTGTTGTTGTTGACGGTGTTGTTGTTTTTGTTGTTTATTTGACGTTGTTGATGTTGTTGTTTATTTGACGGTATTGTTGTTGTTGTTATTTATTTGACGTTGTTGTTGTTGTTGTTGTTGTTGTTTATTTGACGTTGTTGTTGTTGTTGTTTATTTAACATTGTTGTTGTTGTTGACGGTGTTATTGTTGCTGTTGTTTATTTGACGTTGTTGTTGTTGTTGTTTATTTGACGGTATTGTTGTTGTTGTTATTTATTTGACGTTGTTGTTGTTGTTGTTGTTGTTTATTTGACGTTGTTGACGTTGTTGTTGTTGTTGTTTATTTGACGTTTTTGTTGTTGTTGACATAGTTGTTGTTGTTGTTGTTGTTGTTTATTTGACGTAGTTGTTGTTGTTGACGTTATTGTTGTTGTTGTTTATTTGACGTTTTTGTTGTTGTTGATGTTGTTGTTGTTGTTGCTTATTTGACGTTGTTGTTGTTGTTGTTATTGTTGTTGTTGTTGTTTATTTGACATTGTTGTTGTTGTTGTTGTTTATTTGACGTTGTTGTTGTTGTTTATTTGACGTTGTTGTTGTTGACGGTGTTGTTGTTGTTGTTGTTTATTGGACATTGTTGTTGTTGTTGTTGACGTTGTTGTTGTTTATTTGACGTTGTTGTTGTTGTTATACTTTATTTGACGTTGTTGTTGTTTATTTGACGTTGTTGTTATTTATTTGACGTTGTTGTTGTTTATTTGACGTTATTGTTGTTGACGTTGTTGTTGTTGTTATTGTTTATGGGACGTTGTTGTTGTTTATATGACGTAGTTGTTGTTGTTGACGTTGTTGTTGTTGTTGTTTATTTGATGTTTTTGTTGTTGTTGATGTTGTTGTTGTTGTTTATTTGACGGTGTTGTTGTTGTTGTTGTTTATTTGACGTTGTTATTGTTGTTGTTGTTGTTGTTGACATTGTTGTTGTTGTTGCTTATTTGATGTTGTTGTTGTTGACATGGAAGTTGTGGTTTATTTTACGTTGTTGTTGAAGTTGTTGTTGTTGTTGTTGTTTATTTGACGTTGTTGTTGTTGTTGTTGTTGTTGTTGTTTACTTGGCGTTGTTGTTGTTGTTTACTTGACGTTGTTGTTGTTGTTGTTTATTTGATGTTGTTGTTGTTTACTTGACGTTGTTGTTGTTGTTTATTTGACGTTGTTGTTGTTGACGTTGTTGTTGTTTATTTGACGTTGTTGTTGATTATTTGACATTGTTGTTGTTTATTTGACGTTGTTGTTGTTGTTTATTTGATGTTGTTGTTGTTGACGTTGTTGTTGTTGTTGACGTTGTTGTTGTTTATTTGATGTTGTTGTTGTTCACATAGTTGTTGTTGTTTATTTCACGTTGTTGTTGTTTATTTGACGTTGTTGTTGTTTATTTGACGTTGTTGTTGTTGTTGTTGACGTTGTTGTTGTTGTTGTTTATTTGACGTTGTTGTTGTTGGTTATTTGACATTGTTGTTGTTGTTGACGGTGTTGTTGTTGTTGTTGTTGTTTATTTGACATTGTTGTTGTTGTTGTTGATGTTGTTGTTGTTTATTTGACGTTGTTGTTGTTGATGTTGTTGTTTATTTGACGTTGTTGTTGTTGACGTTGTTGTTGTTGTTGTTGTTTATTTGACGTTGTTGTTGTTGTTTATTTGACGTAGTTGTTGTTGTTGACGTTGTTGTTGTTGTTGACGTTGTTGTTGTTGTTTATTTGATGTTTTTGTTGTTGTTGATGTTGTTGTTGTTTTTGTTGTTGTTTATTTGACGTTGTTGTTGTTTAATTGACATTGTTGTTGTTTATTTGACGTTGTTGTTGTTGTTGTTATTGTTGTTGTTTAATTGACGTTGTTGTTGTTTATTTGACGTTGTTGTTGTTGTTATTGTTGTTGTTCTTTTTTATTTGACGTTGTTGTTTATTTGACGTTGTTGTTGTTGTTGTTTATTTGACGTTGTTGTTGTTGTTGTTTATTTGACGTTGTTGTTGTTGTTGTTTATTTGACGTTGTTGTTGTTGTTGTTGACGTTGTTGTTATTGTTATTGTTGTTGTTTGTTTGACGTTGTTGTTGTTGTTGTTTATTTGACATTGTTGTTGTTGTTGTTGGTGTTGTTTATTTGACGTTGTTGTTGTTGTTTATTTGACGTTGTTGTTGTTGTTGACGTTGTTGTTGTTGTTGTTTATTTGACGTTGTTGTTGTTTATTTGACGTTGTTGTTGTTGTTTATTTGACGTTGTTGTTGTTGTTGTTTATTTGACGGTGTTGTTGACGTTGTTGTTGTTGTTTATTTGACGTTACTGTTGTTGTTTATTTGACGTTGTTATTGTTGTTGTTGTTTATTTGACGTTGTTGTTGTTGTTGTCGATGTTGTTGTTGTTTATTTGATGTTGTTGTTGTTGACATGGTTGTTGTGGTTTACATCACGTTGTTGTTGATTTTGACGTTGTTGTTTATTTGACGTTGTTGTTGTTGTTTATTTGACGTTGTTATTGTTGTTATTGACGTTGTTGTTGTTGTTGTTTATTTGACGTTGTTGTTGTTGTTGTTTATTTAACATTGTTGTTGTTGTTGACGGTGTTGTTGTTTTTGTTGTTTATTTGACGTTGTTGATGTTGTTGTTTATTTGACGGTATTGTTGTTGTTGTTATTTATTTGACGTTGTTGTTGTTGTTGTTGTTGTTGTTTATTTGACGTTGTTGTTGTTGTTGTTTATTTAACATTGTTGTTGTTGTTGACGGTGTTATTGTTGCTGTTGTTTATTTGACGTTGTTGTTGTTGTTGTTTATTTGACGGTATTGTTGTTGTTGTTATTTATTTGACGTTGTTGTTGTTGTTGTTGTTGTTTATTTGACGTTGTTGACGTTGTTGTTGTTGTTGTTTATTTGACGTTTTTGTTGTTGTTGACATAGTTGTTGTTGTTGTTGTTGTTGTTTATTTGACGTAGTTGTTGTTGTTGACGTTATTGTTGTTGTTGTTTATTTGACGTTTTTGTTGTTGTTGATGTTGTTGTTGTTGTTGCTTATTTGACGTTGTTGTTGTTGTTGTTATTGTTGTTGTTGTTGTTTATTTGACATTGTTGTTGTTGTTGTTGTTTATTTGACGTTGTTGTTGTTGTTTATTTGACGTTGTTGTTGTTGACGGTGTTGTTGTTGTTGTTGTTTATTGGACATTGTTGTTGTTGTTGTTGACGTTGTTGTTGTTTATTTGACGTTGTTGTTGTTGTTATTCTTTATTTGACGTTGTTGTTGTTTATTTGACGTTGTTGTTATTTATTTGACGTTGTTGTTGTTTATTTGACGTTATTGTTGTTGACGTTGTTGTTGTTGTTATTGTTTATGGGACGTTGTTGTTGTTTATATGACGTAGTTGTTGTTGTTGACGTTGTTGTTGTTGTTGTTTATTTGATGTTTTTGTTGTTGTTGATGTTGTTGTTGTTGTTTATTTGACGGTGTTGTTGTTGTTGTTGTTTATTTGACGTTGTTATTGTTGTTGTTGTTGTTGTTGACATTGTTGTTGTTGTTGCTTATTTGATGTTGTTGTTGTTGACATGGAAGTTGTGGTTTATTTTACGTTGTTGTTGAAGTTGTTGTTGTTGTTGTTGTTTATTTGACGTTGTTGTTGTTGTTGTTGTTTACTTGGCATTGTTGTTGTTGTTTACTTGACGTTGTTGTTGTTGTTGTTTATTTGATGTTGTTGTTGTTTACTTGACGTTGTTGTTGTTGTTTATTTGACGTTGTTGTTGTTGACGTTGTTGTTGTTTATTTGACGTTGTTGTTGATTATTTGACATTGTTGTTGTTTATTTGACGTTGTTGTTGTTGTTTATTTGACGTTGTTGTTGTTGACGTTGTTGTTGTTGTTATTGTTTATTTGACGTTGTTGTTGTTGTTTATTTGACGTAGTTGTTGTTGTTGACGTTGTTGTTGTTGTTTATTTGATGTTTTGTTTGTTGTTGATGTTGGTGTTGTTTTTGTTGTTGTTTATTTGACGTTATTGTTGTTTAATTGACGTTGTTGTTGTTTATTTGACGTTGTTGTTGTTGTTGTTATTGTTGTTGTTTAATTGACACTTTTGTTGTTTATTTGACGTTGTTGTTGTTGTTATTGTTGTTGTTCTTTTTTATTTGACGTTGTTGTTTATTTGACGTTGTTGTTGTTGTTGTTTATTTGACGTTGTTGTTGTTGTTTATTTGACGTTGTTGTTGTTGTTGTTGACGTTGTTGTTGTTGTTATTGTTGTTGTTTGTTTGACGTTGTTGTTGTTGTTGTTGTTTATTTGACATTGTTGTTGTTGTTGTTGTTTAGTTGACGTTGTTGTTGTTGTTTATTTGACGTTGTTGTTGTTGTTGACATTGTTGTTGTTGTTGTTTATTTGACGTTGTTGTTGACGTTGTTTTTGTTGTTGTTTATTTGACGTTGTTGTTGTTGTTTATTTGACGTTGTTGTTGTTGTTGTTTATTTAACGGTGTTGTTGACGTTGTTGTTGTTGTTTATTTGACGTTGCTGTTGTTGTTTATTTGACGTTGCTGTTGTTGTTTATTTGACGTTGTTATTATTGTTGTTGTTTATTTGACGTTGTTGTTGTTGTTGTCGATGTTGTTGTTGTTTATTTGATGTTATTGTTGTTGACATGGTTGTTGTGGTTTACTTCACGTTGTTGTTGATTTTGACGTTGTTGTTTATTTGACGTTGTTGTTGTTGTTTATTTGACGTTGTTATTGTTGTTATTGACGTTGTTGTTGTTGTTGTTTATTTGACGTTGTTGTTGTTGTTGTTTATTTAACATTGTTGTTGTTGTTGACTGTGTTGTTGTTTTTGTTGTTTATTTGACGTTGTTGATGTTGTTGTTTATTTGACGGTATTGTTGTTGTTGTTATTTATTTGACGTTGTTGTTGTTGTTGTTGTTTATTTGACATTGTTGACGTTGTTGTTGTTGTTTATTTGACGTTTTTGTTGTTGTTGACATAGTTGTTGTTGTTGTTGTTTATTTGACGTTGTTGTTGTTGTTGTTGAGGTTGTTGTTGTTGTTGTTTATTTGTCGTTGTTGTTGTTGTTATTTTTTATTTGACGTTGTTGTTATTGTTGTTTATTTGACGTTGTTGTTGTTGTTGTTTATTTGACGGTGTTGTTGTTGTTGTTGTTGTTTATTTTACGTTGTTATTGGTGTTGTTATTTATTTGACGTTGTTGTTGTTGTTGACGTTGTTGTTGTTTATTTGATGTTGTTGTTGTTCACATAGTTGTTGTTGTTTATTTCACGTTGTTGTTGTTTATTTGACGTTGTTGTTTATTTGACGTTGTTGTTGTTGTTTATTTGACGTTGTTGTTGTTGTTGTTGACGTTGTTGTTGTTGTTGTTTATTTGACGTTGTTGTTGTTGGTTATTTGACATTGTTGTTGTTGTTGACGGTGTTGTTGTTGTTGTTGTTGTTTATTTGACATTGTTATTGTTGTTGTTGATGTTGTTGTTGTTTATTTGACGTTGTTGTTGTTGATGTTGTTGTTTATTTGACGTTGTTGTTGTTGACGTTGTTGTTGTTGTTATTGTTTATTTGACGTTGTTGTTGTTGTTTATTTGACGTAGTTGTTGTTGTTGACGTTGTTGTTGTTGTTTATTTGATGTTTTTGTTGTTGTTGATGTTGTTGTTGTTTTTGTTGTTGTTTATTTGACGTTGTTGTTGTTTAATTGACATTGTTGTTGTTTATTTGACGTTGTTGTTGTTGTTGTTATTGTTGTTGTTTAATTGACGTTGTTGTTGTTTATTTGACGTTGTTGTTGTTGTTATTGTTGTTGTTCTTTTTTATTTGACGTTGTTGTTTATTTGACGTTGTTGTTGTTGTTGTTTATTTGACGTTGTTGTTGTTGTTGTTTATTTGACGTTGTTGTTGTTGTTGACGTTGTTGTTATTGTTATTGTTGTTGTTTGTTTGACGTTGTTGTTGTTGTTGTTTATTTGACATTGTTGTTGTTGTTGTTGTTGTTGTTTATTTGACGTTGTTGTTGTTGTTTATTTGACGTTGTTGTTGTTGTTGACGTTGTTGTTGTTGTTGTTTATTTGACGTTGTTGTTGACGTTGTTTTTGTTGTTGTTTATTTGACGTTGTTGTTGTTGTTTATTTGACGTTGTTGTTGTTGTTGTTTATTTGACGGTGTTGTTGACGTTGTTGTTGTTGTTTATTTGACGTTACTGTTGTTGTTTATTTGACGTTGTTATTGTTGTTGTTGTTTATTTGACGTTGTTGTTGTTGTTGTCGATGTTGTTGTTGTTTATTTGATGTTGTTGTTGTTGACATGGTTGTTGTGGTTTACATCACGTTGTTGTTGATTTTGACGTTGTTGTTAATTTGACGTTGTTGTTGTTGTTTATTTGACGTTGTTATTGTTGTTATTGACGTTGTTGTTGTCGTTGTTTATTTGACGTTGTTGTTGTTGTTTATTTAACATTGTTGTTGTTGTTGACGGTGTTGTTGTTGCTGTTGTTTATTTGACATTGTTGTTGTTGTTGTTTATTTGACGGTATTGTTGTTGTTGTTATTTATTTGACGTTGTTGTTGTTGTTGTTGTTTATTTGACGTTGTTGACGTTGTCGTTGTTGTTGTTTATTTGACGTTTTTGTTGTTGTTGACATAGTTGTTGTTGTTGTTGTTGTTGTTTATTTGACGTAGTTGTTGTTGTTGACGTTGTTGTTGTTGTTGTTGTTTATTTGACGTTTTTGTTGTTGTTGATGTTGTTGTTGTTGTTGCTTATTTGACGTTGTTGTTGTTGTTATTGTTGTTGTTGTTGTTTATTTGACATTGTTGTTGTTGTTATTGTTTATTTGACGTTGTTGTTGTTGTTTATTTGACGTTGTTGTTGTTGACGGTGTTGTTGTTGTTGTTGTTTATTGGACATTGTTGTTGTTGTTGTTGACGTTGTTGTTGTTTATTTGACGTTGTTGTTGTTGTTGTTCTTTATTTGACGTTGTTGTTGTTTATTTGACGTTGTTGTTGTTTATTTGACCTTGTTGTTGTTTATTTGACGTTATTGTTGTTGACGTTGTTGTTGTTGTTATTGTTTATTTGACGTTGTTGTTGTTTATATGACGTAGTTGTTGTTGTTGACGTTGTTGTTGTTGTTGTTTATTTGACGTTTTTGTTGTTGTTGATGTTGTTGTTGTTGTTTATTTGATGGTGTTGTTGTTGTTGTTGTTTATTTGACGTTGTTATTGTTGTTGTTGTTGTTGTTGACGTTGTTGTTGTTGTTGTTTATTTGATGTTGTTGTTGTTAACATGGTAGTTGTGGTTTATTTTACGTTGTTGTTGACGTTGTTGTTGTTGTTGTTTATTTGACGTTGTTGTTGTTGTTGTTGTTGTTTACTTGGCGTTGTTGTTGTTGTTTACTTGACGTTGTTGTTGTTGTTGTTTATTTGATGTTGTTGTTGTTTACTTGACGTTGTTGTTGTTGTTTATTTGACGTTGTTGTTGTTGACGTTGTTGTTGTTTATTTGACGTTGTTGTTGATTATTTGACATTGTTGTTGTTTATTTGACGTTGTTGTTGTTGTTGTTTATTTGACGTTGTTGTTGTTGTTTATTTGACGTTGTTGTTGTTGTTGACGTTGTTGTTATTGTTATTGTTGTTGTTTGTTTGACGTTGTTGTTGTTGTTGTTTATTTGACATTGTTGTTGTTGTTGTTGTTGTTTATTTGACGTTGTTGTTGTTGTTTATTTGACGTTGTTGTTGTTGTTGACGTTGTTGTTGTTGTTTATTTGACGTTGTTGTTGACGTTGTTTTTGTTGTTGTTTATTTGACGTTGTTGTTGTTGTTTATTTGACGTTGTTGTTGTTGTTGTTTATTTGACGGTGTTGTTGACGTTGTTGTTGTTGTTTATTTGACGTTACTGTTGTTGTTTATTTGACGTTGTTATTGTTGTCGTTGTTTATTTGACGTTGTTGTTGTTGTTGTTGTCGATGTTGTTGTTGTTTATTTGATGTTGTTGTTGTTGACATGGTTGTTGTGGTTTACATCACGTTGTTGTTGATTTTGACGTTGTTGTTAATTTGACGTTGTTGTTGTTGTTTATTTGACGTTGTTATTGTTGTTATTGACGTTGTTGTTGTTGTTGTTTATTTGACGTTGTTGTTGTTGTTTATTTAACATTGTTGTTGTTGTTGACGGTGTTGTTGTTGCTGTTGTTTATTTGACGTTGTTGTTGTTGTTGTTTATTTGACGGTATTGTTGTTGTTGTTATTTATTTGACGTTGTTGTTGTTGTTGTTGTTTATTTGACATTGTTGACGTTGTTGTTGTTGTTGTTTATTTGACGTTTTTGTTGTTGTTGACATAGTTGTTGTTGTTGTTGTTTATTTGACGTAGTTGTTGTTGTTGACATTGTTGTTGTTGTTGTTTATTTGACGTTTTTGTTGTTGTTGATGTTGTTGTTGTTGTTGCTTATTTGACGTTGTTGTTGTTGTTATTGTTGTTGTTGTTGTTTATTTGACATTGCTGTTGTTATTATTGTTTATTTGACGTTGTTGTTGTCGTTTATTTGACGTTGTTGTTGTTGACGGTGTTGTTGTTGTTGTTGTTTATTGGACATTGTTGTTGTTGTTGTTGACGTTGTTGTTGTTTATTTGACGTTGTTGTTGTTGTTGTTCTTTATTTGACGTTGTTGTTGTTTATTTGACGTTGTTGTTGTTTATTTGACGTTGTTGTTGTTTATTTGACGTTATTGTTGTTGACGTTGTTGTTGTTGTTATTGTTTATTTGACGTTGTTGTTGTTTATATGACGTAGTTGTTGTTGTTGACGTTGTTGTTGTTGTTGTTTATTTGACGTTTTTGTTGTTGTTGATGTTGTTGTTGTTGTTTATTTGACGGTGTTGTTGTTGTTGTTGTTGTTTATTTGACGTTGTTATTGTTGTTGTTGTTGTTGTTGACGTTGTTGTTGTTGTTGTTTATTTGATGTTGTTGTTGTTAACATGGTAGTTGTGGTTTATTTTACGTTGTTGTTGACGTTGTTGTTGTTGTTGTTTATTTGACGTTGTTGTTGATTATTTGACATTGTTGTTGTTTATTTGACGTTGTTGTTGTTGTTGTTGTTTATTTGACGTTGTTGTTGTTGACGTTGTTGTTGTTGTTATTGTTTATTTGACGTTGTTGTTGTTGTTTAGTTGACGTAGTTGTTGTTGTTGACGTTGTTGTTGTTGTTTATTTGATGTTTTTGTTGTTGTTGATGTTGGTGTTGTTTTTGTTGTTGTTTATTTGACGTTATTGTTGTTTAATTGACGTTGTTGTTGTTTATTTGACGTTGTTGTTGTTGTTGTTATTGTTGTTGTTTAATTGACACTGGTGTTGTTTATTTGACGTTGTTGTTGTTGTTATTGTTGTTGTTCTTTTTTATTTGACGTTGTTGTTTATTTGACGTTGTTGTTGTTGTTTATTTGACGTTGTTGTTGTTGTTTATTTGACGTTGTTGTTGTTGTTGACGTTGTTGTTGTTGTTGTTATTGTTGTTGTTTGTTTGACGTTGTTGTTGTTGTTGTTTATTTGACATTGTTGTTGTTGTTGTTTAGTTGACGTTGTTGTTGTTGTTTATTTGACGTTGTTGTTGTTGTTGACATTGTTGTTGTTGTTGTTTATTTGACGTTGTTGTTGACGTTGTTTTTGTTGTTGTTTATTTGACGTTGTTGTTGTTGTTTATTTGACGTTGTTGTTGTTGTTGTTTATTTGACGGTGTTGTTGACGTTGTTGTTGTTGTTTATTTGACGTTGCTGTTGTTGTTTATTTGACGTTGTTATTGTTGTTGTTGTTTATTTGACGTTGTTGTTGTTGTTGTCGATGTTGTTGTTGTTTATTTGATGTTATTGTTGTTGACATGGTTGTTGTGGTTTACTTCACGTTGTTGTTGATTTTGACGTTGTTGTTTATTTGACGTTGTTGTTGTTGTTTATTTGACGTTGTTATTGTTGTTATTGACGTTGTTGTTGTTGTTGTTTATTTGACGTTGTTGTTGTTGTTGTTGTTTATTTAACATTGTTGTTGTTGTTGACGGTGTTGTTGTTGCTGTTGTTTATTTGACGTTGTTGTTGTTGTTGTTTATTTGACGGTATTGTTGTTGTTGTTATTTATTTGACGTTGTTGTTGTTGTTGTTGTTTATTTGACATTGTTGACGTTGTTGTTGTTGTTGTTTATTTGACATTGTTGACGTTGTTGTTGTTGTTGTTTATTTGACGTTTTTGTTGTTGTTGACATTGTTGTTGTTGTTTATTTGACGTTTTTGTTGTTGTTGATGTTGTTGTTGTTGTTGCTTATTTGACGTTGTTGTTGTTGTTATTGTTGTTGTTGTTGTTTATTTGACATTGTTGTTGTTGTTATTGTTTATTTGACGTTGTTGTTGTTGTTTATTTGACGTTGTTGTTGTTGACGGTGTTGTTGTTGTTGTTGTTTATTGGACATTGTTGTTGTTGTTGTTGACGTTGTTGTTGTTTATTTGACGTTGTTGTTGTTGTTGTTCTTTATTTGACGTTGTTGTTTATTTGACGTTGTTGTTGTTTATTTGACGTTGTTGTTGTTGTTGTTCTTTATTTGACGTTGTTGTTGTTTATTTGACGTTGTTGTTGTTTATTTGACGTTGTTGTTGTTTATTTGACGTTATTGTTGTTGACGTTGTTGTTGTTGTTATTGTTTATTTGACGTTGTTGTTGTTTATATGACGTAGTTGTTGTTGTTGACGTTGTTGTTGTTGTTGTTTATTTGACGTTTTTGTTGTTGTTGATGTTGTTGTTGTTGTTTATTTGACGGTGTTGTTGTTGTTGTTGTTGTTTATTTGACGTTGTTATTGTTGTTGTTGTTGTTGTTGACGTTGTTGTTGTTGTTGTTTATTTGATGTTGTTGTTGTTAACATGGTAGTTGTGGTTTATTTTACGTTGTTGTTGACGTTGTTGTTGTTGTTGTTTATTTGACGTTGTTGTTGTTGTTGTTGTTTACTTGGCGTTGTTGTTGTTGTTTACTTGACGTTGTTGTTGTTGTTGTTTATTTGATGTTGTTGTTGTTTACTTGACGTTGTTGTTGTTGTTTATTTGACGTTGTTGTTGTTGACGTTGTTGTTGTTTATTTGACGTTGTTGTTGATTATTTGACATTGTTGTTGTTTATTTGACGTTGTTGTTGTTGTTGTTGTTTATTTGACGTTGTTGTTGTTGACGTTGTTGTTGTTGTTATTGTTTATTTGACGTTGTTGTTGTTGTTTAGTTGACGTAGTTGTTGTTGTTGACGTTGTTGTTGTTGTTTATTTGATGTTTTTGTTGTTGTTGATGTTGATGTTGGTGTTGTTTTTGTTGTTGTTTATTTGACGTTATTGTTGTTTAATTGACGTTGTTGTTGTTTATTTGACGTTGTTGTTGTTGTTGTTATTGTTGTTGTTTAATTGACACTGTTGTTGTTTATTTGACGTTGTTGTTGTTGTTATTGTTGTTGTTCTTTTTTATTTGACGTTGTTGTTTATTTGACGTTGTTGTTGTTGTTGTTTATTTGACGTTGTTATTGTTGTTTATTTGACGTTGTTGTTGTTGTTGACGTTGTTGTTGTTGTTATTGTTGTTGTTTGTTTGACGTTGTTGTTGTTGTTGTTTATTTGACATTGTTGTTGTTGTTGTTTAGTTGACGTTGTTGTTGTTGTTTATTTGACGTTGTTGTTGTTGTTGACATTGTTGTTGTTGTTGTTTATTTGACGTTGTTGTTGACGTTGTTTTTGTTGTTGTTTATTTGACGTTGTTGTTGTTGTTTATTTGACGTTGTTGTTGTTGTTGTTTATTTGACGGTGTTGTTGATGTTGTTGTTGTTGTTTATTTGACGTTGTTGTTGTTGTTTATTTGACGTTGTTATTGTTGTTGTTGTTTATTTGACGTTGTTGTTGTTGTTGTCGATGTTGTTGTTGTTTATTTGATGTTATTGTTGTTGACATGGTTGTTGTGGTTTACTTCACGTTGTTGTTGATTTTGACGTTGTTGTTTATTTGACGTTGTTGTTGTTGTTTATTTGACGTTGTTATTGTTGTTATTGACGTTGTTGTTGTTGTTGTTTATTTGACGTTGTTGTTGTTGTTGTTTATTTAACATTGTTGTTGTTGTTGACGGTGTTGTTGTTTTTGTTGTTTATTTGACGTTGTTGTTGTTGTTGTTTATTTGACGGTATTGTTGTTGTTATTTATTTGACGTTGTTGTTGTTGTTGTTTATTTGACATTGTTGACGTTGTTGTTGTTGTTGTTTATTTGACGTTTTTGTTATTGTTGACATAGTTGTTGTTGTTGTTGTTTATTTGACGTTTTTGTTGTTGTTGAGGTTGTTGTTGTTGTTGTTTATTTGTCGTTGTTGTTGTTGTTATTTTTTATTTGACGTTGTTGTTGTTGTTGACGTTGTTGTTGTTTATTTGATGTTGTTGTTGTTCACATAGTTGTTGTTGTTTATTTCACGTTGTTGTTGTTTATTTGACGTTGTTGTTTATTTGACGTTGTTGTTGTTGTTTATTTGACGTTGTTGTTGTTGTTGTTGACGTTGTTGTTGTTGTTGTTTATTTGACGTTGTTGTTGTTGGTTATTTGACATTGTTGTTGTTGTTGACGGTGTTGTTGTTGTTGTTGTTGTTTATTTGACATTGTTGTTGTTGTTGATGTTGTTGTTGTTTATTTGACGTTGTTGTTGTTGATGTTGTTGTTTATTTGACGTTGTTGTTGTTGACGTTGTTGTTGTTGTTATTGTTTATTTGACGTTGTTGTTGTTGTTTATTTGACGTAGTTGTTGTTGTTGACGTTGTTGTTGTTGTTTATTTGATGTTTTTGTTGTTGTTGATGTTGTTGTTGTTTTTGTTGTTGTTTATTTGACGTTGTTGTTGTTTAATTGACATTGTTGTTGTTTATTTGACGTTGTTGTTGTTGTTGTTATTGTTGTTGTTTAATTGACGTTGTTGTTGTTTATTTGACGTTGTTGTTGTTGTTATTGTTGTTGTTCTTTTTTATTTGACGTTGTTGTTGTTGTTGTTTATTTGATGTTGTTGTTGTTGTTGTTTATTTGACGTTGTTGTTGTTGTTGACTTTGTTGTTATTGTTATTGTTGTTGTTTGTTTGACGTTGTTGTTGTTGTTGTTTATTTGACATTGTTGTTGTTGTTGTTGTTGTAGTTTATTTGACGTTCATGTTGTTGTTTATTTGACGTTGTTGTTGTTGTTGACGTTGTTGTTGTTGTTGTTTATTTGATGTTGTTGTTGACGTTGTTTTTGTTGTTGTTTATTTGACGTTGTTGTTGTTGTTTATTTGACGTTGTTGTTGTTGTTGTTGTTTATTTGACGGTGTTGTTGACGTTGTTGTTGTTGTTTATTTGACGTTACTGTTGTTGTTTATTTGACGTTGTTATTGTTGTTGTTGTTTATTTGACGTTGTTGTTGTTGTTGTCGATGTTGTTGTTGTTTATTTGATGTTGTTGTTGTTGACATGGTTGTTGTGGTTTACATCACGTTGTTGTTGATTTTGACGTTGTTGTTTATTTGACGTTGTTGTTGTTGTTTATTTGACGTTGTTATTGTTGTTATTGACGTTGTTGTTGTTGTTGTTTATTTGACGTTGTTGTTGTTGTTGTTGTTTATTTAACATTGTTGTTGTTGTTGACGGTGTTGTTGTTGCTGTTGTTTATTTGACGTTGTTGTTGTTGTTGTTTATTTGACGGTATTGTTGTTGTTGTTATTTATTTGACGTTGTTGTTGTTGTTGTTATTTATTTGACGTTGTTGACGTTGTTGTTGTTGTTGTTGTTTATTTGACGTTTTTGTTGTTGTTGACATAGTTGTTGTTGTTGTTGTTGTTGTTGTTTATTTGACGTAGTTGTTGTTGTTGACGTTGTTGTTGTTGTTGTTTATTTGATGTTTTTGTTGTTGTTGATGTTGTTGTTGTTGTTGCTTATTTGACGCTGTTGTTGTTGTTATTGTTGTTGTTGTTGTTTATTTGACATTGTTGTTGTTGTTATTGTTTATTTGACGTTGTTGTTGTTGTTTATTTGACGTTGTTGTTGTTGACGGTGTTGTTGTTGTTGTTGTTTATTGGACATTGTTGTTGTTGTTGTTGACGTTGTTGTTGTTTATTTGACGTTGTTGTTCTTTATTTGACGTTGTTGTTGTTTATTTGACGTTGTTGTTGTTTATTTGACGTTGTTGTTGTTTATTTGACGTTATTGTTGTTGACGTTGTTGTTGTTGTTATTGTTTATTTGACGTTGTTGTTGTTGTTGGCGGTGTTGTTGTTGACAGTGTTGTTGTTGACAGTGTTGTTGTTGTTGTTGTTGTTTATTTGACATTGTTGTTGTTATTGTTGTTGTTGTTGTTGTTTATTTGACATTGTTGTTGTTGTGGTTTATTTGACGTTGTTGTTGTTGTTGTTTATTTGACGTTCTTGTTGTTGTTTATTTGACGTTGTTGTTGTTGTTGTTTATTTGACGTTGTTGTTGTTGTTGACTTTGTTGTTGTTGTTGTTTATTTGACGTTGTTGTTGTTGTTTATTTGACATTGTTGTTGTTGTTATTGTTTATTTGACGTTGTTGTTGTTGTTGTTTATTTTACGTTGTTGTTGTTGTTGTTGACGTTGTTGTTGTTGTTGTTTATTTGACGTTGTTGTTGTTGTTGACGTTGTTCTTGTTGTTGTTTATTTGACGTTGTTGTTGTTGTTTATTTGACGTTGTTGTTGTTGTTGTTTATTTGACGTTGTTGTTGTTGTTGTTGTTTACTTGACGTTGTTGTTATTATTGACGTTGTTGTTGTTGTTGTTTATTTGACGTTGTTGTTGTTGTTGTTTACTTGACGTTGTTGTTATTATTGATGTTGTTGTTGTTGTTGTTTATTTGACGTTGTTGTTGTTGTTGTTGTTGACATAGTTATTGTTGTTGTTTATTTGACGTTGTTGTTGTTGTTGTTTATTTGACATTGTTGTTGTTGTTGATGGAGTTGTTGTTGTTGTTGTTGTTTATTTGACATTATTGTTGTTGTTGACGTTGTTGTTGTTGTTGACGGTGTTGTTGTTGTTGTTGTTGTTTATTTGACATTGTTGCTGTTGATGTTGACGTTGTTGTTGTTGTTTATTTGACGTTGTTGTTGTTGTTGTTTACTTGACGTTGTTGTTGTTGTTTACTTGACGTTGTTGTTGTTGTTGTTGTTTATTTGATGTTGTTGTTGTTTACTTGACGTTGTTGTTTTTGTTTATTTGACGTTGTTGTTGTTGACGTTGTTGTTGTTTATTTGACGTTGTTGTTGATTATTTGACATTGTTGTTGTTTATTTGACGTTGTTGTTGTTGTTGTTTATTTGATGTTGTTGTTGTTGACGTTGTTGTTGTTGTTATTTTTTATTTGACGTTGTTGTTGTTGTTTATTTGACGTTGTTGTTGTTGTTGACGTTGTTCTTGTTGTTGTTTATTTGACGTTGTTGTTGTTGTTTATTTGACGTTGTTGTTGTTGTTGTTTATTTGACGTTGTTGTTGTTGTTGTTGTTTACTTGACGTTGTTGTTATTATTGACGTTGTTGTTGTTGTTGTTTATTTGACGTTGTTGTTGTTGTTGTTTACTTGACGTTGTTGTTATTATTGACGTTGTTGTTGTTGTTGTTTATTTGACGTTGTTGTTGTTGTTGTTGTTGACATAGTTATTGTTGTTGTTTATTTGACGTTGTTGTTGTTGTTGTTTATTTGACATTGTTGTTGTTGTTGATGGAGTTGTTGTTGTTGTTGTTTATTTGACATTATTGTTGTTGTTGACGTTGTTGTTGTTGTTGACGGTGTTGTTGTTGTTGTTGTTGTTTATTTGACATTGTTGCTGTTGTTGTTGACGTTGTTGTTGTTGTTTATTCGACGTTGTTGTTGTTGTTGTATACTTGACGTTGTTGTTGTTGTTTACTTGACGTTGTTGTTGTTGTTGTTGTTTATTTGATGTTGTTGTTGTTTACTTGACGTTGTTGTTGTTGTTTATTTGACGTTGTTGTTGTTGACGTTGTTGTTGTTTATTTGACGTTGTTGTTGATTATTTGACATTGTTGTTGTTTATTTGACGTTGTTGTTGTTGTTGTTTATTTGATGTTGTTGTTGTTGACGTTGTTGTTGTTGTTATTGTTTATTTGACGTTGTTGTTGTTGTTTATTTGACGTAGTTGTTGTTGTTGACGTTGTTGTTGTTGTTTATTTGATGTTTTTGTTGTTGTTGATGTTGTTGTTGTTTTTGTTGTTGTTTATTTGACGTTGTTGTTGTTTAATTGACGTTGTTGTTGTTTATTTGACGTTGTTGTTGTTGTTGTTATTGTTGTTGTTTAATTGACGCTGTTGTTGTTTATTTGACGTTGTTGTTGTTGTTATTATTGTTGTTCTTTTTTATTTGACGTTGTTGTTTATTTGACGTTGTTGTTGTTGTTGTTGTTTATTTGACGTTGTTGTTGTTGTTGACGTTGTTGTTGTTGTTATTGTTGTTGTTTGTTTGACGTTGTTAATGTTGTTGTTTATTTGACATTGTTGTTGTTGTTGTTTTTGTTTATTTGACGTTGGTGTTGTTGTTTATTTGACGTTGTTGTTGTTGTTGACGTTGTTGTTGTTGTTGTTTATTTGACGTTGTTGTTGACGTTGTTTTTGTTGTTGTTTATTTGACGTTGTTGTTGTTGTTTATTTGACGTTGTTGTTGTTGTTGTTGTTTATTTGACGGTGTTGTTGTTGTTGTTGTTTATTTGACGTTGTTGTTGTTGTTGTTGTTTATTTGACGTTGTTGTTGTTGTTGACGTTGTTGTTGTTGTTTATTTGACATTGTTGTTGTTGACATAGTTGTTGTGGTTGTTTATTTGACGTTATTGTTGTTGTTGTTGATGTTGGTTTTGTTGTTTATTTGACGTTGTTGTTGTTGACATAGTTGTTGTTATTGTTGTTTATTTGACGTTGTTGTTGTTGTTGTTGACGTTGTTGTTGTTGTTGTTGTTTATTTGACGTTGTTGTTGTTGTTTATTTGACGTTGTTGTTGTTGTTGTTTATTTGATGGTGTTGTTGTTGTTGTTTATTTAACGTTGTTATTGTTGTTGTTGTTGTTTATTTGACGTTGTTGTTATTGTTGACGTTGTTGTTGTTGTTGTTGTTTATTTGATGTTGTTGTTATTGTTGACATAGTTGTTGTTGTTTATTTCACGTTGTTATTATTGTTGACGTTGTTGTTTATTTGACGTTGTTGTTGTTGTTTATTTGACGTTGTTGTTGTTGTTGACGTTGTTGTTGTTGTTTATTTGACGTTGTTGTTGTTGTTGTTGTTTATTTGACATTGTTGTTGTTGTTGACGGTGTTGTTGTTGTTTATTTGACGTTGTTGTTGTTATTTATTTGACATTGTTGTTGTTGTTGACGTTATTGTTATTGTTGTTGTTTATTTGACATTGTTGTTGTTGTTGTTGTTGTTGACGTTGTTGTTGTTGTTGTTGTTTATTTGACGTTGTTTTAGTATTGTTGTTTATTTGACATTGTTGTTGTTATTTATTTGACGTTGTTGTGGGTGACATTGTTGTTGTTGTTGTTGTTTATTTGACGTTGTTGTTGTTGTTTATTTGACGTAGTTGTTGTTGTTTATTTGACGGTGTTGTTGTTGTTGTTGTTTATTTGACGTTGTTGTTGTTTATTTGACGGTATTGTTGTTGTTGTTGTTTATTTGACGTTGTTGTTGTTGTTGTTTATTTGACGTTGTTGTTATTGTTGACGTTGTTGTTGTTGTTGTTGTTTATTTGACATTTTTATTGTTGTTGACATAGTTGTTGTTGTTGTTGTTTATTTGACGTTGTTGTTGTTGTTGAAGTTATTATTGTTGTTGTTGTTGTTTATTTGACGTTGTTGTTGTTATTTATTTGACGGTGTTGTTGTTGTTGTTATTTATTTGACGTTGTTATTGTTGTTGTTGTTTATTTGACGTTGTTGTTATTGTTGACGTTGTTGTTGTTGTTGTTGTTTATTTGATGTTGTTGTTGTTGTTGACATAGTTGTTGTTGTTTATTTCACGTTGTTGTTGTTGACGTTGTTGTTTATTTGACGTTGTTGTTGTTGTTTATTTGATGTTGTTGTTGTTGTTGACGTTGTTGTTGTTGTTTATTTGACGTTGCTGTTGTTGTTTATTTGACATTGTTGTTGTTGTTGAGGGTGTTGTTGTTGTTTATTTGACGTTGGTGTTGTTGTTTATTTGACGTTGTTGTTGTTGTTGACGTTGTTGTTGTTGTTGTTTATTTGACGTTGTTGTTGACGTTGTTTTTGTTGGTGTTTATTTGACGTTGTTGTTGTTGTTTATTTGACGTTGTTGTTGTTGTTGTTTATTTGACGGTGTTGTTGTTGTTGTTGTTTATTTGACGTTGTTGTTGTTGTTGTTGTTTATTTGACGTTGTTGTTGTAGTTGACGTTGTTGTTGTTGTTTATTTGACATTGTTGTTGTTGACATAGTTGTTGTGGTTGTTTATTTGACGTTATTGTTGTTGTTGTTGACGTTGTTGTTGTTGTTTATTTGATGTTGTTGTTGTTGACATAGTTGTTGTTATTGTTGTTTATTTGACGTTGTTGTTGTTGTTGTTGACGTTGTTGTTGTTGTTGTTTATTTGACGTTGTTGTTGTTGTTTATTTGACGTTGTTGTTGTTGTTGTTTATTTGATGGTGTTGTTGTTGTTGTTGTTTATTTAACGTTGTTATTGTTGTTGTTGTTGTTTATTTGACGTTGTTGTTATTGTTGACGTTGTTGTTGTTGTTGTTGTTTATTTGATGTTGTTGTTATTGTCGACATAGTTGTTGTTGTTTATTTCACGTTGTTATTATTGTTGACGTTGTTTATTTGACGTTGTTGTTGTTGTTTATTTGACGTTGTTGTTGTTGTTGACGTTGTTGTTGTTGTTGTTTATTTGACGTTGTTGTTGTTGTTGTTGTTTATTTGACATTGTTGTTGTTGTTGACGGTGTTGTTGTTGTTTATTTGACGTTGTTGTTGTTATTTATTTGACATTGTTGTTGTTGTTGACGTTATTGTTGTTGTTGTTGTTTATTTGACATTGTTGTTGTTGTTGTTGTTGTTGACGTTGTTGTTGTTGTTGTTGTTTATTTGACGTTGTTTTAGTATTGTTGTTTATTTGACATTGTTGTTGTTATTTATTTGACTTTGTTGTGGGTGACATTGTTGTTGTTGTTGTTGTTTATTTGACGTTGTTGTTGTTGTTTATTTGACGTAGTTGTTGTTGTTTATTTGACGGTGTTGTTGTTGTTGTTGTTTATTTGACGTTGTTGTTGTTTATTTGACGGTATTGTTGTTGTTGTTGTTGTTTATTTGACGTTGTTGTTGTTGTTGTTTATTTGACGTTGTTGTTATTGTTGACGTTGTTGTTGTTGTTGTTTATTTGACATTTTTATTGTTGTTGACATAGTTGTTGTTGTTGTTGTTTATTTGACGTTGTTGTTGTTGTTGAAGTTATTATTGTTGTTGTTGTTGTTTATTTGACGTTGTTGTTGTTATTTATTTGACGGTGTTGTTGTTGTTGTTATTTATTTGACGTTGTTATTGTTGTTGTTGTTTATTTGACGTTGTTGTTATTGTTGACGTTGTTGTTGTTGTTGTTGTTTATTTGATGTTGTTGTTGTTGTTGACATAGTTGTTGTTGTTTATTTCACGTTGTTGTTGTTGACGTTGTTGTTTATTTGACGTTGTTGTTGTTGTTTATTTGATGTTGTTGTTGTTGTTGACGTTGTTGTTGTTGTTTATTTGACGTTGCTGTTGTTGTTTATTTGACATTGTTGTTGTTGTTGAGGGTGTTGTTGTTGTTTATTTGATGTTGTTGTTGTTATTTATTTGACATTGTTGTTGTTGTTGACGTTGTTGTTGTTGTTGTTGTTTATTTGACATTGTTTTGTTGTTGTTGTTGTTGTTGTTGTTGTTGTTTATTTGACGTTGTTTTAGTATTGTTGTTTATTTGACATTGTTGTTGTTATTTATTTGACGTTGTTGTGGGTGACATTGTTGTTGGTGTTGTTGTTGTTGTTGTTGTTGTTTATTTGACGTTGTTTTAGTATTGTTGTTTATTTGACATTGTTGTTGTTATTTATTTGACGTTGTTGTGGGTGACATTGTTGTTGTTGTTGTTGTTGTTTATTTGACGTAGTTGTTGTTGTTGACGTTGTTGTTGTTGTTGTTGTTTATTTGACGTTTTTGTTGTTGTTGTTGTTGTTGTTGTTGTTGCGTATTTGACGTTGTTGTTGTTGTTATTGTTGTTGTTGTTGTTTATTTGACATTGTTGTTGTTGTTGTTGTTTATTTGACGTTGTTGTTGTTGTTTATTTGACGTTGTTGTTGTTGACGGCGTTGTTGTTGTTGTTGTTTATTGGACATTGTTGTTGTTGTTGTTGACGTTGTTGTTGTTTATTTGACGTTGTTGTTGTTGTTGTTCTTTATTTGACGTTGTTGTTGTTTATTTGACGTTGTTGTTTATTTGACGTTGTTGTTGTTTATTTGACGTTATTGTTGTTGACATTGTTGTTGTTGTTGTTATTGTTTATTTGACGTTGTTGTTGTTTATATGACGTAGTTGTTGTTGTTGACGTTGTTGTTGTTGTTGTTTATTTGACGTTTTTGTTGTTGTTGATGTTGTTGTTGTTGTTTATTTGACGGTGTTGTTGTTGTTGTTGTTGTTTATTTGACGTTGTTATTGTTGTTGTTGTTGTTGTTGACGTTGTTGTTGTTGTTGTTTATTTGATGTTGTTGTTGTTGACATGGTAGTTGTGGTTTATTTTACGTTGTTGTTGACGTTGTTGTTGTTGTTGTTTATTTGACGTTGTTGTTGTTTACTTGGCGTTGTTGTTGTTGTTTACTTGACGTTGTTGTTGTTGTTGTTTATTTGATGTTGTTGTTGTTTACTTGACGTTGTTGTTGTTGTTTATTTGACGTTGTTGTTGTTAACGTTGTTGTTGTTTATTTGACGTTGTTGTTGATTATTTGACATTGTTGTTGTTTATTTGACGTTGTTGTTGTTGTTGTTTATTTGACGTTGTTGTTGTTGTTGTTTATTTGACGTTGTTGTTGTTGACGTTGTTGTTGTTGTTGTTATTGTTTATTTGACGTTGTTGTTGTTGTTTATTTGATGTAGTTGTTGTTGTTGACGTTGTTGTTGTTTATTTGATGTTTTTGTTGTTGTTGATGTTGGTGTTGTTTTTGTTGTTGTTTATTTGACGTTATTGTTGTTTAATTGACGTTGTTGTTGTTTATTTGACGTTGTTGTTGTTGTTGTTGTTATTGTTGTTGTTTAATTGACACTGTTGTTGTTTATTTGACGTTGTTGTTGTTGTTATTGTTGTTGTTCTTTTTTATTTGACGTTGTTGTTTATTTGACGTTGTTGTTGTTGTTGTTTATTTGACGTTGTTGTTGTTGTTGTTTATTTGACGTTGTTGTTGTTGTTGACGTTGTTGTTGTTGTTATTGTTGTTGTTTGTTTGACGTTGTTGTTGTTGTTGTTTATTTTACATTGTTGTTGTTGTTGTTGTTTAGTTGACGTTGTTGTTGTTTATTTGACGGTATTGTTGTTGTTGTTGTTTATTTGACGTTGTTGTTGTTGTTGTTTATTTGACGTTGTTGTTATTGTTGACGTTGTTGTTGTTGTTGTTTATTTGACATTTTTATTGTTGTTGACATAGTTGTTGTTGTTGTTGTTTATTTGACGTTGTTGTTGTTGTTGAAGTTATTATTGTTGTTGTTGTTGTTTATTTGACGTTGTTGTTGTTATTTATTTGACGGTGTTGTTGTTGTTGTTATTTATTTGACGTTGTTATTGTTGTTGTTGTTTATTTGACGTTGTTGTTATTGTTGACGTTGTTGTTGTTGTTGTTGTTTATTTGATGTTGTTGTTGTTGTTGACATAGTTGTTGTTGTTTATTTCACGTTGTTGTTGTTGACGTTGTTGTTTATTTGACGTTGTTGTTGTTGTTTATTTGATGTTGTTGTTGTTGTTGACGTTGTTGTTGTTGTTTATTTGACGTTGCTGTTGTTGTTTATTTGACATTGTTGTTGTTGTTGAGGGTGTTGTTGTTGTTTATTTGATGTTGTTGTTGTTATTTATTTGACATTGTTGTTGTTGTTGACGTTGTTGTTGTTGTTGTTGTTTATTTGACATTGTTTTGTTGTTGTTGTTGTTGTTGTTGTTTATTTGACGTTGTTTTAGTATTGTTGTTTATTTGACATTGTTGTTGTTATTTATTTGACGTTGTTGTGGGTGACATTGTTGTTGGTGTTGTTGTTGTTGTTGTTGTTGTTTATTTGACGTTGTTTTAGTATTGTTGTTTATTTGACATTGTTGTTGTTATTTATTTGACGTTGTTGTGGGTGACATTGTTGTTGTTGTTGTTGTTGTTGTTTATTTGACGTAGTTGTTGTTGTTGACGTTGTTGTTGTTGTTGTTTATTTGACGTTTTTGTTGTTGTTGTTGTTGTTGTTGTTGCGTATTTGACGTTGTTGTTGTTGTTATTGTTGTTGTTGTTGTTTATTTGACATTGTTGTTGTTGTTGTTGTTTATTTGACGTTGTTGTTGTTGTTTATTTGACGTTGTTGTTGTTGACGGTGTTTTTGTTGTTGTTGTTGTTTATTGGACATTGTTGTTGTTGTTGTTGACGTTGTTGTTGTTTATTTGACGTTGTTGTTGTTGTTGTTCTTTATTTGACGTTGTTGTTGTTTATTTGACGTTGTTGTTTATTTGACGTTGTTGTTGTTTATTTGACGTTATTGTTGTTGACATTGTTGTTGTTGTTGTTATTGTTTATTTGACGTTGTTGTTGTTTATATGACGTAGTTGTTGTTGTTGACGTTGTTGTTGTTGTTGTTTATTTGACGTTGTTGTTGTTGTTTATTTGACGTTGTTGTTGTTGTTGTTTATTTGATGGTGTTGTTGTTGTTGTTGTTTATTTAACGTTGTTATTGTTGTTGTTGTTGTTTATTTGACGTTGTTGTTATTGTTGACGTTGTTGTTGTTGTTGTTGTTTATTTGATGTTGTTGTTATTGTTGACATAGTTGTTGTTGTTTATTTCACGTTGTTATTATTGTTGACGTTGTTTATTTGACGTTGTTGTTGTTGTTTATTTGACGTTGTTGTTGTTGTTGACGTTGTTGTTGTTGTTGTTTATTTGACGTTGTTGTTGTTGTTGTTGTTTATTTGACATTGTTGTTGTTGTTGACGGTGTTGTTGTTGTTTATTTGACGTTGTTGTTGTTATTTATTTGACATTGTTGTTGTTGTTGACGTTATTGTTGTTGTTGTTGTTTATTTGACATTGTTGTTGTTGTTGTTGTTGTTGACGTTGTTGTTGTTGTTGTTGTTTATTTGACGTTGTTTTAGTATTGTTGTTTATTTGACATTGTTGTTGTTATTTATTTGACTTTGTTGTGGGTGACATTGTTGTTGTTGTTGTTGTTTATTTGACGTTGTTGTTGTTGTTTATTTGACGTAGTTGTTGTTGTTTATTTGACGGTGTTGTTGTTGTTGTTGTTTATTTGACGTTGTTGTTGTTTATTTGACGGTATTGTTGTTGTTGTTGTTGTTTATTTGACGTTGTTGTTGTTGTTGTTTATTTGACGTTGTTGTTATTGTTGACGTTGTTGTTGTTGTTGTTTATTTGACATTTTTATTGTTGTTGACATAGTTGTTGTTGTTGTTGTTTATTTGACGTTGTTGTTGTTGTTGAAGTTATTATTGTTGTTGTTGTTGTTTATTTGACGTTGTTGTTGTTATTTATTTGACGGTGTTGTTGTTGTTGTTATTTATTTGACGTTGTTATTGTTGTTGTTGTTTATTTGACGTTGTTGTTATTGTTGACGTTGTTGTTGTTGTTGTTGTTTATTTGATGTTGTTGTTGTTGTTGACATAGTTGTTGTTGTTTATTTCACGTTGTTGTTGTTGACGTTGTTGTTTATTTGACGTTGTTGTTGTTGTTGTTTATTTGATGTTGTTGTTGTTGTTGACGTTGTTGTTGTTGTTTATTTGACGTTGCTGTTGTTGTTTATTTGACATTGTTGTTGTTGTTGAGGGTGTTGTTGTTGTTTATTTGATGTTGTTGTTGTTATTTATTTGACATTGTTGTTGTTGTTGACGTTGTTGTTGTTGTTGTTGTTTATTTGACATTGTTTTGTTGTTGTTGTTGTTGTTGTTGTTGTTTATTTGACGTTGTTTTAGTATTGTTGTTTATTTGACATTGTTGTTGTTATTTATTTGACGTTGTTGTGGGTGACATTGTTGTTGGTGTTGTTGTTGTTGTTGTTGTTGTTTATTTGACGTTGTTTTAGTATTGTTGTTTATTTGACATTGTTGTTGTTATTTATTTGACGTTGTTGTGGGTGACATTGTTGTTGTTGTTGTTGTTGTTGTTTATTTGACGTAGTTGTTGTTGTTGACGTTGTTGTTGTTGTTGTTTATTTGACGTTTTTGTTGTTGTTGTTGTTGTTGTTGTTGTTGTTGCGTATTTGACGTTGTTGTTGTTGTTATTGTTGTTGTTGTTGTTTATTTGACATTGTTGTTGTTGTTGTTGTTTATTTGACGTTGTTGTTGTTGTTTATTTGACGTTGTTGTTGTTGACGGTGTTGTTGTTGTTGTTGTTTATTGGAAATTGTTGTTGTTGTTGTTGACGTTGTTGTTGTTTATTTGACGTTGTTGTTGTTGTTGTTCTTTATTTGACGTTGTTGTTGTTTATTTGACGTTGTTGTTTATTTGACGTTGTTGTTGTTTATTTGACGTTATTGTTGTTGACATTGTTGTTGTTGTTGTTATTGTTTATTTGACGTTGTTGTTGTTTATATGACGTAGTTGTTGTTGTTGACGTTGTTGTTGTTGTTGTTTATTTGACGTTTTTGTTGTTGTTGATGTTGTTGTTGTTGTTTATTTGACGGTGTTGTTGTTGTTGTTGTTGTTTATTTGACGTTGTTATTGTTGTTGTTGTTGTTGTTGACGTTGTTGTTGTTGTTGTTTATTTGATGTTGTTGTTGTTGACATGGTAGTTGTGGTTTATTTTACGTTGTTGTTGACGTTGTTGTTGTTGTTGTTTATTTGACGTTGTTGTTGTTTACTTGGCGTTGTTGTTGTTGTTTACTTGACGTTGTTGTTGTTGTTGTTTATTTGATGTTGTTGTTGTTTACTTGACGTTGTTGTTGTTGTTTATTTGACGTTGTTGTTGTTAACGTTGTTGTTGTTTATTTGACGTTGTTGTTGATTATTTGACATTGTTGTTGTTTATTTGACGTTGTTGTTGTTGTTGTTTATTTGACGTTGTTGTTGTTGTTGTTTATTTGACGTTGTTGTTGTTAACGTTGTTGTTGTTTATTTGACGTTGTTGTTGATTATTTGACATTGTTGTTGTTTATTTGACGTTGTTGTTGTTGTTGTTTATTTGACGTTGTTGTTGTTGTTGTTTATTTGACGTTGTTGTTGTTGACGTTGTTGTTGTTGTTGTTATTGTTTATTTGACGTTGTTGTTGTTGTTTATTTGATGTAGTTGTTGTTGTTGACGTTGTTGTTGTTTATTTGATGTTTTTGTTGTTGTTGATGTTGGTGTTGTTTTTGTTGTTGTTTATTTGACGTTATTGTTGTTTAATTGACGTTGTTGTTGTTTATTTGACGTTGTTGTTGTTGTTGTTGTTGTTATTGTTGTTGTTTAATTGACACTGTTGTTGTTTATTTGACGTTGTTGTTGTTGTTATTGTTGTTGTTCTTTTTTATTTGACGTTGTTGTTTATTTGACGTTGTTGTTGTTGTTGTTTATTTGACGTTGTTGTTGTTGTTGTTTATTTGACGTTGTTGTTGTTGTTGACGTTGTTGTTGTTGTTATTGTTGTTGTTTGTTTGACGTTGTTGTTGTTGTTGTTTATTTTACATTGTTGTTGTTGTTGTTGTTTAGTTGACGTTGTTGTTGTTTATTTGACGGTATTGTTGTTGTTGTTGTTTATTTGACGTTGTTGTTGTTGTTGTTTATTTGACGTTGTTGTTATTGTTGACGTTGTTGTTGTTGTTGTTTATTTGACATTTTTATTGTTGTTGACATAGTTGTTGTTGTTGTTGTTTATTTGACGTTGTTGTTGTTGTTGAAGTTATTATTGTTGTTGTTGTTGTTTATTTGACGTTGTTGTTGTTATTTATTTGACGGTGTTGTTGTTGTTGTTATTTATTTGACGTTGTTATTGTTGTTGTTGTTTATTTGACGTTGTTGTTATTGTTGACGTTGTTGTTGTTGTTGTTGTTTATTTGATGTTGTTGTTGTTGTTGACATAGTTGTTGTTGTTTATTTCACGTTGTTGTTGTTGACGTTGTTGTTTATTTGACGTTGTTGTTGTTGTTTATTTGATGTTGTTGTTGTTGTTGACGTTGTTGTTGTTGTTTATTTGACGTTGCTGTTGTTGTTTATTTGACATTGTTGTTGTTGTTGAGGGTGTTGTTGTTGTTTATTTGATGTTGTTGTTGTTATTTATTTGACATTGTTGTTGTTGTTGACGTTGTTGTTGTTGTTGTTGTTTATTTGACATTGTTTTGTTGTTGTTGTTGTTGTTGTTGTTTATTTGACGTTGTTTTAGTATTCTTGTTTATTTGACATTGTTGTTGTTATTTATTTGACGTTGTTGTGGGTGACATTGTTGTTGGTGTTGTTGTTGTTGTTGTTGTTGTTTATTTGACGTTGTTTTAGTATTGTTGTTTATTTGACATTGTTGTTGTTATTTATTTGACGTTGTTGTGGGTGACATTGTTGTTGTTGTTGTTGTTGTTGTTGTTTATTTGACGTAGTTGTTGTTGTTGACGTTGTTGTTGTTGTTGTTGTTTATTTGACGTTTTTGTTGTTGTTGTTGTTGTTGTTGTTGTTGCGTATTTGACGTTGTTGTTGTTGTTATTGTTGTTGTTGTTGTTTATTTGACATTGTTGTTGTTGTTGTTGTTTATTTGACGTTGTTGTTGTTGTTTATTTGACGTTGTTGTTGTTGACGGTGTTGTTGTTGTTGTTGTTTATTGGACATTGTTGTTGTTGTTGTTGACGTTGTTGTTGTTTATTTGACGTTGTTGTTGTTGTTGTTCTTTATTTGACGTTGTTGTTGTTTATTTGACGTTGTTGTTTATTTGACGTTGTTGTTGTTTATTTGACGTTATTGTTGTTTACATTGTTGTTGTTGTTGTTATTGTTTATTTGACGTTGTTGTTGTTTATATGACGTAGTTGTTGTTGTTGACGTTGTTGTTGTTGTTGTTTATTTGACGTTTTTGTTGTTGTTGATGTTGTTGTTGTTGTTTATTTGACGGTGTTGTTGTTGTTGTTGTTGTTTATTTGACGTTGTTATTGTTGTTGTTGTTGTTGTTGACGTTGTTGTTGTTGTTGTTTATTTGATGTTGTTGTTGTTGACATGGTAGTTGTGGTTTATTTTACGTTGTTGTTGACGTTGTTGTTGTTGTTGTTTATTTGACGTTGTTGTTGTTTACTTGGCGTTGTTGTTGTTGTTTACTTGACGTTGTTGTTGTTGTTGTTTATTTGATGTTGTTGTTGTTTACTTGACGTTGTTGTTGTTGTTTATTTGACGTTGTTGTTGTTAACGTTGTTGTTGTTTATTTGACGTTGTTGTTGATTATTTGACATTGTTGTTGTTTATTTGACGTTGTTGTTGTTGTTGTTTATTTGACGTTGTTGTTGTTGTTGTTTATTTGACGTTGTTGTTGTTGACGTTGTTGTTGTTGTTGTTATTGTTTATTTGACGTTGTTGTTGTTGTTTATTTGATGTAGTTGTTGTTGTTGACGTTGTTGTTGTTTATTTGATGTTTTTGTTGTTGTTGATGTTGGTGTTGTTTTTGTTGTTGTTTATTTGACGTTATTGTTGTTTAATTGACGTTGTTGTTGTTTATTTGACGTTGTTGTTGTTGTTGTTGTTATTGTTGTTGTTTAATTGACACTGTTGTTGTTTATTTGACGTTGTTGTTGTTGTTATTGTTGTTGTTCTTTTTTATTTGACGTTGTTGTTTATTTGACGTTGTTGTTGTTGTTGTTTATTTGACGTTGTTGTTGTTGTTGTTTATTTGACGTTGTTGTTGTTGTTGACGTTGTTGTTGTTGTTATTGTTGTTGTTTGTTTGACGTTGTTGTTGTTGTTGTTGTTTATTTTACATTGTTGTTGTTGTTGTTATTTAGTTGACGTTGTTGTTGTTTATTTGACGGTATTGTTGTTGTTGTTGTTTATTTGACGTTGTTGTTGTTGTTGTTTATTTGACGTTGTTGTTATTGTTGACGTTGTTGTTGTTGTTGTTTATTTGACATTTTTATTGTTGTTGACATAGTTGTTGTTGTTGTTGTTTATTTGACGTTGTTGTTGTTGTTGAAGTTATTATTGTTGTTGTTGTTGTTTATTTGACGTTGTTGTTGTTATTTATTTGACGGTGTTGTTGTTGTTGTTATTTATTTGACGTTGTTATTGTTGTTGTTGTTTATTTGACGTTGTTGTTATTGTTGACGTTGTTGTTGTTGTTGTTGTTTATTTGATGTTGTTGTTGTTGTTGACATAGTTATTGTTGTTTATTTCACGTTGTTGTTGTTGACGTTGTTGTTTATTTGACGTTGTTGTTGTTGTTTATTTGATGTTGTTGTTGTTGTTGACGTTGTTGTTGTTGTTTATTTGACGTTGCTGTTGTTGTTTATTTGACATTGTTGTTGTTGTTGAGGGTGTTGTTGTTGTTTATTTGATGTTGTTGTTGTTATTTATTTGACATTGTTGTTGTTGTTGACGTTGTTGTTGTTGTTGTTGTTTATTTGACATTGTTTTGTTGTTGTTGTTGTTGTTGTTGTTGTTTATTTGACGTTGTTTTAGTATTGTTGTTTATTTGACATTGTTGTTGTTATTTATTTGACGTTGTTGTGGGTGACATTGTTGTTGGTGTTGTTGTTGTTGTTGTTGTTGTTTATTTGACGTTGTTTTAGTATTGTTGTTTATTTGACATTGTTGTTGTTATTTATTTGACGTTGTTGTGGGTGACATTGTTGTTGTTGTTGTTGTTGTTGTTTATTTGACGTAGTTGTTGTTGTTGACGTTGTTGTTGTTGTTGTTTATTTGACGTTTTTGTTGTTGTTGTTGTTGTTGTTGTTGCGTATTTGACGTTGTTGTTGTTGTTATTGTTGTTGTTGTTGTTTATTTGACATTGTTGTTGTTGTTGTTGTTTATTTGACGTTGTTGTTGTTGTTTATTTGACGTTGTTGTTGTTGACGGTGTTGTTGTTGTTGTTGTTGTTTATTGGACATTGTTGTTGTTGTTGTTGACGTTGTTGTTGTTTATTTGACGTTGTTGTTGTTGTTGTTCTTTATTTGACGTTGTTGTTGTTTATTTGACGTTGTTGTTTATTTGACGTTGTTGTTGTTTATTTGACGTTATTGTTGTTGACATTGTTGTTGTTGTTGTTATTGTTTATTTGACGTTGTTGTTGTTTATATGACGTAGTTGTTGTTGTTGACGTTGTTGTTGTTGTTGTTTATTTGACGTTTTTGTTGTTGTTGATGTTGTTGTTGTTGTTTATTTGACGGTGTTGTTGTTGTTGTTGTTGTTTATTTGACGTTGTTATTGTTGTTGTTGTTGTTGTTGACGTTGTTGTTGTTGTTGTTTATTTGATGTTGTTGTTGTTGACATGGTAGTTGTGGTTTATTTTACGTTGTTGTTGACGTTGTTGTTGTTGTTGTTTATTTGACGTTGTTGTTGTTTACTTGGCGTTGTTGTTGTTGTTTACTTGACGTTGTTGTTGTTGTTGTTTATTTGATGTTGTTGTTGTTTACTTGACGTTGTTGTTGTTGTTTATTTGACGTTGTTGTTGTTAACGTTGTTGTTGTTTATTTGACGTTGTTGTTGATTATTTGACATTGTTGTTGTTTATTTGACGTTGTTGTTGTTGTTGTTTATTTGACGTTGTTGTTGTTGTTGTTTATTTGACGTTGTTGTTGTTGACGTTGTTGTTGTTGTTGTTATTGTTTATTTGACGTTGTTGTTGTTGTTTATTTGATGTAGTTGTTGTTGTTGACGTTGTTGTTGTTTATTTGATGTTTTTGTTGTTGTTGATGTTGGTGTTGTTTTTGTTGTTGTTTATTTGACGTTATTGTTGTTTAATTGACGTTGTTGTTGTTTATTTGACGTTGTTGTTGTTGTTGTTGTTATTGTTGTTGTTTAATTGACACTGTTGTTGTTTATTTGACGTTGTTGTTGTTGTTATTGTTGTTGTTCTTTTTTATTTGACGTTGTTGTTTATTTGACGTTGTTGTTGTTGTTGTTTATTTGACGTTGTTGTTGTTGTTGTTTATTTGACGTTGTTGTTGTTGTTGACGTTGTTGTTGTTGTTATTGTTGTTGTTTGTTTGACGTTGTTGTTGTTGTTGTTGTTTATTTTACATTGTTGTTGTTGTTGTTATTTAGTTGACGTTGTTGTTGTTTATTTGACGGTATTGTTGTTGTTGTTGTTTATTTGACGTTGTTGTTGTTGTTGTTTATTTGACGTTGTTGTTATTGTTGACGTTGTTGTTGTTGTTGTTTATTTGACATTTTTATTGTTGTTGACATAGTTGTTGTTGTTGTTGTTTATTTGACGTTGTTGTTGTTGTTGAAGTTATTATTGTTGTTGTTGTTGTTTATTTGACGTTGTTGTTGTTATTTATTTGACGGTGTTGTTGTTGTTGTTATTTATTTGACGTTGTTATTGTTGTTGTTGTTTATTTGACGTTGTTGTTATTGTTGACGTTGTTGTTGTTGTTGTTGTTTATTTGATGTTGTTGTTGTTGTTGACATAGTTATTGTTGTTTATTTCACGTTGTTGTTGTTGACGTTGTTGTTTATTTGACGTTGTTGTTGTTGTTTATTTGATGTTGTTGTTGTTGTTGACGTTGTTGTTGTTGTTTATTTGACGTTGCTGTTGTTGTTTATTTGACATTGTTGTTGTTGTTGAGGGTGTTGTTGTTGTTTATTTGATGTTGTTGTTGTTATTTATTTGACATTGTTGTTGTTGTTGACGTTGTTGTTGTTGTTGTTGTTTATTTGACATTGTTTTGTTGTTGTTGTTGTTGTTGTTGTTGTTTATTTGACGTTGTTTTAGTATTGTTGTTTATTTGACATTGTTGTTGTTATTTATTTGACGTTGTTGTGGGTGACATTGTTGTTGGTGTTGTTGTTGTTGTTGTTGTTGTTTATTTGACGTTGTTTTAGTATTGTTGTTTATTTGACATTGTTGTTGTTATTTATTTGACGTTGTTGTGGGTGACATTGTTGTTGTTGTTGTTGTTGTTGTTTATTTGACGTAGTTGTTGTTGTTGACGTTGTTGTTGTTGTTGTTTATTTGACGTTTTTGTTGTTGTTGTTGTTGTTGTTGTTGCGTATTTGACGTTGTTGTTGTTGTTATTGTTGTTGTTGTTGTTTATTTGACATTGTTGTTGTTGTTGTTGTTTATTTGACGTTGTTGTTGTTGTTTATTTGACGTTGTTGTTGTTGACGGTGTTGTTGTTGTTGTTGTTGTTTATTGGACATTGTTGTTGTTGTTGTTGACGTTGTTGTTGTTTATTTGACGTTGTTGTTGTTGTTGTTCTTTATTTGACGTTGTTGTTGTTTATTTGACGTTGTTGTTTATTTGACGTTGTTGTTGTTTATTTGACGTTATTGTTGTTGACATTGTTGTTGTTGTTGTTATTGTTTATTTGACGTTGTTGTTGTTTATATGACGTAGTTGTTGTTGTTGACGTTGTTGTTGTTGTTGTTTATTTGACGTTTTTGTTGTTGTTGATGTTGTTGTTGTTGTTTATTTGACGGTGTTGTTGTTGTTGTTGTTGTTTATTTGACGTTGTTATTGTTGTTGTTGTTGTTGTTGACGTTGTTGTTGTTGTTGTTTATTTGATGTTGTTGTTGTTGACATGGTAGTTGTGGTTTATTTTACGTTGTTGTTGACGTTGTTGTTGTTGTTGTTTATTTGACGTTGTTGTTGTTTACTTGGCGTTGTTGTTGTTGTTTACTTGACGTTGTTGTTGTTGTTGTTTATTTGATGTTGTTGTTGTTTACTTGACGTTGTTGTTGTTGTTTATTTGACGTTGTTGTTGTTAACGTTGTTGTTGTTTATTTGACGTTGTTGTTGATTATTTGACATTGTTGTTGTTTATTTGACGTTGTTGTTGTTGTTGTTTATTTGACGTTGTTGTTGTTGTTGTTTATTTGACGTTGTTGTTGTTGACGTTGTTGTTGTTGTTGTTATTGTTTATTTGACGTTGTTGTTGTTGTTTATTTGATGTAGTTGTTGTTGTTGACGTTGTTGTTGTTTATTTGATGTTTTTGTTGTTGTTGATGTTGGTGTTGTTTTTGTTGTTGTTTATTTGACGTTATTGTTGTTTAATTGACGTTGTTGTTGTTTATTTGACGTTGTTGTTGTTGTTGTTATTGTTGTTGTTTAATTGACACTGTTGTTGTTTATTTGACGTTGTTGTTGTTGTTATTGTTGTTGTTCTTTTTTATTTGACGTTGTTGTTTATTTGACGTTGTTGTTTATTTGACGTTGTTGTTGTTGTTGTTTATTTGACGTTGTTGTTGTTGTTGTTTATTTTACATTGTTGTTGTTGTTGTTGTTTAGTTGACGTTGTTGTTGTTGTTTATTTGACGTTGTTGTTGTTGTTGACATTGTTGTTGTTGTTGTTTATTTGACGTTGTTGTTGACGTTGTTTTTGTTGTTGTTTATTTGACGTTGTTGTTGTTGTTTATTTGACGTTGTTGTTTTTGTTGTTTATTTGACGGTGTTGTTGACGTTGTTGTTGTTGTTTATTTGACGTTGCTGTTGTTGTTTATTTGACGTTGTTATTGTTGTTGTTGTTTATTTGATGTTGTTGTTGTTGTTGTCGATGTTGTTGTTGTTTATTTGATGTTATTGTTGTTGACATGGTTGTTGTGGTTTACTTCACGTTGTTGTTGATTTTGACGTTGTTGTTTATTTGACGTTGTTGTTGTTGTTTATTTGACGTTGTTATTGTTGTTATTGACGTTGTTGTTGTTGTTGTTTATTTGACGTTGTTGTTGTTGTTGTTGTTGTTTATTTAACATTGTTGTTGTTGTTGACGGTGTTGTTGTTGTTGTTGTTTATTTAACGTTGTTGTTGTTGTTGTTTATTTAACGGTATTGTTGTTGTTGTTATTTATTTGACGTTGTTGTTGTTGTTGTTGTTTATTTGACGTTGTTGACGTTGTTGTTGTTGTTTATTTGACGTTTTTGTTGTTGTTGACATAGTTGTTGTTGTTGTTGTTTATTTGACGTTGTTGTTGTTGTTGAGGTTGTTGTTGTTGTTGTTTATTTGACGTTGTTGCTGTTGTTATTTTTTATTTGACGTTGTTGTTATTGTTGTTTATTTGACGTTGTTGTTGTTGTTGTTTATTTGACGGTGTTGTTGTTGTTGTTGTTGTTGTTGTTTATTTTACGTTGTTATTGTTGTTGTTGTTTATTTGACGTTGTTGTTGTTGTTGACGTTGTTGTTGTTTATTTGATGTTGTTGTTGTTCACATAGTTGTTGTTGTTTATTTCACGTTGTTGTTGTTTATTTGACGTTGTTGTTTATTTGACGTTGTTGTTGTTGTTTATTTGACGTTGTTGTTGTTGTTGACGTTGTTGTTGTTGTTGTTGTTTATTTGACGTTGTTGTTGTTGGTTATTTGACATTGTTGTTGTTGTTGACGGTGTTGTTGTTGTTGTTGTTGTTTATTTGACATTGTTGTTGTTGTTGTTGTTGATGTTGTTGTTGTTTATTTGACGTTGTTGTTGTTGATGTTGTTGTTTATTTGACGTTGTTGTTGTTGACGTTGTTGTTGTTGTTATTGTTTATTTGACGTTGTTGTTGTTGTTTATTTGACGTAGTTGTTGTTGTTGACGTTGTTGTTGTTGTTTATTTGATGTTTTTCTTGTTGTTGATGTTGTTGTTGTTTTTGTTGTTGTTTATTCTACGTTGTTGTTGTTTAATTGACGTTGTTGTTTATTTGACGTTGTTGTTGTTGTTGTTATTGTTGTTGTTTAATTGACGCTGTTGTTGTTTATTTGACGTTGTTGTTGTTGTTATTTTTGTTGTTCTTTTTTATTTGACGTTGTTGTTTATTTGACGTTGTTGTTGTTGTTGTTTATTTGACGTTGTTGTTGTTGTTGTTTATTTGACGTTGTTGTTGTTGACGTTGTTGTTATTGTTATTGTTGTTGTTTGTTTGACGTTGTTGTTGTTGTTGTTGTTTATTTGACATTGTTGTTGTTGTTGTTGTTTAGTTGACGTTGTTGTTGTTGTTTATTTGACGTTGTTGTTGTTGTTGACGTTGTTGTTGTTGTTGTTTATTTGACGTTGTTGTTGACGTTGTTTTTGTTGTTGTTTATTTGACGTCGTTGTTGTTGTTTATTTGACGTTGTTGTTGTTGTTGTTTATTTGACGATGTTGTTGACGTTGTTGTTGTTGTTTATTTGACGTTGCTGTTGTTGTTTATTTGACGTTGTTATTGTTGTTGTTGTTTATTTGACGTTGTTGTTGTTGTCGATGTTGTTGTTGTTTATTTGATGTTGTTGTTGTTGACATGGTTGTTGTGGTTTACTTCACGTTGTTGTTGATTTTGACGTTGTTGTTTATTTGACGTTGTTGTTGTTGTTTATTTGACGTTGTTATTGTTGTTATTGACGTTGTTGTTGTTGTTGTTTATTTGACGTTGTTGTTGTTGTTTATTTAACATTGTTGTTGTTGTTGACGGTGTTGTTATTGTTGTTGTTTATTTGACGTTGTTGTTGTTGTTTATTTGACGTTGTTGTTGACGTTGTTTTTGTTGTTGTTTATTTGACGTTGTTGTTGTTGTTTATTTGACGTTGTTGTTGTTGTTGTTTATTTGACGGTGTTGTTGACGTTGTTGTTGTTGTTTATTTGACGTTGTTGTTGTTGTTTATTTGACATTGTTATTGTTGTTGTTGTTTATTTGACGTTGTTGTTGTTGTTGTCGATGTTGTTGTTGTTTATTTGATGTTATTGTTGTCGACATGGTTGTTGTGGTTTACTTCACGTTGTTGTTGATTTTGACGTTGTTGTTTATTTGACGTTGTTGTTGTTGTTTATTTGACGTTGTTATTGTTGTTATTGACGTTGTTGTTGTTGTTGTTTATTTGACGTTGTTGTTGTTGTTGTTTATTTAACATTGTTGTTGTTGTTGACGGTGTTGTTGTTGTTGTTGTTTATTTGATGTTGTTGTTGTTGTTGTTTATTTGACGGTATTGTTGTTGTTGTTATTTATTTGACGTTGTTGTTGTTGTTTATTTGACGTTGTTGTTGTTGTTTATTTGACATTTTTGTTGTTGTTGACATAGTTGTTGTTGTTGTTGTTTATTTGACATTGTTGTTGTTGTTGAGGTTGTTGTTGTTGTTTATTTGACGTTGTTGTTGTTGTTATTTTTTATTTGACGTTGTTGTTATTGTTGTTTATTTGACGTTGTTGTTGTTGTTGTTTATTTGACGGTGTTGTTGTTGTTGTTGTTGTTGTTGTTTATTTTACGTTGTTATTGTTGTTGTTGTTTATTTGACGTTGTTGTTGTTGTTGACGTTGTTGTTGTTTATTTGATGTTGTTGTTGTTCACATAGTTGTTGTTGTTTATTTCACGTTGTTGTTGTTTATTTGACGTTGTTGTTTATTTGACGTTGTTGTTGTTGTTTATTTGACGTTGTTGTTGTTGTTGTTGACGTTGTTGTTGTTGTTGTTGTTTATTTGACGTTGTTGTTGTTGGTTATTTGACATTGTTGTTGTTGTTGACGGTGTTGTTGTTGTTGTTGTTGTTTATTTGACATTGTTGTTGTTGTTGTTGTTGTTGTTGTTTATTTGACATTGTTGTTGTTGATGTTGTTGTTTATTTGACGTTTTTGTTGTTGACGTTGTTGTTGTTGTTATTGTTTATTTGACGTTGTTGTTGTTGTTTATTTGACGTAGTTGTTGTTGTTGACGTTGTTGTTGTTGTTTATTTGATGTTTTTGTTGTTGTTGATGTTGTTGTTGTTTTTGTTGTTGTTTATTTGACGTTGTTGTTGTTTAATTGACGTTGTTGTTGTTTATTTGACGTTGTTGTTGTTGTTATTATTGTTGTTGTTTAATTGACGCTGTTGTTGTTTATTTGATGTTGTTGTTGTTGTTATTGTTGTTGTTCTTTTTTATTTGACGTTGTTGTTTATTTGACGTTGTTGTTGTTGTTGTTTATTTGACGTTGTTGATGTTGTTGTTTATTTGACGTTGTTGTTGTTGTTGACGTTGTTGTTATTGTTATTGTTGTTGTTTGTTTAACATTGTTGTTGTTGTTGTTTATTTGACATTGTTGTTGTTGTTGTTGTTTAGTTGACGTTGTTGTTGTTGTTTATTTGACGTTGTTGTTGTTGTTGACGTTGTTGTTGTTGTTGTTGTTTATTTGACGTTGTTGTTGACGTTGTTTTTGTTGTTGTTTATTTGACGTTGTTGTTGTTGTTTATTTGACGTTGTTGTTGTTGTTGTTTATTTGACGGTGTTGTTGACGTTGTTGTTGTTGTTTATTTGACGTTGTTGTTGTTGTTTATTTGACGTTGTTATTTTTGTTGTTGTTTATTTGACGTTGTTGTTGTTGTCGATGTTGTTGTTGTTTATTTGATGTTGTTGTTGTTGACATGGTTGTTGTGGTTTACTTCACGTTGTTGTTGATTTTGACGTTGTTGTTTATTTGACGTTGTTGTTGTTGTTTATTTGACGTTGTTATTGTTGTTATTGACGTTGTTGTTGTTGTTTATTTGACGTTGTTGTTGTTGTTTATTTAACATTGTTGTTGTTGTTGACGGTGTTGTTGTTGTTGTTGTTTATTTGACGTTGTTGTTGTTGTTGTTGACGTTGTTTTTGTTGTTGTTTATTTGACGTTGATGTTGTTGTTTATTTGACGTTGTTGTTGTTGTTGTTTATTTGACGGTGTTGTTGACGTTGTTGTTGTTGTTTATTTGACGTTGTTGTTGACGTTGTTTTTGTTGTTGTTTATTTGACGTTGTTGTTGTTGTTTATTTGACGTTGTTGTTGTTGTTGTTGTTTATTTGACGGTGTTGTTGACGTTGTTGTTGTTGTTTATTTGACGTTACTGTTGTTGTTTATTTGACGTTGTTATTGTTGTTGTTGTTTATTTGACGTTGTTGTTGTTGTTGTCGATGTTGTTGTTGTTTATTTGATGTTGTTGTTGTTGACATGGTTGTTGTGGTTTACATCACGTTGTTGTTGATTTTGACGTTGTTGTTTATTTGACGTTGTTGTTGTTGTTTATTTGACGTTGTTATTGTTGTTATTGACGTTGTTGTTGTTGTTGTTTATTTGACGTTGTTGTTGTTGTTGTTGTTTATTTAACATTGTTGTTGTTGTTGACGGTGTTGTTGTTGCTGTTGTTTATTTGACGTTGTTGTTGTTGTTGTTTATTTGACGGTATTGTTGTTGTTGTTATTTATTTGACGTTGTTGTTGTTGTTGTTATTTATTTGACGTTGTTGACGTTGTTGTTGTTGTTGTTGTTTATTTGACGTTTTTGTTGTTGTTGACATAGTTGTTGTTGTTGTTGTTGTTGTTGTTTATTTGACGTAGTTGTTGTTGTTGACGTTGTTGTTGTTGTTGTTTATTTGATGTTTTTGTTGTTGTTGATGTTGTTGTTGTTGTTGCTTATTTGACGCTGTTGTTGTTGTTATTGTTGTTGTTGTTGTTTATTTGACATTGTTGTTGTTGTTATTGTTTATTTGACGTTGTTGTTGTTGTTTATTTGACGTTGTTGTTGTTGACGGTGTTGTTGTTGTTGTTGTTTATTGGACATTGTTGTTGTTGTTGTTGACGTTGTTGTTGTTTATTTGACGTTGTTGTTCTTTATTTGACGTTGTTGTTGTTTATTTGACGTTGTTGTTGTTTATTTGACGTTGTTGTTGTTTATTTGACGTTATTGTTGTTGACGTTGTTGTTGTTGTTATTGTTTATTTGACGTTGTTGTTGTTGTTGGCGGTGTTGTTGTTGACAGTGTTGTTGTTGTTGTTGTTGTTTATTTGACATTGTTGTTGTTATTGTTGTTGTTGTTGTTGTTTATTTGACATTGTTGTTGTTGTGGTTTATTTGACGTTGTTGTTGTTGTTGTTTATTTGACGTTCTTGTTGTTGTTTATTTGACGTTGTTGTTGTTGTTGTTTATTTGACGTTGTTGTTGTTGTTGACTTTGTTGTTGTTGTTGTTTATTTGACGTTGTTGTTGTTGTTTATTTGACATTGTTGTTGTTGTTATTGTTTATTTGACGTTGTTGTTGTTGTTGTTTATTTTACGTTGTTGTTGTTGTTGTTGACGTTGTTGTTGTTGTTGTTGTTTATTTGACGTTGTTGTTGTTGTTGACGTTGTTCTTGTTGTTGTTTATTTGACGTTGTTGTTGTTGTTTATTTGACGTTGTTGTTGTTGTTGTTTATTTGACGTTGTTGTTGTTGTTGTTGTTTACTTGACGTTGTTGTTATTATTGACGTTGTTGTTGTTGTTGTTTATTTGACGTTGTTGTTGTTGTTGTTTACTTGACGTTGTTGTTATTATTGATGTTGTTGTTGTTGTTGTTTATTTGACGTTGTTGTTGTTGTTGTTGTTGACATAGTTATTGTTGTTGTTTATTTGACGTTGTTGTTGTTGTTGTTTATTTGACATTGTTGTTGTTGTTGATGGAGTTGTTGTTGTTGTTGTTGTTTATTTGACATTATTGTTGTTGTTGACGTTGTTGTTGTTGTTGACGGTGTTGTTGTTGTTGTTGTTGTTTATTTGACATTGTTGTTGTTGATGTTGACGTTGTTGTTGTTGTTTATTTGACGTTGTTGTTGTTGTTGTTTACTTGACGTTGTTGTTGTTGTTTACTTGACGTTGTTGTTGTTGTTGTTGTTTATTTGATGTTGTTGTTGTTTACTTGACGTTGTTGTTTTTGTTTATTTGACGTTGTTGTTGTTGACGTTGTTGTTGTTTATTTGACGTTGTTGTTGATTATTTGACATTGTTGTTGTTTATTTGACGTTGTTGTTGTTGTTGTTTATTTGATGTTGTTGTTGTTGACGTTGTTGTTGTTGTTATTTTTTATTTGACGTTGTTGTTGTTGTTTATTTGACGTTGTTGTTGTTGTTGACGTTGTTCTTGTTGTTGTTTATTTGACGTTGTTGTTGTTGTTTATTTGACGTTGTTGTTGTTGTTGTTTATTTGACGTTGTTGTTGTTGTTGTTGTTTACTTGACGTTGTTGTTATTATTGACGTTGTTGTTGTTGTTGTTTATTTGACGTTGTTGTTGTTGTTGTTTACTTGACGTTGTTGTTATTATTGACGTTGTTGTTGTTGTTGTTTATTTGACGTTGTTGTTGTTGTTGTTGTTGACATAGTTATTGTTGTTGTTTATTTGACGTTGTTGTTGTTGTTGTTTATTTGACATTGTTGTTGTTGTTGATGGAGTTGTTGTTGTTGTTGTTTATTTGACATTATTGTTGTTGTTGACGTTGTTGTTGTTGTTGACGGTGTTGTTGTTGTTGTTGTTGTTTATTTGACATTGTTGCTGTTGTTGTTGACGTTGTTGTTGTTGTTTATTCGACGTTGTTGTTGTTGTTGTTTACTTGACGTTGTTGTTGTTGTTTACTTGACGTTGTTGTTGTTGTTGTTGTTTATTTGATGTTGTTGTTGTTTACTTGACGTTGTTGTTGTTGTTTATTTGACGTTGTTGTTGTTGACGTTGTTGTTGTTTATTTGACATTGTTGTTGATTATTTGACATTGTTGTTGTTTATTTGACGTTGTTGTTGTTGTTGTTTATTTGATGTTGTTGTTGTTGACGTTGTTGTTGTTGTTATTGTTTATTTGACGTTGTTGTTGTTGTTTATTTGACGTAGTTGTTGTTGTTGACGTTGTTGTTGTTGTTTATTTGATGTTTTTGTTGTTGTTGATGTTGTTGTTGTTTTTGTTGTTGTTTATTTGACGTTGTTGTTGTTTAATTGACGTTGTTGTTGTTTATTTGACGTTGTTGTTGTTGTTGTTATTGTTGTTGTTTAATTGACGCTGTTGTTGTTTATTTGACGTTGTTGTTGTTGTTATTATTGTTGTTCTTTTTTATTTGACGTTGTTGTTTATTTGACGTTGTTGTTGTTGTTGTTGTTTATTTGACGTTGTTGTTGTTGTTGACGTTGTTGTTGTTGTTATTGTTGTTGTTTGTTTGACGTTGTTAATGTTGTTGTTTATTTGACATTGTTGTTGTTGTTGTTTTTGTTTATTTGACGTTGGTGTTGTTGTTTATTTGACGTTGTTGTTGTTGTTGACGTTGTTGTTGTTGTTGTTTATTTGACGTTGTTGTTGACGTTGTTTTTGTTGTTGTTTATTTGACGTTGTTGTTGTTGTTTATTTGACGTTGTTGTTGTTGTTGTTGTTTATTTGACGGTGTTGTTGTTGTTGTTGTTTATTTGACGTTGTTGTTGTTGTTGTTGTTTATTTGACGTTGTTGTTGTTGTTGACGTTGTTGTTGTTGTTTATTTGACATTGTTGTTGTTGACATAGTTGTTGTGGTTGTTTATTTGACGTTATTGTTGTTGTTGTTGATGTTGGTTTTGTTGTTTATTTGACGTTGTTGTTGTTGACATAGTTGTTGTTATTGTTGTTTATTTGACGTTGTTGTTGTTGTTGTTGACGTTGTTGTTGTTGTTGTTGTTTATTTGACGTTGTTGTTGTTGTTTATTTGACGTTGTTGTTGTTGTTGTTTATTTGATGGTGTTGTTGTTGTTGTTTATTTAACGTTGTTATTGTTGTTGTTGTTGTTTATTTGACGTTGTTGTTATTGTTGACGTTGTTGTTGTTGTTGTTGTTTATTTGATGTTGTTGTTATTGTTGACATAGTTGTTGTTGTTTATTTCACGTTGTTATTATTGTTGACGTTGTTGTTTATTTGACGTTGTTGTTGTTGTTTATTTGACGTTGTTGTTGTTGTTGACGTTGTTGTTGTTGTTTATTTGACGTTGTTGTTGTTGTTGTTGTTTATTTGACATTGTTGTTGTTGTTGACGGTGTTGTTGTTGTTTATTTGACGTTGTTGTTGTTATTTATTTGACATTGTTGTTGTTGTTGACGTTATTGTTATTGTTGTTGTTTATTTGACATTGTTGTTGTTGTTGTTGTTGTTGACGTTGTTGTTGTTGTTGTTGTTTATTTGACGTTGTTTTAGTATTGTTGTTTATTTGACATTGTTGTTGTTATTTATTTGACGTTGTTGTGGGTGACATTGTTGTTGTTGTTGTTGTTTATTTGACGTTGTTGTTGTTGTTTATTTGACGTAGTTGTTGTTGTTTATTTGACGGTGTTGTTGTTGTTGTTGTTTATTTGACGTTGTTGTTGTTTATTTGACGGTATTGTTGTTGTTGTTGTTTATTTGACGTTGTTGTTGTTGTTGTTTATTTGACGTTGTTGTTATTGTTGACGTTGTTGTTGTTGTTGTTGTTTATTTGACATTTTTATTGTTGTTGACATAGTTGTTGTTGTTGTTGTTTATTTGACGTTGTTGTTGTTGTTGAAGTTATTATTGTTGTTGTTGTTGTTTATTTGACGTTGTTGTTGTTATTTATTTGACGGTGTTGTTGTTGTTGTTATTTATTTGACGTTGTTATTGTTGTTGTTGTTTATTTGACGTTGTTGTTATTGTTGACGTTGTTGTTGTTGTTGTTGTTTATTTGATGTTGTTGTTGTTGTTGACATAGTTGTTGTTGTTTATTTCACGTTGTTGTTGTTGACGTTGTTGTTTATTTGACGTTGTTGTTGTTGTTTATTTGATGTTGTTGTTGTTGTTGACGTTGTTGTTGTTGTTTATTTGACGTTGCTGTTGTTGTTTATTTGACATTGTTGTTGTTGTTGAGGGTGTTGTTGTTGTTTATTTGACGTTGGTGTTGTTGTTTATTTGACGTTGTTGTTGTTGTTGACGTTGTTGTTGTTGTTGTTTATTTGACGTTGTTGTTGACGTTGTTTTTGTTGGTGTTTATTTGACGTTGTTGTTGTTGTTTATTTGACGTTGTTGTTGTTGTTGTTTATTTGACGGTGTTGTTGTTGTTGTTGTTTATTTGACGTTGTTGTTGTTGTTGTTGTTTATTTGACGTTGTTGTTGTAGTTGACGTTGTTGTTGTTGTTTATTTGACATTGTTGTTGTTGACATAGTTGTTGTGGTTGTTTATTTGACGTTATTGTTGTTGTTGTTGACGTTGTTGTTGTTGTTTATTTGATGTTGTTGTTGTTGACATAGTTGTTGTTATTGTTGTTTATTTGACGTTGTTGTTGTTGTTGTTGACGTTGTTGTTGTTGTTGTTTATTTGACGTTGTTGTTGTTGTTTATTTGACGTTGTTGTTGTTGTTGTTTATTTGATGGTGTTGTTGTTGTTGTTGTTTATTTAACGTTGTTATTGTTGTTGTTGTTGTTTATTTGACGTTGTTGTTATTGTTGACGTTGTTGTTGTTGTTGTTGTTTATTTGATGTTGTTGTTATTGTTGACATAGTTGTTGTTGTTTATTTCACGTTGTTATTATTGTTGACGTTGTTTATTTGACGTTGTTGTTGTTGTTTATTTGACGTTGTTGTTGTTGTTGACGTTGTTGTTGTTGTTGTTTATTTGACGTTGTTGTTGTTGTTGTTGTTTATTTGACATTGTTGTTGTTGTTGACGGTGTTGTTGTTGTTTATTTGACGTTGTTGTTGTTATTTATTTGACATTGTTGTTGTTGTTGACGTTATTGTTGTTGTTGTTGTTTATTTGACATTGTTGTTGTTGTTGTTGTTGTTGACGTTGTTGTTGTTGTTGTTGTTTATTTGACGTTGTTTTAGTATTGTTGTTTATTTGACATTGTTGTTGTTATTTATTTGACTTTGTTGTGGGTGACATTGTTGTTGTTGTTGTTGTTTATTTGACGTTGTTGTTGTTGTTTATTTGACGTAGTTGTTGTTGTTTATTTGACGGTGTTGTTGTTGTTGTTGTTTATTTGACGTTGTTGTTGTTTATTTGACGGTATTGTTGTTGTTGTTGTTGTTTATTTGACGTTGTTGTTGTTGTTGTTTATTTGACGTTGTTGTTATTGTTGACGTTGTTGTTGTTGTTGTTTATTTGACATTTTTATTGTTGTTGACATAGTTGTTGTTGTTGTTGTTTATTTGACGTTGTTGTTGTTGTTGAAGTTATTATTGTTGTTGTTGTTGTTTATTTGACGTTGTTGTTGTTATTTATTTGACGGTGTTGTTGTTGTTGTTATTTATTTGACGTTGTTATTGTTGTTGTTGTTTATTTGACGTTGTTGTTATTGTTGACGTTGTTGTTGTTGTTGTTGTTTATTTGATGTTGTTGTTGTTGTTGACATAGTTGTTGTTGTTTATTTCACGTTGTTGTTGTTGACGTTGTTGTTTATTTGACGTTGTTGTTGTTGTTTATTTGATGTTGTTGTTGTTGTTGACGTTGTTGTTGTTGTTTATTTGACGTTGCTGTTGTTGTTTATTTGACATTGTTGTTGTTGTTGAGGGTGTTGTTGTTGTTTATTTGATGTTGTTGTTGTTATTTATTTGACATTGTTGTTGTTGTTGACGTTGTTGTTGTTGTTGTTGTTTATTTGACATTGTTTTGTTGTTGTTGTTGTTGTTGTTGTTGTTGTTTATTTGACGTTGTTTTAGTATTGTTGTTTATTTGACATTGTTGTTGTTATTTATTTGACGTTGTTGTGGGTGACATTGTTGTTGGTGTTGTTGTTGTTGTTGTTGTTGTTGTTTATTTGACGTTGTTTTAGTATTGTTGTTTATTTGACATTGTTGTTGTTATTTATTTGACGTTGTTGTGGGTGACATTGTTGTTGTTGTTGTTGTTGTTGTTTATTTGACGTAGTTGTTGTTGTTGACGTTGTTGTTGTTGTTGTTGTTTATTTGACGTTTTTGTTGTTGTTGTTGTTGTTGTTGTTGCGTATTTGACGTTGTTGTTGTTGTTATTGTTGTTGTTGTTGTTTATTTGACATTGTTGTTGTTGTTGTTGTTTATTTGACGTTGTTGTTGTTGTTTATTTGACGTTGTTGTTGTTGACGGCGTTGTTGTTGTTGTTGTTTATTGGACATTGTTGTTGTTGTTGTTGACGTTGTTGTTGTTTATTTGACGTTGTTGTTGTTGTTGTTCTTTATTTGACGTTGTTGTTGTTTATTTGACGTTGTTGTTTATTTGACGTTGTTGTTGTTTATTTGACGTTATTGTTGTTGACATTGTTGTTGTTGTTGTTATTGTTTATTTGACGTTGTTGTTGTTTATATGACGTAGTTGTTGTTGTTGACGTTGTTGTTGTTGTTGTTTATTTGACGTTTTTGTTGTTGTTGATGTTGTTGTTGTTGTTTATTTGACGGTGTTGTTGTTGTTGTTGTTGTTTATTTGACGTTGTTATTGTTGTTGTTGTTGTTGTTGACGTTGTTGTTGTTGTTGTTTATTTGATGTTGTTGTTGTTGACATGGTAGTTGTGGTTTATTTTACGTTGTTGTTGACGTTGTTGTTGTTGTTGTTTATTTGACGTTGTTGTTGTTTACTTGGCGTTGTTGTTGTTGTTTACTTGACGTTGTTGTTGTTGTTGTTTATTTGATGTTGTTGTTGTTTACTTGACGTTGTTGTTGTTGTTTATTTGACGTTGTTGTTGTTAACGTTGTTGTTGTTTATTTGACGTTGTTGTTGATTATTTGACATTGTTGTTGTTTATTTGACGTTGTTGTTGTTGTTGTTTATTTGACGTTGTTGTTGTTGTTTATTTGACGTTGTTGTTGTTGACGTTGTTGTTGTTGTTGTTATTGTTTATTTGACGTTGTTGTTGTTGTTTATTTGATGTAGTTGTTGTTGTTGACGTTGTTGTTGTTTATTTGATGTTTTTGTTGTTGTTGATGTTGGTGTTGTTTTTGTTGTTGTTTATTTGACGTTATTGTTGTTTAATTGACGTTGTTGTTGTTTATTTGACGTTGTTGTTGTTGTTGTTGTTATTGTTGTTGTTTAATTGACACTGTTGTTGTTTATTTGACGTTGTTGTTGTTGTTATTGTTGTTGTTCTTTTTTATTTGACGTTGTTGTTTATTTGACGTTGTTGTTGTTGTTGTTTATTTGACGTTGTTGTTGTTGTTGTTTATTTGACGTTGTTGTTGTTGTTGACGTTGTTGTTGTTGTTATTGTTGTTGTTTGTTTGACGTTGTTGTTGTTGTTGTTTATTTTACATTGTTGTTGTTGTTGTTGTTTAGTTGACGTTGTTGTTGTTTATTTGACGGTATTGTTGTTGTTGTTGTTTATTTGACGTTGTTGTTGTTGTTGTTTATTTGACGTTGTTGTTATTGTTGACGTTGTTGTTGTTGTTGTTTATTTGACATTTTTATTGTTGTTGACATAGTTGTTGTTGTTGTTGTTTATTTGACGTTGTTGTTGTTGTTGAAGTTATTATTGTTGTTGTTGTTGTTTATTTGACGTTGTTGTTGTTATTTATTTGACGGTGTTGTTGTTGTTGTTATTTATTTGACGTTGTTATTGTTGTTGTTGTTTATTTGACGTTGTTGTTATTGTTGACGTTGTTGTTGTTGTTGTTGTTTATTTGATGTTGTTGTTGTTGTTGACATAGTTGTTGTTGTTTATTTCACGTTGTTGTTGTTGACGTTGTTGTTTATTTGACGTTGTTGTTGTTGTTTATTTGATGTTGTTGTTGTTGTTGACGTTGTTGTTGTTGTTTATTTGACGTTGCTGTTGTTGTTTATTTGACATTGTTGTTGTTGTTGAGGGTGTTGTTGTTGTTTATTTGATGTTGTTGTTGTTATTTATTTGACATTGTTGTTGTTGTTGACGTTGTTGTTGTTGTTGTTGTTTATTTGACATTGTTTTGTTGTTGTTGTTGTTGTTGTTGTTGTTTATTTGACGTTGTTTTAGTATTGTTGTTTATTTGACATTGTTGTTGTTATTTATTTGACGTTGTTGTGGGTGACATTGTTGTTGGTGTTGTTGTTGTTGTTGTTGTTGTTTATTTGACGTTGTTTTAGTATTGTTGTTTATTTGACATTGTTGTTGTTATTTATTTGACGTTGTTGTGGGTGACATTGTTGTTGTTGTTGTTGTTGTTGTTTATTTGACGTAGTTGTTGTTGTTGACGTTGTTGTTGTTGTTGTTTATTTGACGTTTTTGTTGTTGTTGTTGTTGTTGTTGTTGCGTATTTGACGTTGTTGTTGTTGTTATTGTTGTTGTTGTTGTTTATTTGACATTGTTGTTGTTGTTGTTGTTTATTTGACGTTGTTGTTGTTGTTTATTTGACGTTGTTGTTGTTGACGGTGTTTTTGTTGTTGTTGTTGTTTATTGGACATTGTTGTTGTTGTTGTTGACGTTGTTGTTGCTTATTTGACGTTGTTGTTGTTGTTGTTCTTTATTTGACGTTGTTGTTGTTTATTTGACGTTGTTGTTTATTTGACGTTGTTGTTGTTTATTTGACGTTATTGTTGTTGACATTGTTGTTGTTGTTGTTATTGTTTATTTGACGTTGTTGTTGTTTATATGACGTAGTTGTTGTTGTTGACGTTGTTGTTGTTGTTGTTTATTTGACGTTGTTGTTGTTGTTTATTTGACGTTGTTGTTGTTGTTGTTTATTTGATGGTGTTGTTGTTGTTGTTGTTTATTTAACGTTGTTATTGTTGTTGTTGTTGTTTATTTGACGTTGTTGTTATTGTTGACGTTGTTGTTGTTGTTGTTGTTTATTTGATGTTGTTGTTATTGTTGACATAGTTGTTGTTGTTTATTTCACGTTGTTATTATTGTTGACGTTGTTTATTTGACGTTGTTGTTGTTGTTTATTTGACGTTGTTGTTGTTGTTGACGTTGTTGTTGTTGTTGTTTATTTGACGTTGTTGTTGTTGTTGTTGTTTATTTGACATTGTTGTTGTTGTTGACGGTGTTGTTGTTGTTTATTTGACGTTGTTGTTGTTATTTATTTGACATTGTTGTTGTTGTTGACGTTATTGTTGTTGTTGTTGTTTATTTGACATTGTTGTTGTTGTTGTTGTTGTTGACGTTGTTGTTGTTGTTGTTGTTTATTTGACGTTGTTTTAGTATTGTTGTTTATTTGACATTGTTGTTGTTATTTATTTGACTTTGTTGTGGGTGACATTGTTGTTGTTGTTGTTGTTTATTTGACGTTGTTGTTGTTGTTTATTTGACGTAGTTGTTGTTGTTTATTTGACGGTGTTGTTGTTGTTGTTGTTTATTTGACGTTGTTGTTGTTTATTTGACGGTATTGTTGTTGTTGTTGTTGTTTATTTGACGTTGTTGTTGTTGTTGTTTATTTGACGTTGTTGTTATTGTTGACGTTGTTGTTGTTGTTGTTTATTTGACATTTTTATTGTTGTTGACATAGTTGTTGTTGTTGTTGTTTATTTGACGTTGTTGTTGTTGTTGAAGTTATTATTGTTGTTGTTGTTGTTTATTTGACGTTGTTGTTGTTATTTATTTGACGGTGTTGTTGTTGTTGTTATTTATTTGACGTTGTTATTGTTGTTGTTGTTTATTTGACGTTGTTGTTATTGTTGACGTTGTTGTTGTTGTTGTTGTTTATTTGATGTTGTTGTTGTTGTTGACATAGTTGTTGTTGTTTATTTCACGTTGTTGTTGTTGACGTTGTTGTTTATTTGACGTTGTTGTTGTTGTTGTTTATTTGATGTTGTTGTTGTTGTTGACGTTGTTGTTGTTGTTTATTTGACGTTGCTGTTGTTGTTTATTTGACATTGTTGTTGTTGTTGAGGGTGTTGTTGTTGTTTATTTGATGTTGTTGTTGTTATTTATTTGACATTGTTGTTGTTGTTGACGTTGTTGTTGTTGTTGTTGTTTATTTGACATTGTTTTGTTGTTGTTGTTGTTGTTGTTGTTGTTTATTTGACGTTGTTTTAGTATTGTTGTTTATTTGACATTGTTGTTGTTATTTATTTGACGTTGTTGTGGGTGACATTGTTGTTGGTGTTGTTGTTGTTGTTGTTGTTGTTTATTTGACGTTGTTTTAGTATTGTTGTTTATTTGACATTGTTGTTGTTATTTATTTGACGTTGTTGTGGGTGACATTGTTGTTGTTGTTGTTGTTGTTGTTTATTTGACGTAGTTGTTGTTGTTGACGTTGTTGTTGTTGTTGTTTATTTGACGTTTTTGTTGTTGTTGTTGTTGTTGTTGTTGTTGTTGCGTATTTGGCGTTGTTGTTGTTGTTGTTTATTTGACATTGTTGTTGTTGTTGTTGTTTATTTGACGTTGTTGTTGTTGTTTATTTGACGTTGTTGTTGTTGACGGTGTTGTTGTTGTTGTTGTTTATTGGAAATTGTTGTTGTTGTTGTTGACGTTGTTGTTGTTTATTTGACGTTGTTGTTGTTGTTGTTCTTTATTTGACGTTGTTGTTGTTTATTTGACGTTGTTGTTTATTTGACGTTGTTGTTGTTTATTTGACGTTATTGTTGTTGACATTGTTGTTGTTGTTGTTATTGTTTATTTGACGTTGTTGTTGTTTATATGACGTAGTTGTTGTTGTTGACGTTGTTGTTGTTGTTGTTTATTTGACGTTTTTGTTGTTGTTGATGTTGTTGTTGTTGTTTATTTGACGGTGTTGTTGTTGTTGTTGTTGTTTATTTGACGTTGTTATTGTTGTTGTTGTTGTTGTTGACGTTGTTGTTGTTGTTGTTTATTTGATGTTGTTGTTGTTGACATGGTAGTTGTGGTTTATTTTACGTTGTTGTTGACGTTGTTGTTGTTGTTGTTTATTTGACGTTGTTGTTGTTTACTTGGCGTTGTTGTTGTTGTTTACTTGACGTTGTTGTTGTTGTTGTTTATTTGATGTTGTTGTTGTTTACTTGACGTTGTTGTTGTTGTTTATTTGACGTTGTTGTTGTTAACGTTGTTGTTGTTTATTTGACGTTGTTGTTGATTATTTGACATTGTTGTTGTTTATTTGACGTTGTTGTTGTTGTTGTTTATTTGACGTTGTTGTTGTTGTTGTTTATTTGACGTTGTTGTTGTTAACGTTGTTGTTGTTAACGTTGTTGTTGTTTATTTGACGTTGTTGTTGATTATTTGACATTGTTGTTGTTTATTTGACGTTGTTGTTGTTGTTGTTTATTTGACGTTGTTGTTGTTGTTGTTTATTTGACGTTGTTGTTGTTGACGTTGTTGTTGTTGTTGTTATTGTTTATTTGACGTTGTTGTTGTTGTTTATTTGATGTAGTTGTTGTTGTTGACGTTGTTGTTGTTTATTTGATGTTTTTGTTGTTGTTGATGTTGGTGTTGTTTTTGTTGTTGTTTATTTGACGTTATTGTTGTTTAATTGACGTTGTTGTTGTTTATTTGACGTTGTTGTTGTTGTTGTTGTTATTGTTGTTGTTTAATTGACACTGTTGTTGTTTATTTGACGTTGTTGTTGTTGTTATTGTTGTTGTTCTTTTTTATTTGACGTTGTTGTTTATTTGACGTTGTTGTTGTTGTTGTTTATTTGACGTTGTTGTTGTTGTTGTTTATTTGACGTTGTTGTTGTTGTTGACGTTGTTGTTGTTGTTATTGTTGTTGTTTGTTTGACGTTGTTGTTGTTGTTGTTTATTTTACATTGTTGTTGTTGTTGTTGTTTAGTTGACGTTGTTGTTGTTTATTTGACGGTATTGTTGTTGTTGTTGTTTATTTGACGTTGTTGTTGTTGTTGTTTATTTGACGTTGTTGTTATTGTTGACGTTGTTGTTGTTGTTGTTTATTTGACATTTTTATTGTTGTTGACATAGTTGTTGTTGTTGTTGTTTATTTGACGTTGTTGTTGTTGTTGAAGTTATTATTGTTGTTGTTGTTGTTTATTTGACGTTGTTGTTGTTATTTATTTGACGGTGTTGTTGTTGTTGTTATTTATTTGACGTTGTTATTGTTGTTGTTGTTTATTTGACGTTGTTGTTATTGTTGACGTTGTTGTTGTTGTTGTTGTTTATTTGATGTTGTTGTTGTTGTTGACATAGTTGTTGTTGTTTATTTCACGTTGTTGTTGTTGACGTTGTTGTTTATTTGACGTTGTTGTTGTTGTTTATTTGATGTTGTTGTTGTTGTTGACGTTGTTGTTGTTGTTTATTTGACGTTGCTGTTGTTGTTTATTTGACATTGTTGTTGTTGTTGAGGGTGTTGTTGTTGTTTATTTGATGTTGTTGTTGTTATTTATTTGACATTGTTGTTGTTGTTGACGTTGTTGTTGTTGTTGTTGTTTATTTGACATTGTTTTGTTGTTGTTGTTGTTGTTGTTGTTGTTTATTTGACGTTGTTTTAGTATTCTTGTTTATTTGACATTGTTGTTGTTATTTATTTGACGTTGTTGTGGGTGACATTGTTGTTGGTGTTGTTGTTGTTGTTGTTGTTGTTTATTTGACGTTGTTTTAGTATTGTTGTTTATTTGACATTGTTGTTGTTATTTATTTGACGTTGTTGTGGGTGACATTGTTGTTGTTGTTGTTGTTGTTGTTGTTTATTTGACGTAGTTGTTGTTGTTGACGTTGTTGTTGTTGTTGTTGTTGTTTATTTGACGTTTTTGTTGTTGTTGTTGTTGTTGTTGTTGCGTATTTGACGTTGTTGTTGTTGTTATTGTTGTTGTTGTTGTTTATTTGACATTGTTGTTGTTGTTGTTGTTTATTTGACGTTGTTGTTGTTGTTTATTTGACGTTGTTGTTGTTGACGGTGTTGTTGTTGTTGTTGTTTATTGGACATTGTTGTTGTTGTTGTTGACGTTGTTGTTGTTTATTTGACGTTGTTGTTGTTGTTGTTCTTTATTTGACGTTGTTGTTGTTTATTTGACGTTGTTGTTTATTTGACGTTGTTGTTGTTTATTTGACGTTATTGTTGTTGACATTGTTGTTGTTGTTGTTATTGTTTATTTGACGTTGTTGTTGTTTATATGACGTAGTTGTTGTTGTTGACGTTGTTGTTGTTGTTGTTTATTTGACGTTTTTGTTGTTGTTGATGTTGTTGTTGTTGTTTATTTGACGGTGTTGTTGTTGTTGTTGTTGTTTATTTGACGTTGTTATTGTTGTTGTTGTTGTTGTTGACGTTGTTGTTGTTGTTGTTTATTTGATGTTGTTGTTGTTGACATGGTAGTTGTGGTTTATTTTACGTTGTTGTTGACGTTGTTGTTGTTGTTCTTTATTTGACGTTGTTGTTGTTTACTTGGCGTTGTTGTTGTTGTTTACTTGACGTTGTTGTTGTTGTTGTTTATTTGATGTTGTTGTTGTTTACTTGACGTTGTTGTTGTTGTTTATTTGACGTTGTTGTTGTTAACGTTGTTGTTGTTTATTTGACGTTGTTGTTGATTATTTGACATTGTTGTTGTTTATTTGACGTTGTTGTTGTTGTTGTTTATTTGACGTTGTTGTTGTTGTTGTTTATTTGACGTTGTTGTTGTTGACGTTGTTGTTGTTGTTGTTATTGTTTATTTGACGTTGTTGTTGTTGTTTATTTGATGTAGTTGTTGTTGTTGACGTTGTTGTTGTTTATTTGATGTTTTTGTTGTTGTTGATGTTGGTGTTGTTTTTGTTGTTGTTTATTTGACGTTATTGTTGTTTAATTGACGTTGTTGTTGTTTATTTGACGTTGTTGTTGTTGTTGTTGTTATTGTTGTTGTTTAATTGACACTGTTGTTGTTTATTTGACGTTGTTGTTGTTGTTATTGTTGTTGTTCTTTTTTATTTGACGTTGTTGTTTATTTGACGTTGTTGTTGTTGTTGTTTATTTGACGTTGTTGTTGTTGTTGTTTATTTGACGTTGTTGTTGTTGTTGACGTTGTTGTTGTTGTTATTGTTGTTGTTTGTTTGACGTTGTTGTTGTTGTTGTTTATTTTACATTGTTGTTGTTGTTGTTGTTTAGTTGACGTTGTTGTTGTTTATTTGACGGTATTGTTGTTGTTGTTGTTTATTTGACGTTGTTGTTGTTGTTGTTTATTTGACGTTGTTGTTATTGTTGACGTTGTTGTTGTTGTTGTTTATTTGACATTTTTATTGTTGTTGACATAGTTGTTGTTGTTGTTGTTTATTTGACGTTGTTGTTGTTGTTGAAGTTATTATTGTTGTTGTTGTTGTTTATTTGACGTTGTTGTTGTTATTTATTTGACGGTGTTGTTGTTGTTGTTATTTATTTGACGTTGTTATTGTTGTTGTTGTTTATTTGACGTTGTTGTTATTGTTGACGTTGTTGTTGTTGTTGTTGTTTATTTGATGTTGTTGTTGTTGTTGACATAGTTGTTGTTGTTTATTTCACGTTGTTGTTGTTGACGTTGTTGTTTATTTGACGTTGTTGTTGTTGTTTATTTGATGTTGTTGTTGTTGTTGACGTTGTTGTTGTTGTTTATTTGACGTTGCTGTTGTTGTTTATTTGACATTGTTGTTGTTGTTGAGGGTGTTGTTGTTGTTTATTTGATGTTGTTGTTGTTATTTATTTGACATTGTTGTTGTTGTTGACGTTGTTGTTGTTGTTGTTGTTTATTTGACATTGTTTTGTTGTTGTTGTTGTTGTTGTTGTTGTTTATTTGACGTTGTTTTAGTATTGTTGTTTATTTGACATTGTTGTTGTTATTTATTTGACGTTGTTGTGGGTGACATTGTTGTTGGTGTTGTTGTTGTTGTTGTTGTTGTTTATTTGACGTTGTTTTAGTATTGTTGTTTATTTGACATTGTTGTTGTTATTTATTTGACGTTGTTGTGGGTGACATTGTTGTTGTTGTTGTTGTTGTTGTTGTTTATTTGACGTAGTTGTTGTTGTTGACGTTGTTGTTGTTGTTGTTGTTGTTTATTTGACGTTTTTGTTGTTGTTGTTGTTGTTGTTGTTGCGTATTTGACGTTGTTGTTGTTGTTATTGTTGTTGTTGTTGTTTATTTGACATTGTTGTTGTTGTTGTTGTTTATTTGACGTTGTTGTTGTTGTTTATTTGACGTTGTTGTTGTTGACGGTGTTGTTGTTGTTGTTGTTTATTGGACATTGTTGTTGTTGTTGTTGACGTTGTTGTTGTTTATTTGACGTTGTTGTTGTTGTTGTTCTTTATTTGACGTTGTTGTTGTTTATTTGACGTTGTTGTTTATTTGACGTTGTTGTTGTTTATTTGACGTTATTGTTGTTGACATTGTTGTTGTTGTTGTTATTGTTTATTTGACGTTGTTGTTGTTTATATGACGTAGTTGTTGTTGTTGACGTTGTTGTTGTTGTTGTTTATTTGACGTTTTTGTTGTTGTTGATGTTGTTGTTGTTGTTTATTTGACGGTGTTGTTGTTGTTGTTGTTGTTTATTTGACGTTGTTATTGTTGTTGTTGTTGTTGTTGACGTTGTTGTTGTTGTTGTTTATTTGATGTTGTTGTTGTTGACATGGTAGTTGTGGTTTATTTTACGTTGTTGTTGACGTTGTTGTTGTTGTTGTTTATTTGACGTTGTTGTTGTTTACTTGGCGTTGTTGTTGTTGTTTACTTGACGTTGTTGTTGTTGTTGTTTATTTGATGTTGTTGTTGTTTACTTGACGTTGTTGTTGTTGTTTATTTGACGTTGTTGTTGTTAACGTTGTTGTTGTTTATTTGACGTTGTTGTTGATTATTTGACATTGTTGTTGTTTATTTGACGTTGTTGTTGTTGTTGTTTATTTGACGTTGTTGTTGTTGTTGTTTATTTGACGTTGTTGTTGTTGACGTTGTTGTTGTTGTTGTTATTGTTTATTTGACGTTGTTGTTGTTGTTTATTTGATGTAGTTGTTGTTGTTGACGTTGTTGTTGTTTATTTGATGTTTTTGTTGTTGTTGATGTTGGTGTTGTTTTTGTTGTTGTTTATTTGACGTTATTGTTGTTTAATTGACGTTGTTGTTGTTTATTTGACGTTGTTGTTGTTGTTGTTGTTATTGTTGTTGTTTAATTGACACTGTTGTTGTTTATTTGACGTTGTTGTTGTTGTTATTGTTGTTGTTCTTTTTTATTTGACGTTGTTGTTTATTTGACGTTGTTGTTGTTGTTGTTTATTTGACGTTGTTGTTGTTGTTGTTTATTTGACGTTGTTGTTGTTGTTGACGTTGTTGTTGTTGTTATTGTTGTTGTTTGTTTGACGTTGTTGTTGTTGTTGTTTATTTTACATTGTTGTTGTTGTTGTTGTTTAGTTGACGTTGTTGTTGTTTATTTGACGGTATTGTTGTTGTTGTTGTTTATTTGACGTTGTTGTTGTTGTTGTTTATTTGACGTTGTTGTTATTGTTGACGTTGTTGTTGTTGTTGTTTATTTGACATTTTTATTGTTGTTGACATAGTTGTTGTTGTTGTTGTTTATTTGACGTTGTTGTTGTTGTTGAAGTTATTATTGTTGTTGTTGTTGTTTATTTGACGTTGTTGTTGTTATTTATTTGACGGTGTTGTTGTTGTTGTTATTTATTTGACGTTGTTATTGTTGTTGTTGTTTATTTGACGTTGTTGTTATTGTTGACGTTGTTGTTGTTGTTGTTGTTTATTTGATGTTGTTGTTGTTGTTGACATAGTTATTGTTGTTTATTTCACGTTGTTGTTGTTGACGTTGTTGTTTATTTGACGTTGTTGTTGTTGTTTATTTGATGTTGTTGTTGTTGTTGACGTTGTTGTTGTTGTTTATTTGACGTTGCTGTTGTTGTTTATTTGACATTGTTGTTGTTGTTGAGGGTGTTGTTGTTGTTTATTTGATGTTGTTGTTGTTATTTATTTGACATTGTTGTTGTTGTTGACGTTGTTGTTGTTGTTGTTGTTTATTTGACATTGTTTTGTTGTTGTTGTTGTTGTTGTTGTTGTTTATTTGACGTTGTTTTAGTATTGTTGTTTATTTGACATTGTTGTTGTTATTTATTTGACGTTGTTGTGGGTGACATTGTTGTTGGTGTTGTTGTTGTTGTTGTTGTTGTTTATTTGACGTTGTTTTAGTATTGTTGTTTATTTGACATTGTTGTTGTTATTTATTTGACGTTGTTGTGGGTGACATTGTTGTTGTTGTTGTTGTTGTTGTTTATTTGACGTAGTTGTTGTTGTTGACGTTGTTGTTGTTGTTGTTTATTTGACGTTTTTGTTGTTGTTGTTGTTGTTGTTGTTGCGTATTTGACGTTGTTGTTGTTGTTATTGTTGTTGTTGTTGTTTATTTGACATTGTTGTTGTTGTTGTTGTTTATTTGACGTTGTTGTTGTTGTTTATTTGACGTTGTTGTTGTTGACGGTGTTGTTGTTGTTGTTGTTGTTTATTGGACATTGTTGTTGTTGTTGTTGACGTTGTTGTTGTTTATTTGACGTTGTTGTTGTTGTTGTTCTTTATTTGACGTTGTTGTTGTTTATTTGACGTTGTTGTTTATTTGACGTTGTTGTTGTTTATTTGACGTTATTGTTGTTGACATTGTTGTTGTTGTTGTTATTGTTTATTTGACGTTGTTGTTGTTTATATGACGTAGTTGTTGTTGTTGACGTTGTTGTTGTTGTTGTTTATTTGACGTTTTTGTTGTTGTTGATGTTGTTGTTGTTGTTTATTTGACGGTGTTGTTGTTGTTGTTGTTGTTTATTTGACGTTGTTATTGTTGTTGTTGTTGTTGTTGACGTTGTTGTTGTTGTTGTTTATTTGATGTTGTTGTTGTTGACATGGTAGTTGTGGTTTATTTTACGTTGTTGTTGACGTTGTTGTTGTTGTTGTTTATTTGACGTTGTTGTTGTTTACTTGGCGTTGTTGTTGTTGTTTACTTGACGTTGTTGTTGTTGTTGTTTATTTGATGTTGTTGTTGTTTACTTGACGTTGTTGTTGTTGTTTATTTGACGTTGTTGTTGTTAACGTTGTTGTTGTTTATTTGACGTTGTTGTTGATTATTTGACATTGTTGTTGTTTATTTGACGTTGTTGTTGTTGTTGTTTATTTGACGTTGTTGTTGTTGTTGTTTATTTGACGTTGTTGTTGTTGACGTTGTTGTTGTTGTTGTTATTGTTTATTTGACGTTGTTGTTGTTCTTTATTTGATGTAGTTGTTGTTGTTGACGTTGTTGTTGTTTATTTGATGTTTTTGTTGTTGTTGATGTTGGTGTTGTTTTTGTTGTTGTTTATTTGACGTTATTGTTGTTTAATTGACGTTGTTGTTGTTTATTTGACGTTGTTGTTGTTGTTGTTGTTATTGTTGTTGTTTAATTGACACTGTTGTTGTTTATTTGACGTTGTTGTTGTTGTTGTTATTGTTGTTGTTCTTTTTTATTTGACGTTGTTGTTTATTTGACGTTGTTGTTGTTGTTGTTTATTTGACGTTGTTGTTGTTGTTGTTTATTTGACGTTGTTGTTGTTGTTGACGTTGTTGTTGTTGTTATTGTTGTTGTTTGTTTGACGTTGTTGTTGTTGTTGTTTATTTTACATTGTTGTTGTTGTTGTTGTTTAGTTGACGTTGTTGTTGTTGTTTATTTGACGTTGTTGTTGTTGTTGACATTGTTGTTGTTGTTGTTTATTTGACGTTGTTGTTGACGTTGTTTTTGTTGTTGTTTATTTGACGTTGTTGTTGTTGTTTATTTGACGTTGTTGTTTTTGTTGTTTATTTGACGGTGTTGTTGACGTTGTTGTTGTTGTTTATTTGACGTTGCTGTTGTTGTTTATTTGACGTTGTTATTGTTGTTGTTGTTTATTTGACGTTGTTGTTGTTGTTGTCGATGTTGTTGTTGTTTATTTGATGTTATTGTTGTTGACATGGTTGTTGTGGTTTACTTCACGTTGTTGTTGATTTTGACGTTGTTGTTTATTTGACGTTGTTGTTGTTGTTTATTTGACGTTGTTATTGTTGTTATTGACGTTGTTGTTGTTGTTGTTTATTTGACGTTGTTGTTGTTGTTGTTGTTGTTTATTTAACATTGTTGTTGTTGTTGACGGTGTTGTTGTTGTTGTTGTTTATTTAACGTTGTTGTTGTTGTTGTTTATTTAACGGTATTGTTGTTGTTGTTATTTATTTGACGTTGTTGTTGTTGTTGTTGTTTATTTGACGTTGTTGACGTTGTTGTTGTTGTTTATTTGACGTTTTTGTTGTTGTTGACATAGTTGTTGTTGTTGTTGTTTATTTGACGTTGTTGTTGTTGTTGAGGTTGTTGTTGTTGTTGTTTATTTGACGTTGTTGCTGTTGTTATTTTTTATTTGACGTTGTTGTTATTGTTGTTTATTTGACGTTGTTGTTGTTGTTGTTTATTTGACGGTGTTGTTGTTGTTGTTGTTGTTGTTGTTTATTTTACGTTGTTATTGTTGTTGTTGTTTATTTGACGTTGTTGTTGTTGTTGACGTTGTTGTTGTTTATTTGATGTTGTTGTTGTTCACATAGTTGTTGTTGTTTATTTCACGTTGTTGTTGTTTATTTGACGTTGTTGTTTATTTGACGTTGTTGTTGTTGTTTATTTGACGTTGTTGTTGTTGTTGACGTTGTTGTTGTTGTTGTTTATTTGACGTTGTTGTTGTTGGTTATTTGACATTGTTGTTGTTGTTGACGGTGTTGTTGTTGTTGTTGTTTATTTGACATTGTTGTTGTTGTTGTTGTTGATGTTGTTGTTGTTTATTTGACGTTGTTGTTGTTGATGTTGTTGTTTATTTGACGTTGTTGTTGTTGACGTTGTTGTTGTTGTTATTGTTTATTTGACGTTGTTGTTGTTGTTTATTTGACGTAGTTGTTGTTGTTGACGTTGTTGTTGTTGTTTATTTGATGTTTTTCTTGTTGTTGATGTTGTTGTTGTTTTTGTTGTTGTTTATTCTACGTTGTTGTTGTTTAATTGACGTTGTTGTTTATTTGACGTTGTTGTTGTTGTTGTTATTGTTGTTGTTTAATTGACGCTGTTGTTGTTTATTTGACGTTGTTGTTGTTGTTATTTTTGTTGTTCTTTTTTATTTGACGTTGTTGTTTATTTGACGTTGTTGTTGTTGTTGTTTATTTGACGTTGTTGTTGTTGTTGTTTATTTGACGTTGTTGTTGTTGACGTTGTTGTTATTGTTATTGTTGTTGTTTGTTTGACGTTGTTGTTGTTGTTGTTGTTTATTTGACATTGTTGTTGTTGTTGTTGTTTAGTTGACGTTGTTGTTGTTGTTTATTTGACGTTGTTGTTGTTGTTGACGTTGTTGTTGTTGTTGTTTATTTGACGTTGTTGTTGACGTTGTTTTTGTTGTTGTTTATTTGACGTCGTTGTTGTTGTTTATTTGACGTTGTTGTTGTTGTTGTTTATTTGACGATGTTGTTGACGTTGTTGTTGTTGTTTATTTGACGTTGCTGTTGTTGTTTATTTGACGTTGTTATTGTTGTTGTTGTTTATTTGACGTTGTTGTTGTTGTCGATGTTGTTGTTGTTTATTTGATGTTGTTGTTGTTGACATGGTTGTTGTGGTTTACTTCACGTTGTTGTTGATTTTGACGTTGTTGTTTATTTGACGTTGTTGTTGTTGTTTATTTGACGTTGTTATTGTTGTTATTGACGTTGTTGTTGTTGTTGTTTATTTGACGTTGTTGTTGTTGTTTATTTAACATTGTTGTTGTTGTTGACGGTGTTGTTATTGTTGTTGTTTATTTGACGTTGTTGTTGTTGTTTATTTGACGTTGTTGTTGACGTTGTTTTTGTTGTTGTTTATTTGACGTTGTTGTTGTTGTTTATTTGACGTTGTTGTTGTTGTTGTTTATTTGACGGTGTTGTTGACGTTGTTGTTGTTGTTTATTTGACGTTGTTGTTGTTGTTTATTTGACATTGTTATTGTTGTTGTTGTTTATTTGACGTTGTTGTTGTTGTTGTCGATGTTGTTGTTGTTTATTTGATGTTATTGTTGTCGACATGGTTGTTGTGGTTTACTTCACGTTGTTGTTGATTTTGACGTTGTTGTTTATTTGACGTTGTTGTTGTTGTTTATTTGACGTTGTTATTGTTGTTATTGACGTTGTTGTTGTTGTTGTTTATTTGACGTTGTTGTTGTTGTTGTTTATTTAACATTGTTGTTGTTGTTGACGGTGTTGTTGTTGTTGTTGTTTATTTGATGTTGTTGTTGTTGTTGTTTATTTGACGGTATTGTTGTTGTTGTTATTTATTTGACGTTGTTGTTGTTGTTGTTTATTTGACGTTGTTGTTGTTGTTTATTTGACATTTTTGTTGTTGTTGACATAGTTGTTGTTGTTGTTGTTTATTTGACATTGTTGTTGTTGTTGAGGTTGTTGTTGTTGTTTATTTGACGTTGTTGTTGTTGTTATTTTTTATTTGACGTTGTTGTTATTGTTGTTTATTTGACGTTGTTGTTGTTGTTGTTTATTTGACGGTGTTGTTGTTGTTGTTGTTGTTGTTGTTGTTTATTTTACGTTGTTATTGTTGTTGTTGTTTATTTGACGTTGTTGTTGTTGTTGACGTTGTTGTTGTTTATTTGATGTTGTTGTTGTTCCCATAGTTGTTGTTGTTTATTTCACGTTGTTGTTGTTTATTTGACGTTGTTGTTTATTTGACGTTGTTGTTGTTGTTTATTTGACGTTGTTGTTGTTGTTGTTGACGTTGTTGTTGTTGTTGTTGTTTATTTGACGTTGTTGTTGTTGGTTATTTGACATTGTTGTTGTTGTTGACGGTGTTGTTGTTGTTGTTGTTGTTTATTTGACATTGTTGTTGTTGTTGTTGTTGTTGTTGTTTATTTGACATTGTTGTTGTTGATGTTGTTGTTTATTTGACGTTTTTGTTGTTGACGTTGTTGTTGTTGTTATTGTTTATTTGACGTTGTTGTTGTTGTTTATTTGACGTAGTTGTTGTTGTTGACGTTGTTGTTGTTGTTTATTTGATGTTTTTGTTGTTGTTGATGTTGTTGTTGTTTTTGTTGTTGTTTATTTGACGTTGTTGTTGTTTAATTGACGTTGTTGTTGTTTATTTGACGTTGTTGTTGTTGTTATTATTGTTGTTGTTTAATTGACGCTGTTGTTGTTTATTTGATGTTGTTGTTGTTGTTATTGTTGTTGTTCTTTTTTATTTGACGTTGTTGTTTATTTGACGTTGTTGTTGTTGTTGTTTATTTGACGTTGTTGATGTTGTTGTTTATTTGACGTTGTTGTTGTTGTTGACGTTGTTGTTATTGTTATTGTTGTTGTTTGTTTAACGTTGTTGTTGTTGTTGTTTATTTGACATTGTTGTTGTTGTTGTTGTTTAGTTGACGTTGTTGTTGTTGTTTATTTGACGTTGTTGTTGTTGTTGACGTTGTTGTTGTTGTTGTTGTTTATTTGACGTTGTTGTTGACGTTGTTTTTGTTGTTGTTTATTTGACGTTGTTGTTGTTGTTTATTTGACGTTGTTGTTGTTGTTGTTTATTTGACGGTGTTGTTGACGTTGTTGTTGTTGTTTATTTGACGTTGTTGTTGTTGTTTATTTGACGTTGTTATTTTTGTTGTTGTTTATTTGACGTTGTTATTGTTGTCGATGTTGTTGTTGTTTATTTGATGTTGTTGTTGTTGACATGGTTGTTGTGGTTTACTTCACGTTGTTGTTGATTTTGACGTTGTTGTTTATTTGACGTTGTTGTTGTTGTTTATTTGACGTTGTTATTGTTGTTATTGACGTTGTTGTTGTTGTTTATTTGACGTTGTTGTTGTTGTTTATTTAACATTGTTGTTGTTGTTGACGGTGTTGTTGTTGTTGTTGTTTATTTGACGTTGTTGTTGTTGTTGTTGACGTTGTTTTTGTTGTTGTTTATTTGACGTTGATGTTGTTGTTTATTTGACGTTGTTGTTGTTGTTGTTTATTTGACGGTGTTGTTGACGTTGTTGTTGTTGTTTATTTGACGTTGTTGTTGTTGTTTATTTGACGTTGTTATTGTTGTTGTTGTTTATTTGACGTTGTTGTTGTTGTTGTCGATGTTGTTGTTGTTTATTTGATGTTATTGTTGTCGACATGGTTGTTGTGGTTTACTTAACGTTGTTGTTGATTTTGACGTTGTTGTTTATTTGACGTTGTTGTTGTTGTTTATTTGACGTTGTTATTGTTGTTATTGACGTTGTTGTTGTTGTTGTTTATTTGACGTTGTTGTTGTTGTTGTTTATTTAACATTGTTGTTGTTGTTGACGGTGTTGTTGTTGTTGTTGTTTATTTGACGTTGTTGTTGTTGTTGTTTATTTGACGGTATTGTTGTTGTTGTTATTTATTTGACGTTGTTGTTGTTGTTGTTGTTTATTTGACGTTGTTGTTGTTGTTTATTTGACGTTTTTGTTGTTGTTGACATAGTTGTTGTTGTTGTTTATTTGATGTTGTTGTTGTTGTTGAGGTTGTTGT
>OX451735.1:1203733890-1203891390 GCA_948472305.1 Vicia faba
GTTGTTGTTGTTGTTTATTTGACGTTGTTGTTGACGTTGTTTTTGTTGTTGTTTATTTGACGTTGTTGTTGTTGTTTATTTGACGTTGTTGTTGTTGTTGTTTATTTGACGGTGTTGTTGACGTTGTTGTTGTTGTTTATTTGACGTTGTTATTTTTGTTGTTGTTTATTTGACGTTGTTGTTGTTGTCGATGTTGTTGTTGTTTATTTGATGTTGTTGTTGTTGACATGGTTGTTGTGGTTTACTTCACGTTGTTGTTGATTTTGACGTTGTTGTTTATTTGACGTTGTTGTTGTTGTTTATTTGACGTTGTTATTGTTGTTTATTTGACGTTGTTGTTGTTGTTTATTTGACGTTGTTGTTGTTGTTTATTTAACATTGTTGTTGTTGTTGACGGTGTTGTTGTTGTTGTTGTTTATTTGACGTTGTTGTTGTTGTTGTTGACGTTGTTTTTGTTGTTGTTTATTTGACGTTGATGTTGTTGTTTATTTGACGTTGTTGTTGTTGTTGTTTATTTGACGGTGTTGTTGACGTTGTTGTTGTTGTTTATTTGACGTTGTTGTTGTTGTTTATTTGACGTTGTTATTGTTGTTGTTGTTTATTTGACGTTGTTGTTGTTGTTGTCGATGTTGTTGTTGTTTATTTGATGTTATTGTTGTCGACATGGTTGTTGTGGTTTACTTCACGTTGTTGTTGATTTTGACGTTGTTGTTTATTTGACGTTGTTGTTGTTGTTTATTTGACGTTGTTATTGTTGTTATTGACGTTGTTGTTGTTGTTGTTTATTTGACGTTGTTGTTGTTGTTGTTTATTTAACATTGTTGTTGTTGTTGACGGTGTTGTTGTTGTTGTTGTTTATTTGACGTTGTTGTTGTTGTTGTTTATTTGACGGTATTGTTGTTGTTGTTATTTATTTGACGTTGTTGTTGTTGTTGTTGTTTATTTGACGTTGTTGTTGTTGTTTATTTGACATTTTTGTTGTTGTTGACATAGTTGTTGTTGTTGTTTATTTGATGTTGTTGTTGTTGTTGAGGTTGTTGTTGTTGTTGTTTATTTGACGTTGTTGTTGTTGTTATTTTTTATTTGACGTTGTTGTTATTGTTGTTTATTTGACGTTGTTGTTGTTGTTTATTTGACGGTGTTCTTGTTGTTGTTGTTGTTGTTGTTTATTTTACGTTGTTATTGTTGTTGTTGTTTATTTGACGTTGTTGTTGTTGTTGTTGACGTTGTTGTTGTTTATTTGATGTTGTTGTTGTTCACATAGTTGTTGTTGTTGTTTATTTCACGTTGTTGTTGTTTATTTGACGTTGTTGTTTTTTTGACGTTGTTGTTGTTGTTTATTTGACGTTGTTGTTGTTCTTGTTGACGTTGTTTTTGTTGTTTATTTGACGTTGTTGTTGTTGGTTATTTGACATTGTTGTTGTTGTTGTTGACGGTGTTGTTGTTGTTGTTGTTGTTGTTTATTTGACATTGTTGTTGTTGTTGTTGTTGTTGTTGTTGTTTATTTGACGTTGTTGTTGTTGTTGATGTTGTTGTTGTTGTTTATTTGACATTGTTGTTGTTTATTTGACGTTGTTGTTGTTGACGTTGTTGTTGTTGTTATTGTTTATTTGACGTTGTTGTTGTTGTTTATTTGACGTAGTTGTTGTTGTTGACGTTGTTGTTGTTGTTGTTTATTTGACGTTTTTGTTGTTGTTGTTTTTGTTGTTGTTTATTTAACGTTGTTGTTGTTGTTTATTTGACGTTGTTGTTGTTGTTGTTATTGTTGTTGTTGTTGTTGTTGTTGTTGTTGTTGTTTATTTGACGTTGTTGTTGTTGTTGTTTATTTCACGTTGTTGTTGTTGTTGTTGAGTTGTTGTTGTTGTTGTTTATTTGACGTTGTTGTTGTTGTTGTTTATTTGACATTGTTGTTGTTGTTGGCGGTGTTGTTGTTGACAGTGTTATTGTTGTTGTTGTTTATTTGACATTGTTGTTGTTATTGTTGTTGTTGTTGTTGTTTATTTGACATTGTTGTTGTTGTGGTTTATTTGACGTTGTTGTTGTTGTGGTTTTTGTTTAATTGACGTTCTTGTTGTTGTTTATTTGACGTTGTTGTTGTTGTTGTTTATTTGACGTTGTTGTTGTTTATTTGACGTTGTTGTTGTTGTTGTTATTGTTGTTGTTTAATTGACGCTGTTGTTGTTTATTTGACGTTGTTGTTGTTGTTATTGTTGTTGTTCTTTTTTATTTGACGTTGTTGTTTATTTGACGTTGTTGTTGTTGTTGTTTATTTGACGTTGTTGTTGTTGTTGTTTATTTGACGTTGTTGTTGTTGTTGACGTTGTTGTTATTGTTATTGTTGTTGTTTGTTTGACGTTGTTGTTGTTGTTGTTTATTTGACATTGTTGTTGTTGTTGTTGTTGTTTAGTTGACGTTGTTGTTGTTGTTTATTTGACGTTGTTGTTGTTGTTGACGTTGTTGTTGTTGTTGTTTATTTGACGTTGTTGTTGACGTTGTTTTTGTTGTTGTTTATTTGACGTTGTTGTTGTTGTTTATTTGACGTTGTTGTTGTTGTTGTTTATTTGACGGTGTTGTTGACGTTGTTGTTGTTGTTTATTTGACGTTGCTGTTGTTGTTTATTTGACGTTGTTATTGTTGTTGTTGTTTATTTGACGTTGTTGTTGTTGTCGATGTTGTTGTTGTTTATTTGATGTTGTTGTTGTTGACATGGTTGTTGTGGTTTACTTCACGTTGTTGTTGATTTTGACGTTGTTGTTTATTTGACGTTGTTGTTGTTGTTTATTTGACGTTGTTATTGTTGTTATTGACGTTGTTGTTGTTGTTGTTTATTTGACGTTGTTGTTGTTTATTTAACATTGTTGTTGTTGTTGACGGTGTTGTTGTTGTTGTTGTTTATTTGACGTTGTTGTTGTTGTTGTTTATTTGACGTTGTTGTTGACGTTGTTTTTGTTGTTGTTTATTTGACGTTGTTGTTTATTTGACGGTGTTGTTGACGTTGTTGTTGTTGTTTATTTGACGTTGTTGTTGTTGTTTATTTGACGTTGTTATTGTTGTTGTTGTTTATTTGACGTTGTTGTTGTTGTTGTCGATGTTGTTGTTGTTTATTTGATGTTATTGTTGTCGACATGGTTGTTGTGGTTTACTTCACGTTGTTGTTGATTTTGACGTTGTTGTTTATTTGACGTTGTTGTTGTTGTTTATTTGACGTTGTTATTGTTGTTATTGACGTTGTTGTTGTTGTTGTTGTTTATTTGACGTTGTTATTGTTGTTGTTTATTTAACATTGTTGTTGTTGTTGACGGTGTTGTTGTTGTTGTTGTTTATTTGACGTTGTTGTTGTTGTTTATTTGACGGTATTGTTGTTGTTGTTATTTATTTGACGTTGTTGTTGTTGTTGTTGTTTATTTGACGTTGTTGTTGTTGTTTATTTGACATTTTTGTTGTTGTTGACATAGTTGTTGTTGTTGTTGTTTATTTGACATTGTTGTTGTTGTTAAGGTTGTTATTGTTGTTGTTTATTTGACGTTGTTGTTGTTGTTATTTTTTATTTGATGTTGTTGTTATTGTTGTTTATTTGACGTTGTTGTTGTTGTTGTTTATTTGACGGTGTTGTTGTTGTTGTTGTTGTTATTTATTTTACGTTGTTATTGTTGTTGTTGTTTATTTGACGTTGTTGTTGTTGTTGACGTTGTTGTTGTTTATTTGATGTTGTTGTTGTTCACATAGTTGTTGTTGTTTATTTCACGTTGTTGTTGTTTATTTGACGTTGTTGTTTATTTGACGTTGTTGTTGTTGTTTATTTGACGTTGTTGTTGTTGTTGTTGACGTTGTTGTTGTTGTTGTTGTTTATTTGATGTTGTTGTTGTTGGTTATTTGACATTGTTATTGTTGCTGACGGTGTTGTTGTTGTTGTTGTTTATTTGACATTGTTGTTGTTGTTGTTGTTGTTGTTGTTTATTTGACGTTGTTGTTGTTGATGTTGTTGTTTATTTGACGTTTTTGTTGTTGACGTTGTTGTTGTTGTTATTGTTTATTTGACGTTGTTGTTGTTGTTTATTTGACGTAGTTGTTGTTGTTGACGTTGTTGTTGTTGTTTATTTGATGTTTTTGTTGTTGTTGATGTTGTTGTTGTTTTTGTTGTTGTTTATTTGACGTTGTTGTTGTTTAATTGACGTTGTTGTTGTTTATTTGACGTTGTTGTTGTTGTTATTATTGTTGTTGTTTAATTGACGCTGTTGTTGTTTATTTGACGTTGTTGTTGTTGTTATTGTTGTTGTTCTTTTTTATTTGACGTTGTTGTTTATTTGACGTTGTTGTTGTTGTTGTTTATTTGACGTTGTTGTTGTTGTTGTTTATTTGACGTTGTTGTTGTTGTTGACGTTGTTGTTATTGTTATTGTTGTTGTTTGTTTAACATTGTTGTTGTTGTTATTTATTTGACATTGTTGTTGTTGTTGTTGTTGTTGTTTAGTTGACGTTGTTGTTGTTGTTTATTTGACGTTGTTGTTGTTGTTGACGTTGTTGTTGTTGTTGTTTATTTGACGTTGTTGTTGACGTTGTTTTTGTTGTTGTTTATTTGACGTTGTTGTTGTTGTTTATTTGACGTTGTTGTTGTTGTTGTTTATTTGACGGTGTTGTTGACGTTGTTGTTGTTGTTTATTTGACGTTGCTGTTGTTGTTTATTTGACGTTGTTATTGTTGTTGTTGTTTATTTGACGTTGTTGTTGTTGTCGATGTTGTTGTTGTTTATTTGATGTTGTTGTTGTTGACATGGTTGTTGTGGTTTACTTCACGTTGTTGTTGATTTTGACGTTGTTGTTTATTTGACGTTGTTGTTGTTGTTTATTTGATGTTGTTATTGTTGTTATTGACGTTGTTGTTGTTGTTGTTTATTTGACGTTGTTGTTGTTGTTTATTTAACATTGTTGTTGTTGTTGACGGTGTTGTTGTTGTTGTTGTTTATTTGACGTTGTTGTTGTTGTTGTTTATTTGACGTTGTTGTTGACGTTGTTTTTGTTGTTGTTTATTTGACGTTGTTGTTTATTTGACGGTGTTGTTGACGTTGTTGTTGTTGTTTATTTGACGTTGTTGTTGTTGTTTATTTGACGCTGTTATTGTTGTTGTTGTTTATTTGACGTTGTTGTTGTTGTTGTCGATGTTGTTGTTGTTTATTTGATGTTATTGTTGTCGACATGGTTGTTGTGGTTTACTTCACGTTGTTGTTGATTTTGACGTTGTTGTTTATTTGACGTTGTTGTTGTTGTTTATTTGACGTTGTTATTGTTGTTATTGACGTTGTTGTTGTTGTTGTTGTTTATTTGACGTTGTTATTGTTGTTGTTTATTTAACATTGTTGTTGTTGTTGACGGTGTTGTTGTTGTTGTTGTTTATTTGACGTTGTTGTTGTTGTTTATTTGACGGTATTGTTGTTGTTGTTATTTATTTGACGTTGTTGTTGTTGTTGTTTATTTGACGTTGTTGTTGTTGTTTATTTGACATTTTTGTTGTTGTTGACATAGTTGTTGTTGTTGTTGTTTATTTGACATTGTTGTTGTTGTTAAGGTTGTTGTTGTTGTTGTTTATTTGACGTTGTTGTTGTTGTTATTTTTTATTTGATGTTGTTGTTATTGTTGTTTATTTGACGTTGTTGTTGTTGTTGTTTATTTGACGGTGTTGTTGTTGTTGTTGTTGTTATTTATTTTACGTTGTTATTGTTGTTGTTGTTTATTTGACGTTGTTGTTGTTGTTGACGTTGTTGTTGTTTATTTGATGTTGTTGTTGTTCACATAGTTGTTGTTGTTTATTTCACGTTGTTGTTGTTTATTTGACGTTGTTGTTTATTTGACGTTGTTGTTGTTGTTTATTTGACGTTGTTGTTGTTGTTGTTGACGTTGTTGTTGTTGTTGTTGTTTATTTGATGTTGTTGTTGTTGGTTATTTGACATTGTTATTGTTGCTGACGGTGTTGTTGTTGTTGTTGTTGTTTATTTGACATTGTTGTTGTTGTTGTTGTTGTTGTTGTTTATTTGACGTTGTTGTTGTTGATGTTGTTGTTTATTTGACGTTTTTGTTGTTGACGTTGTTGTTGTTGTTATTGTTTATTTGACGTTGTTGTTGTTGTTTATTTGACGTAGTTGTTGTTGTTGACGTTGTTGTTGTTGTTTATTTGATGTTTTTGTTGTTGTTGATGTTGTTGTTGTTTTTGTTGTTGTTTATTTGACGTTGTTGTTGTTTAATTGACATTGTTGTTGTTTATTTGACGTTGTTGTTGTTGTTATTATTGTTGTTGTTTAATTGACGCTGTTGTTGTTTATTTGACGTTGTTGTTGTTGTTATTGTTGTTGTTCTTTTTTATTTGACGTTGTTGTTTATTTGACGTTGTTGTTGTTGTTGTTTATTTGACGTTGTTGTTGTTGTTGTTTATTTGACGTTGTTGTTGTTGTTGACGTTGTTGTTATTGTTATTGTTGTTGTTTGTTTAACATTGTTGTTGTTGTTATTTATTTGACATTGTTGTTGTTGTTGTTGTTGTTTAGTTGACGTTGTTGTTGTTGTTTATTTGACGTTGTTGTTGTTGTTGACGTTGTTGTTGTTGTTGTTTATTTGACGTTGTTGTTGACGTTGTTTTTGTTGTTGTTTATTTGACGTTGTTGTTGTTGTTTATTTGACGTTGTTGTTGTTGTTGTTTATTTGACGGTGTTGTTGACGTTGTTGTTGTTGTTTATTTGACGTTGTTGTTGTTGTTTATTTGACGTTGTTATTTTTGTTGTTGTTTATTTGACGTTGTTGTTGTTGTCGATGTTGTTGTTGTTTATTTGATGTTGTTGTTGTTGACATGGTTGTTGTGGTTTACTTCACGTTGTTGTTGATTTTGACGTTGTTGTTTATTTAACGTTGTTGTTGTTGTTTATTTGACGTTGTTATTGTTGTTATTGACGTTGTTGTTGTTGTTGTTTATTTGACGTTGTTGTTGTTTATTTAACATTGTTGTTGTTGTTGACGGTGTTGTTGTTGTTGTTGTTTATTTGACGTTGTTGTTGTTGTTGTTTATTTGACGTTGTTGTTGACGTTGTTTTTGTTGTTGTTTATTTGACGTTGTTGTTGTTGTTTATTTGACGTTGTTGTTGTTGTTTATTTGACGGTGTTGTTGACGTTGTTGTTGTTGTTTATTTGACGTTGTTGTTGTTGTTTATTTGACGTTGTTATTGTTGTTGTTGTTTATTTGACGTTGTTGTTGTTGTTGTCGATGTTGTTGTTGTTTATTTGATGTTATTGTTGTCGACATGGTTGTTGTGGTTTACTTCACGTTGTTGTTGATTTTGACGTTGTTGTTTATTTGACGTTGTTGTTGTTGTTTATTTGACGTTGTTATTGTTGTTATTGACGTTGTTGTTGTTGTTGTTTATTTGACGTTGTTGTTGTTGTTTATTTAACATTGTTGTTGTTGTTGACGGTGTTGTTGTTGTTGTTGTTTATTTGACGTTGTTGTTGTTGTTGTTTATTTGACGTTGTTGTTGACGTTGTTTTTGTTGTTGTTTATTTGACGTTGTTGTTGTTGTTTATTTGACGTTGTTGTTGTTGTTGTTTATTTGACGGTGTTGTTGACGTTGTTTTTGTTGTTTATTTGACGTTGTTATTGTTGTTTATTTGACGTTGTTATTGTTGTTGTTGTTTATTTGACGTTGTTGTTGTTGTTGTCGATGTTGTTGTTGTTTATTTGATGTTATTGTTGTCGACATGGTTGTTGTGGTTTACTTCACGTTGTTGTTGATTTTGACGTTGTTGTTTATTTGACGTTGTTGTTGTTGTTTATTTGACGTTGTTATTGACGTTGTTGTTGTTGTTGTTTATTTGACGTTGTTGTTGTTGTTGTTTATTTAACATTGTTGTTGTTGTTGACGGTGTTGTTGTTGTTGTTGTTTATTTGACGTTGTTGTTGTTGTTGTTTATTTGACGGTATTGTTGTTGTTGTTATTTATTTGACGTTGTTGTTGTTGTTGTTGTTTATTTGACGTTGTTGTTGTTGTTTATTTGACGTTTTTGTTGTTGTTGACATAGTTGTTGTTGTTGTTGTTTATTTGATGTTGTTGTTTTTGTTGAGGTTGTTGTTGTTGTTGTTTATTTGACGTTGTTGTTGTTGTTATTTTTTATTTGACGTTGTTGTTATTGTTGTTTATTTGACGTTGTTGTTGTTGTTGTTGTTTATTTGACGGTGTTCTTGTTGTTGTTGTTGTTGTTGTTTATTTTACGTTGTTATTGTTGTTGTTGTTTATTTGACGTTGTTGTTGTTTATTTGATGTTGTTGTTGTTCACATAGTTGTTGTTGTTGTTTATTTCACGTTGTTGTTGTTTATTTGACGTTGTTGTTTATTTGACGTTGTTGTTGTTGTTTATTTGACGTTGTTGTTGTTGTTGTTGACGTTGTTTTTGTTGTTTATTTGACGTTGTTGTTGTTGGTTATTTGACATTGTTGTTGTTGTTGACGGTGTTGTTGTTGTTGTTGTTTATTTGACATTGTTGTTGTTGTTGTTGATGTTGTTGTTGTTTATTTGACATTGTTATTGTTGATGTTGTTGTTGTTGTTTATTTGACATTGTTGTTGTTTATTTGACGTTGTTGTTGTTGACGTTGTTGTTGTTGTTATTGTTTATTTGACGTTGTTGTTGTTATTTATTTGACGTAGTTGTTGTTGTTGACGTTGTTGTTGTTGTTGTTGTTTATTTGACGTTTTTGTTGTTGTTGTTTTTGTTGTTGTTTATTTAACGTTGTTGTTGTTGTTTATTTGACGTTGTTGTTGTTGTTGTTGTTGTTTATTTGACGTTGTTGTTGTTGTTGTTGTTTATTTCACGTTGTTGTTGTTGTTGTTGAGTTGTTGTTGTTGTTGTTTATTTGACGTTGTTGTTGTTGTTGTTTATTTGACATTGTTGTTGTTGTTGGCGGTGTTGTTGTTGACAGTGTTCTTGTTGTTGTTGTTTATTTGACATTGTTGTTGTTATTGTTGTTGTTGTTGTTGTTTATTTGACATTGTTGTTGTTGTGGTTTATTTGACGTTGTTGTTGTTGTTGTTGTTTATTTGACGTTCTTGTTGTTGTTTATTTGACGTTGTTGTTGTTGTTGTTTATTTGACGTTGTTGTTGTTGACTTTGTTGTTGTTGTTGTTTATTTGACGTTGTTGTTGTTGTTTATTTGACATTGTTGTTGTTGTTATTGTTTATTTGACGTTGTTGTTGTTGTTGTTTATTTGACGTTGTTGTTGTTGTTGTTGACGTTGTTGTTGTTGTTGTTTATTTGACGTTGTTGTTGTTGTTGACGTTGTTCTTGTTGTTGTTTATTTGACGTTGTTGTTGTTTATTTGACGTTGTTGTTGTTGTTGTTTATTTGACGTTGTTGTTGTTGTTGTTATTTACTTGACGTTGTTGATATTATTTACGTTGTTGTTGTTGTTGTTTATTTGACGTTGTTGTTGTTGTTGTTGTTGACATAGTTATTGTTGTTGTTTATTTGACGTTGTTGTTGTGGTTGTTTATTTGACATTGTTGTTGTTGTTGATGGAGTTGTTGTTGTTGTTGTTGTTTATTTGACATTATTGTTGTTGTTGACGTTGTTGTTGTTGTTGAGGGTGTTGTTGTTGTTGTTGTTGTTTATTTGACATTGTTGCTGTTGTTGTTGACGTTGTTGTTGTTGTTTATTTGACGTTGTTGTTGTTGTTGTTTACTTGACGTTGTTGTTGTTGTTTACTTGACGTTGTTGTTGTTGTTTATTTGATGTTGTTGTTGTTTACTTGACGTTGTTGTTGTTGTTGTTTATTTGACGTTGTTGTTGTTGACGTTGTTGTTGTTTATTTGACGTTGTTGTTGATTATTTGACATTGTTGTTGTTTATTTGACGTTGTTGTTGTTGTTGTTTATTTGACGTTGTTGTTGTTGACGTTGTTGTTGTTGTTATAGTTTATTTGACGTTGTTGTTGTTGTTTATTTGACGTAGTTGTTGTTGTTGACGTTGTTGTTGTTGTTTATTTGATGTTTTTGTTGTTGTTGATGTTGTTGTTGTTTTTGTTGTTGTTTATTTGACGTTGTTGTTTAATTGACGTTGTTGTTGTTTATTTGACGTTGTTGTTGTTGTTGTTGTTATTGTTGTTGTTTAATTGACGCTGTTGTTGTTTATTTGACGTTGTTGTTGTTGTTATTGTTGTTGTTCTTTTTTATTTGACGTTGTTGTTTATTTGACGTTGTTGTTGTTGTTGTTTATTTGACGTTGTTGTTGTTGTTGTTGTTTATTTGACGTTGTTGTTGTTGTTGACGTTGTTGTTGTTGTTATTGTTGTTGTTTGTTTGACGTTGTTGTTGTTGTTTATTTGACATTGTTGTTGTTGTTGTTGTTGTTGTTGTTTATTTGACGTTGTTGTTGTTGTTTATTTGACGTTGTTGTTGTTGTTGACGTTGTTGTTGTTGTTGTTTATTTGACGTTGTTGTTGACGTTGTTTTTGTTGTTGTTTATTTGACATTGTTGTTGTTGTTTATTTGACGTTGTTGTTGTTGTTTATTTGACGGTGTTGTTGTTGTTGTTGTTTATTTGACGTTGTTGTTGTTGTTTATTTGACGTTGTTGTTGTTGTTGACGTTGTTGTTGTTGTTTATTTGACATTGTTGTTGTTGACATAGTTGTTGTGGTTGTTTATTTGACGTTATTGTTGTTGTTGTTGACGTTGTTGTTGTTGTTTATTTGACGTTGTTGTTGTTGTTGTTGACGTTGTTGTTGTTGTTGTTTATTTGACGTTGTTGTTGTTGTTTATTTGACGTTGTTGTTGTTTATTTGATGGTGTTGTTGTTGTTGTTGTTTATTTAACGTTGTTATTGTTGTTGTTGTTTATTTGACGTTGTTGTTATTGTTGACGTTGTTGTTGTTGTTGTTGTTTATTTGATGTTGTTGTTATTGTTGACATAGTTGTTGTTGTTTATTTCACGTTGTTATTGTTGTTGACGTTGTTGTTTATTTGACGTTGTTGTTGTTGTTGTTTATTTGACGTTGTTGTTGTTGTTTATTTGACGTTGTTGTTGTTGTTGTTGACGTTGTTGTTGTTTATTTGACGTTGTTGTTGTTGTTGTTTATTTGACGTTGTTGTTGTTTATTTGACGTTGTTGTTGTTTATTTGACGTTGTTGTTGTTTATTTGACGTTATTGTTGTTGACGTTGTTGTTGTTGTTATTGTTTATTTGACGTTGTTGTTGTTTATATGACGTAGTTGTTGTTGACGTTGTTGTTGTTGTTGTTTATTTGACGTTTTTGTTGTTGTTGATGTTGTTGTTGTTGTTTATTTGACGGTGTTGTTGTTGTTGTTGTTTATTTGACGTTGTTATTGTTGTTGTTGTTGTTGTTGACGTTGTTGTTGTTGTTGACATGGTAGTTGTGGTTTATTTTACGTTGTTGTTGTTGTTGTTTATTTGATGTTGTTGTTGTTGACATGGTTGTTGTGGTTTACTTCACGTTGTTGTTGATTTTGACGTTGTTGTTTATTTGACGTTGTTGTTGTTGTTTATTTGACGTTGTTATTGTTGTTATTGACGTTGTTGTTGTTGTTTATTTGACGTTGTTGTTGTTGTTTATTTAACATTGTTGTTGTTGTTGACGGTGTTGTTGTTGTTGTTGACGTTGTTTTTGTTGTTGTTTATTTGACGTTGTTGTTGTTGTTTATTTGACGTTGTTGTTGTTGTTGTTTATTTGACGGTGTTGTTGACGTTGTTGTTGTTGTTTATTTGACGTTGTTGATGTTGTTTATTTGACGTTGTTATTGTTGTTGTTGTTTATTTGACGTTGTTGTTGTTGTTGTCGATGTTGTTGTTGTTTATTTGATGTTATTGTTGTCGACATGGTTGTTGTGGTTTACTTCACGTTGTTGTTGATTTTGACGTTGTTGTTTATTTGACGTTGTTGTTGTTGTTTATTTGACGTTGTTATTGTTGTTATTGACGTTGTTGTTGTTGTTGTTTATTTGACGTTGTTGTTGTTGTTGTTTATTTAACATTGTTGTTGTTGTTGACGGTGTTGTTGTTGTTGTTGTTTATTTGACGTTGTTGTTGTTGTTGTTTATTTGACGGTATTGTTGTTGTTGTTATTTATTTGACGTTGTTGTTGTTGTTGTTGTTTATTTGACGTTGTTGTTGTTGTTTATTTGACGTTTTTGTTGTTGTTGACATAGTTGTTGTTGTTGTTGTTTATTTGATGTTGTTGTTGTTGTTGAGGTTGTTGTTGTTGTTGTTTATTTGACGTTGTTGTTGTTGTTATTTTTTATTTGACGTTGTTGTTATTGTTGTTTATTTGACGTTGTTGTTGTTGTTGTTTATTTGACGGTGTTCTTGTTGTTGTTGTTGTTGTTGTTTATTTTACGTTGTTATTGTTGTTGTTGTTTATTTGACGTTGTTGTTGTTGTTGTTGACGTTGTTGTTGTTTATTTGATGTTGTTGTTGTTCACATAGTTGTTGTTGTTGTTTATTTCACGTTGTTGTTGTTTATTTGACGTTGTTGTTGTTTATTTGACGTTGTTGTTGTTGTTGACGTTGTTTTTGTTGTTTATTTGACATTGTTGTTGTTGGTTATTTGACATTGTTGTTGTTGTTGACGGTGTTGTTGTTGTTGTTGTTGTTTATTTGACATTGTTGTTGTTGTTGTTGTTGATGTTGTTGTTGTTTATTTGACGTTGTTGTTGTTGTTGATGTTGTTGTTGTTGTTTATTTGACATTGTTGTTGTTTATTTGACGTTGTTGTTGTTGACGTTGTTGTTGTTGTTATTGTTTATTTGACGTTGTTGTTGTTGTTTATTTGACGTAGTTGTTGTTGTTGACGTTGTTGTTGTTGTTGTTGTTTATTTGACGTTTTTGTTGTTGTTTATTTAACGTTGTAGTTGTTGTTTATTTGACGTTGTTGTTGTTGTTATTGTTGTTGTTGTTGTTGTTGTTGTTGTTGTTTATTTGACGTTGTTGTTGTTGTTGTTTATTTCACGTTGTTGTTGTTGTTGTTGAGTTGTTGTTGTTGTTGTTTATTTGACGTTGTTGTTGTTGTTGTTTATTTGACATTGTTGTTGTTGTTGGCGGTGTTGTTGTTGACAGTGTTGTTGTTGTTGTTGTTTATTTGACATTGTTGTTGTTATTGTTGTTGTTGTTGTTTATTTGACATTGTTGTTGTTGTGGTTTATTTGACGTTGTTGTTGTTGTTGTTGTTGTTGTTTAATTGACGTTCTTGTTGTTGTTTATTTGACGTTGTTGTTGTTGTTGTTTATTTGACGTTGTTGTTGTTTATTTGACGTTGTTGTTGTTGTTGTTATTGTTGTTGTTTAATTGACGCTGTTGTTGTTTATTTGACGTTGTTGTTGTTGTTATTGTTGTTGTTCTTTTTTATTTGACGTTGTTGTTTATTTGACGTTGTTGTTGTTGTTGTTTATTTGACGTTGTTGTTGTTGTTGTTGTTTATTTGACGTTGTTGTTGTTGTTGACGTTGTTGTTATTGTTATTGTTATTGTTGTTGTTTGTTTGACGTTGTTGTTGTTGTTGTTTATTTGACATTGTTGTTGTTGTTGTTGTTGTTTAGTTGACGTTGTTGTTGTTGTTTATTTGACGTTGTTGTTGTTGTTGACGTTGTTGTTGTTGTTGTTTATTTGACGTTGTTGTTGACGTTGTTTTTGTTGTTGTTTATTTGACGTTGTTGTTGTTGTTTATTTGACGTTGTTGTTGTTGTTGTTTATTTGACGGTGTTGTTGACGTTGTTGTTGTTTATTTGACGTTGCTGTTGTTGTTTATTTGACGTTGTTATTTTTGTTGTTGTTTATTTGACGTTGTTGTTGTTGTCGATGTTGTTGTTGTTTATTTGATGTTGTTGTTGTTGACATGGTTGTTGTGGTTTACTTCACGTTGTTGTTGATTTTGACGTTGTTGTTTATTTGACGTTGTTGTTGTTGTTTATTTGACGTTGTTATTGTTGTTATTGATGTTGTTGTTGTTGTTGTTTATTTGACGTTGTTGTTGTTGTTTATTTAACATTGTTGTTGTTGTTGACGGTGTTGTTGTTGTTGTTTATTTGACGTTGTTGTTGTTGTTGTTTATTTGACGTTGTTGTTGACGTTGTTTTTGTTGTTATTTATTTGACGTTGTTGTTGTTGTTTATTTGACGTTGTTGTTGTTGTTGTTTATTTGACGGTGTTGTTGACGTTGTTGTTGTTGTTTATTTGACGTTGTTGTTGTTGTTTATTTGACGTTGTTATTGTTGTTGTTGTTTATTTGACGTTGTTGTTGTTGTTGTCGATGTTGTTGTTGTTTATTTGATGTTATTGTTGTCGACATGGTTGTTGTGGTTTACTTCACGTTGTTGTTGATTTTGACGTTGTTGTTTATTTGACGTTGTTGTTGTTGTTTATTTGACGTTGTTATTGTTGTTATTGACGTTGTTGTTGTTGTTGTTTATTTGACGTTGTTGTTGTTGTTGTTTATTTAACATTGTTGTTGTTGTTGACGGTGTTGTTGTTGTTGTTGTTTATTTGACGTTGTTGTTGTTGTTGTTTATTCGACGGTATTGTTGTTGTTGTTATTTATTTGACGTTGTTGTTGTTGTTGTTGTTTATTTGACGTTGTTGTTGTTGTTTATTTGACATTTTTGTTGTTGTTGACATAGTTGTTGTTGTTGTTGTTTATTTGACATTGTTGTTGTTGTTGAGGTTGTTGTTGTTGTTGTTTATTTGACGTTGTTGTTGTTGTTATTTTTTATTTGACGTTGTTGTTATTGTTGTTTATTTGACGTTGTTGTTGTTGTTGTTTATTTGACGGTGTTGTTGTTGTTGTTGTTGTTATTTATTTTACGTTGTTATTGTTGTTGTTGTTTATTTGACGTTGTTGTTGTTGTTGACGTTGTTGTTGTTTATTTGATGTTGTTGTTGTTCACATAGTTGTTGTTGTTTATTTCACGTTGTTGTTGTTTATTTGACGTTGTTGTTTATTTGACGTTGTTGTTGTTGTTTATTTGACAATGTTGTTGTTGTTGTTGACGTTGTTGTTGTTGTTGTTGTTTATTTGACGTTGTTGTTGTTGGTTATTTGACATTGTTATTGTTGCTGACGGTGTTGTTGTTGTTGTTGTTGTTGTTTATTTGACATTGTTGTTGTTGTTGTTGTTGTTGTTGTTTATTTGACGTTGTTGTTGTTGATGTTGTTGTTTATTTGACGTTTTTGTTGTTGACGTTGTTGTTGTTGTTATTGTTTATTTGACGTTGTTGTTGTTGTTTATTTGACGTAGTTGTTGTTGTTGACGTTGTTGTTGTTGTTTATTTGATGTTTTTGTTGTTGTTGATGTTGTTGTTGTTTTTGTTGTTGTTTATTTGACGTTGTTGTTGTTTAATTGACGTTGTTGTTGTTTATTTGACGTTGTTGTTGTTGTTATTATTGTTGTTGTTTAATTGACGCTGTTGTTGTTTATTTGACGTTGTTGTTGTTGTTATTGTTGTTGTTCTTTTTTATTTGACGTTGTTGTTTATTTGACGTTGTTGTTGTTGTTGTTTATTTGACGTTGTTGTTGTTGTTGTTTATTTGACGTTGTTGTTGTTGTTGACGTTGTTGTTATTGTTATTGTTGTTGTTTGTTTAACATTGTTGTTGTTGTTATTTATTTGACATTGTTGTTGTTGTTGTTGTTGTTTAGTTGACATTGTTGTTGTTGTTTATTTGACGTTGTTGTTGTTGTTGACGTTGTTGTTGTTGTTGTTTATTTGACGTTGTTGTTGACGTTGTTTTTGTTGTTGTTTATTTGACGTTGTTGTTGTTGTTTATTTGACGTTGTTATTGTTGTTGTTTATTTGACGGTGTTGTTGACGTTGTTGTTGTTGTTTATTTGACGGTGTTGTTGTTGTTGTTGTTTATTTGACGTTGTTATTGTTGTTGTTGTTGTTGTTGACGTTGTTGTTGTTGTTGTTTATTTGATGTTGTTGTTGTTGACATGGTAGTTGTGGTTTATTTTACGTTGTTGTTGTTGTTGTTTATTTGATGTTGTTGTTGTTGACATGGTTGTTGTGGTTTACTTCACGTTGTTATTGATTTTGACGTTGTTGTTTATTTGACGTTGTTGTTGTTGTTTATTTGACGTTGTTATTGTTGTTATTGACGTTGTTGTTGTTGTTTATTTGACGTTGTTGTTGTTGTTTATTTAACATTGTTGTTGTTGTTGACGGTGTTGTTGTTGTTGTTGACGTTGTTTTTGTTGTTGTTTATTTGACGTTGTTGTTGTTGTTTATTTGACGTTGTTGTTGTTGTTTATTTGACGGTGTTGTTGACGTTGTTGTTGTTGTTTATTTGACGTTGTTGTTGTTGTTTATTTGACGTTGTTATTGTTGTTGTTGTTTATTTGACGTTGTTGTTGTTGTTGTTGTCGATGTTGTTGTTGTTTATTTGATGTTATTGTTGTCGACATGGTTGTTGTGGTTTACTTCACGTTGTTGTTGATTTTGACGTTGTTGTTTATTTGACGTTGTTGTTGTTGTTTATTTGACGTTGTTATTGTTGTTATTGACGTTGTTGTTGTTGTTGTTTATTTGACGTTGTTGTTGTTGTTGTTTATTTAACATTGTTGTTGTTGTTGACGGTGTTGTTGTTGTTGTTTATTTGACGTTGTTGTTGTTGTTGTTGTTTATTTGACGGTATTGTTGTTGTTGTTATTTATTTGACGTTGTTGTTGTTGTTGTTGTTTATTTGACGTTGTTGTTGTTGTTTATTTGACGTTTTTGTTGTTGTTGACATAGTTGTTGTTGTTGTTGTTTATTTGATGTTGTTGTTGTTGAGGTTGTTGTTGTTGTTGTTTATTTGACGTTGTTGTTGTTGTTGTTATTTTTTATTTGACGTTGTTGTTATTGTTGTTTATTTGACGTTGTTGTTGTTGTTGTTTATTTGACGGTGTTCTTGTTGTTGTTGTTGTTGTTGTTTATTTTACGTTGTTATTGTTGTTGTTGTTTATTTGACGTTGTTGTTGTTGTTGTTGACGTTGTTGTTGTTTATTTGATGTTGTTGTTGTTCACATAGTTGTTGTTGTTGTTTATTTCACGTTGTTGTTGTTTATTTGACGTTGTTGTTTATTTGACGTTGTTGTTGTTGTTTATTTGACGTTGTTGTTGTTGTTGTTGACGTTGTTTTTGTTGTTTATTTGACGTTGTTGTTGTTGGTTATTTGACATTGTTGTTGTTGTTGACGGTGTTGTTGTTGTTGTTGTTGTTTATTTGACATTGTTGTTGTTGTTGTTGTTGATGTTGTTGTTGTTTATTTGACGTTGTTGTTGATGTTGATGTTGTTGTAGTTGTTTATTTGACATTGTTGTTGTTTATTTGACGTTGTTGTTGTTGACGTTGTTGTTGTTGTTATTGTTTATTTGACGTTGTTGTTATTGTTTATTTGACGTAGTTGTTGTTGTTGACGTTGTTGTTGTTGTTGTTGTTTATTTGACGTTTTTGTTGTTGTTGTTTTTGTTGTTGTTTATTTAACGTTGTTGTTGTTGTTTATTTGACGTTGTTGTTGTTGTTGTTATTGTTGTTGTTGTTGTTGTTGTTGTTGTTTATTTGACGTTGTTGTTGTTGTTGTTGTTGTTTATTTCACGTTGTTGTTGTTGTTGTTGAGTTGTTGTTGTTGTTGTTTATTTGACGTTGTTGTTGTTGTTGTTTATTTGACATTGTTGTTGTTGTTGGCGGTGTTGTTGTTGACAGTGTTGTTGTTGTTGTTTATTTGACATTGTTGTTGTTATTGTTGTTGTTGTTGTTGTTTATTTGACATTGTTGTTGTTGTGGTTTATTTGACGTTGTTGTTGTTGTTGTTGTTTAATTGACGTTCTTGTTGTTGTTTATTTGACGTTGTAGTTGTTGTTGTTTATTTGACGTTGTTGTTGTTTATTTGACGTTGTTGTTGTTGTTGTTATTGTTGTTGTTTAATTGACGCTGTTGTTGTTTATTTGACGTTGTTGTTGTTGTTATTGTTGTTGTTCTTTTTTATTTGACGTTGTTGTTTATTTGACGTTGTTGTTGTTGTTTATTTGACGTTGTTGTTGTTGTTGTTTATTTGACGTTGTTGTTGTTGTTGACGTTGTTGTTATTGTTATTGTTGTTGTTTGTTTGACGTTGTTGTTGTTGTTGTTTATTTGACATTGTTGTTGTTGTTGTTGTTGTTTAGTTGACGTTGTTGTTGTTGTTTATTTGACGTTGTTGTTGTTGTTGACGTTGTTGTTGTTGTTGTTTATTTGACGTTGTTGTTGACGTTGTTTTTGTTGTTGTTTATTTGACGTTGTTGTTGTTGTTTATTTGACGTTGTTGTTGTTGTTGTTTATTTGACGGTGTTGTTGACGTTGTTGTTGTTGTTTATTTGACGTTGTTGTTGTTGTTTATTTGACGTTGTTATTGTTGTTGTTGTTTATTTGACGTTGTTATTGTTGTCGATGTTGTTGTTGTTTATTTGATGTTGTTGTTGTTGACATGGTTGTTGTGGTTTACTTCACGTTGTTGTTGATTTTGACGTTGTTGTTTATTTGACGTTGTTGTTGTTGTTTATTTGACGTTGTTATTGTTGTTATTGACGTTGTTGTTGTTGTTGTTTATTTGACGTTGTTGTTGTTGTTTATTTAACATTGTTGTTGTTGTTGACGGTGTTGTTGTTGTTGTTGTTTATTTGACGTTGTTGTTGTTGTTGTTTATTTGACGTTGTTGTTGACGTTGTTTTTGTTGTTGTTTATTTGACGTTGTTGTGGTTGTTTATTTGACGTTGTTGTTGTTGTTGTTTATTTGACGGTGTTGTTGACGTTGTTGTTGTTGTTTATTTGACGTTGTTGTTGTTGTTTATTTGACGTTGTTATTGTTGTTGTTGTTTATTTGACGTTGTTGTTGTTGTTATCGATGTTGTTGTTGTTTATTTGATGTTATTGTTGTCGACATGGTTGTTGTGGTTTACTTCACGTTGTTGTTGATTTTGACGTTGTTGTTTATTTGACGTTGTTGTTGTTGTTTATTTGACGTTGTTATTGTTGTTATTGACGTTGTTGTTGTTGTTGTTTATTTGACGTTGTTGTTGTTGTTGTTTATTTAACATTGTTGTTGTTGTTGACGGTGTTGTTGTTGTTGTTGTTTATTTGACGTTGTTGTTGTTGTTTATTTGACGGTATTGTTGTTGTTGTTATTTATTTGACGTTGTTGTTGTTGTTGTTGTTTATTTGACGTTGTTGTTGTTGTTTATTTGACATTTTTGTTGTTGTTGACATAGTTGTTGTTGTTGTTGTTTATTTGACATTGTTGTTGTTGTTGAGGTTGTTGTTGTTGTTGTTTATTTGACGTTGTTGTTGTTGTTATTTTTTATTTGACGTTGTTGTTATTGTTGTTTATTTGACGTTGTTGTTGTTGTTGTTTATTTGACGGTGTTGTTGTTGTTGTTGTTGTTATTTATTTTACGTTGTTATTGTTGTTGTTGTTTATTTGACGTTGTTGTTGTTGTTGACGTTGTTGTTGTTTATTTGATGTTGTTGTTGTTCACATAGTTGTTGTTGTTTATTTCACGTTGTTGTTGTTTATTTGACGTTGTTGTTTATTTGACGTTGTTGTTGTTGTTTATTTGACGTTGTTGTTGTTGTTGTTGACGTTGTTGTTGTTGTTGTTTATTTGACGTTGTTGTTGTTGGTTATTTGACATTGTTGTTGTTGCTGACGGTGTTGTTGTTGTTGTTGTTGTTTATTTGACATTGTTGTTGTTGTTGTTGTTGTTGTTGTTGTTTATTTGACGTTGTTGTTGTTGATGTTGTTGTTTATTTGACGTTTTTGTTGTTGACGTTGTTATTGTTGTTATTGTTTATTTGACGTTGTTGTTGTTGTTTATTTGACGTAGTTGTTGTTGTTGACGTTGTTGTTGTTGTTTATTTGATGTTTTTGTTGTTGTTGATGTTGTTGTTGTTTTTGTTGTTGTTTATTTGACGTTGTTGTTGTTTAATTGACGTTGTTGTTGTTTATTTGACGTTGTTGTTGTTGTTATTATTGTTGTTGTTTAATTGACGCTGTTGTTGTTTATTTGACGTTGTTGTTGTTGTTATTGTTGTTGTTCTTTTTTATTTGACGTTGTTGTTTATTTGACGTTGTTGTTGTTGTTGTTTATTTGACGTTGTTGTTGTTTATTTGACGTTGTTGTTGTTGTTGACGTTGTTGTTATTGTTATTGTTGTTGTTTGTTTAACATTGTTGTTGTTGTTATTTATTTGACATTGTTGTTGTTGTTGTTGTTGTTTAGTTGACGTTGTTGTTGTTGTTTATTTGACGTTGTTGTTGTTGTTGACGTTGTTGTTGTTATTTATTTGACGTTGTTGTTGACGTTGTTTTTGTTGTTGTTTATTTGACGTTGTTGTTGTTGTTTATTTGACGTTGTTGTTGTTGTTGTTTATTTGACGGTGTTGTTGACGTTGTTGTTGTTGTTTATTTGACGTTGTTATTTTTGTTGTTGTTTATTTGACGTTGTTGTTGTTGTCGATGTTGTTGTTGTTTATTTGATGTTGTTGTTGTTGACATGGTTGTTGTGGTTTACTTCACGTTGTTGTTGATTTTGACGTTGTTGTTTATTTGACGTTGTTGTTGTTGTTTATTTGACGTTGTTATTGTTGTTATTGACGTTGTTGTTGTTGTTGTTTATTTGACGTTGTTGTTGTTGTTTATTTAACATTGTTGTTGTTGTTGACGGTGTTGTTGTTGTTGTTGTTTATTTGACGTTGTTGTTGTTGTTGTTTATTTGACGTTGTTGTTGACGTTGTTTTTGTTGTTATTTATTTGACGTTGTTGTTGTTGTTTATTTGACGTTGTTGTTGTTGTTGTTTATTTGACGGTGTTGTTGACGTTGTTGTTGTTGTTTATTTGACGTTGTTGTTGTTGTTTATTTGACGTTGTTATTGTTGTTGTTGTTTATTTGACGTTGTTGTTGTTGTTGTCGATGTTGTTGTTGTTTATTTGATGTTATTGTTGTCGACATGGTTGTTGTGGTTTACTTCACGTTGTTGTTGATTTTGACGTTGTTGTTTATTTGACGTTGTTGTTGTTGTTTATTTGACGTTGTTATTGACGTTGTTGTTGTTGTTGTTTATTTGACGTTGTTGTTGTTGTTGTTTATTTAACATTGTTGTTGTTGTTGACGGTGTTGTTGTTGTTGTTGTTTATTTGACGTTGTTGTTGTTGTTGTTTATTTGACGGTATTGTTGTTGTTGTTATTTATTTGACGTTGTTGTTGTTGTTGTTGTTTATTTGACGTTGTTGTTGTTGTTTATTTGACGTTTTTGTTGTTGTTGACATAGTTGTTGTTGTTGTTTATTTGATGTTGTTGTTTTTGTTGAGGTTGTTGTTGTTGTTGTTTATTTGACGTTGTTGTTGTTGTTATTTTTTATTTGACGTTGTTGTTATTGTTGTTTATTTGACGTTGTTGTTGTTGTTGTTGTTTATTTGACGGTGTTCTTGTTGTTGTTGTTGTTGTTTATTTTACGTTGTTATTGTTGTTGTTGTTTATTTGACGTTGTTGTTGTTGTTGTTGTTGACGTTGTTGTTGTTTATTTGATGTTGTTGTTGTTCACATAGTTGTTGTTGTTGTTTATTTCACGTTGTTGTTGTTTATTTGACGTTGTTGTTTATTTGACGTTGTTGTTGTTGTTTATTTGACGTTGTTGTTGTTGTTGTTGACGTTGTTTTTGTTGTTTATTTGACGTTGTTGTTGTTGGTTATTTGACATTGTTGTTGTTGTTGACGGTGTTGTTGTTGTTGTTGTTGTTTATTTGACATTGTTGTTGTTGTTGTTGTTGATGTTGTTGTTGTTTATTTGACGTTGTTGTTGTTGATGTTGTTGTTGTTGTTTATTTGACATTGTTGTTGTTTATTTGACGTTGTTGTTGTTGACGTTGTTGTTGTTGTTATTGTTTATTTGACGTTGTTGTTGTTATTTATTTGACGTAGTTGTTGTTGTTGACGTTGTTGTTGTTGTTGTTGTTTATTTGACGTTTTTGTTGTTGTTGTTTTTGTTGTTGTTTATTTAACATTGTTGTTGTTGTTTATTCGACGTTGTTGTTGTTGTTGTTGTTGTTGTTTATTTGACGTTGTTGTTGTTGTTTATTTCACGTTGTTGTTGTTGTTGTTGAGTTGTTGTTGTTGTTTATTTGACGTTGTTGTTGTTGTTGTTTATTTGACATTGTTGTTGTTGTTGGCGGTGTTGTTGTTGACAGTGTTGTTGTTGTTGTTGTTTATTTGACATTGTTGTTGTTATTGTTGTTGTTGTTGTTGTTTATTTGACATTGTTGTTGTTGTGGTTTATTTGACGTTGTTGTTGTTGTTGTTGTTTATTTGACGTTCTTGTTGTTGTTTATTTGACGTTGTTGTTGTTGTTGTTTATTTGACGTTGTTGTTGTTGTTGACTTTGTTGTTGTTGTTGTTTATTTGACGTTGTTGTTGTTGTTTATTTGACATTGTTGTTGTTGTTATTGTTTATTTGACGTTGTTGTTGTTGTTGTTTATTTGACGTTGTTGTTGTTGTTGTTGACGTTGTTGTTGTTGTTGTTTATTTGACGTTGTTGTTGTTGTTGACGTTGTTCTTGTTGTTGTTTATTTGACGTTGTTGTTGTTTATTTGACGTTGTTGTTGTTGTTGTTTATTTGACGTTGTTGTTGTTGTTGTTGTTTACTTGACGTTGTTGATATTATTTACGTTGTTGTTGTTGTTGTTTATTTGACATTGTTGTTGTTGTTGTTGTTGACATAGTTATTGTTGTTGTTTATTTGACGTTGTTGTTGTGGTTGTTTATTTGACATTGTTGTTGTTGTTGATGGAGTTGTTGTTGTTGTTGTTGTTTATTTGACATTATTGTTGTTGTTGACGTTGTTGTTGTTGTTGACGGTGTTGTTGTTGTTGTTGTTGTTTATTTGACATTGTTGCTGTTGTTGTTGACGTTGTTGTTGTTGTTTATTTGACGTTGTTGTTGTTGTTGTTGTTTACTTGACGTTGTTGTTGTTGTTTACTTGACGTTGTTGTTGTTGTTTATTTGATGTTGTTGTTGTTTACTTGACGTTGTTGTTGTTGTTGTTTATTTGACGTTGTTGTTGTTGACGTTGTTGTTGTTTATTTGACGTTGTTGTTGATTATTTGACATTGTTGTTGTTTATTTGACGTTGTTGTTGTTGTTGTTGTTTATTTGACGTTGTTGTTGTTGACGTTGTTGTTGTTGTTATAGTTTATTTGACGTTGTTGTTGTTGTTTATTTGACGTAGTTGTTGTTGTTGACGTTGTTGTTGTTGTTTATTTGATGTTTTTGTTGTTGTTGATGTTGTTGTTGTTTTTGTTGTTGTTTATTTGACGTTGTTGTTTAATTGACGTTGTTGTTGTTTATTTGACGTTGTTGTTGTTGTTGTTGTTGTTATTGTTGTTGTTTAATTGACGCTGTTGTTGTTTATTTGACGTTGTTGTTGTTGTTATTGTTGTTGTTCTTTTTTATTTGACGTTGTTGTTTATTTGACGTTGTTGTTGTTGTTGTTTATTTGACGTTGTTGTTGTTGTTGTTTATTTGACGTTGTTGTTGTTGTTGACGTTGTTGTTGTTGTTATTGTTGTTGTTTGTTTGACGTTGTTGTTGTTGTTTATTTGACATTGTTGTTGTTGTTGTTGTTGTTGTTTATTTGACGTTGTTGTTGTTGTTTATTTGACGTTGTTGTTGTTGTTGACGTTGTTGTTGTTGTTGTTTATTTGACGTTGTTGTTAACGTTGTTTTTGTTGTTGTTTATTTGACATTGTTGTTGTTGTTTATTTGACGTTGTTGTTGTTGTTGTTTATTTGACGGTGTTGTTGTTGTTGTTGTTTATTTGACGTTGTTGTTGTTGTTTATTTGACGTTGTTGTTGTTGTTGACGTTGTTGTTGTTGTTTATTTGACATTGTTGTTGTTGACATAGTTGTTGTGGTTGTTTATTTGACGTTATTGTTGTTGTTGTTGACGTTGTTGTTGTTGTTTATTTGACGTTGTTGTTGTTGTTGTTGTTGACGTTGTTGTTGTTGTTGTTTATTTGACGTTGTTGTTGTTGTTTATTTGACGTTGTTGTTGTTGTTTATTTGATGGTGTTGTTGTTGTTGTTTATTTAACGTTGTTATTGTTGTTGTTGTTTATTTGACATTGTTGTTATTGTTGTCGTTGTTGTTGTTGTTGTTTATTTGATGTTGTTGTTATTGTTGACATAGTTGTTGTTGTTTATTTCACGTTGTTATTGTTGTTGACGTTGTTGTTTATTTGACGTTGTTGTTGTTGTTGTTTATTTGACGTTGTTGTTGTTGTTTATTTGACGTTGTTGTTGTTGTTGTTGACGTTGTTGTTGTTTATTTGACGTTGTTGTTGTTGTTCTTTATTTGACGTTGTTGTTGTTTATTTGACGTTGTTGTTGTTTATTTGACATTGTTGTTGTTTATTTGACGTTATTGTTGTTGACGTTGTTGTTGTTGTTATTGTTTATTTGACGTTGTTGTTGTTTATATGACGTAGTTGTTGTTGACGTTGTTGTTGTTGTTTATTTGACGTTTTTGTTGTTGTTGATGTTGTTGTTGTTGTTTATTTGACGGTGTTGTTGTTGTTGTTGTTTATTTGACGTTGTTATTGTTGTTGTTGTTGTTGTTGACGTTGTTGTTGTTGTTTATTTCATGTTGTTGTTGTTGACATGGTAGTTGTGGTTTATTTTACGTTGTTGTTGTTTTTGACGTTGTTATTTATTTGACGTTGTTGTTGTTGTTTATTTGACGTTGTTGTTGTTGTTGACGTTGTTGTTGTTGTTGTTTATTTGACGTTGGTGTTGTTGTTGTTTATTTGACATTGTTGTTGTTGTTGACGGTGTTGTTGTTGTTGTTGTTGTTGTTGTTGTTGTTTATTTGACGGTATTGTTGTTGTTGTTGTTGTTGTTGTTTATTTGACGTTGTTGTTATTGTTGACGTTGTTGTTGTTGTTTATTTGACATTTTTGTTGTTGTTGACATAGTTGTTGTTGTTGTTGTTTATTTGACGTTGTTGTTGTTGTTGAGGTTGTTGTTGTTGTTGTTTATTTGACGATGTTGTTGTTGTTGTTTATTTGACGTTGTTGTTGTTGTTGTTGTTTATTTGACGTTGTTGTTGTTGTTGTTGTTTATTTGACGGTGTTGTTGTTGTTTATTTGACGTTGTTATTGTTGTTGTTGTTTATTTGACGTTGTTGTTATTGTTTTTGACATTGTTGTAGTTGTTTATTTGATGTTGTTGTTGTTGACATAGTTGTTATTGTTGTTTATTTCACGTTGTTGTTGTTGTTGTTGACGTTGTTGTTTATTTGACGTTGTTGTTGTTGTTTATTTGACGTTGTTGTTGTTGTTGACGTTGTTGTTGTTGTTGTTGTTTATTCTATGTTGTTGTTGTTGTTTATTTGACATTGTTGTTGTTGTTGACGGTGTTGTTGTTGTTGTTGTTTATTTGACATTGTTGTTGTTGTTGTTTATTTGACGTTGTTGTTGTTGTTGTTGTTCTTTATTTGACGTTGTTGTTGTTTATTTGACGTTGTTGTTGTTGACGTTGTTGTTGTTGTTGTTGTTTATTTGACGTTGTTGTTGTTGTTCTTGTTTACTTGACGTTGTTGTTATTATTGACGTTGTTGTTGTTGTTGTTTATTTGACGTTGTTGTGGTTGTTGTTGTTGACATAGTTATTGTTGTTGTTTATTTGACGTTGTTGTTGTGGTTGTTTATTTGACATTGTTGTTATTGTTGATGGAGTTGTTGTTGTTGTTGTTTATTTGACATTATTGTTGTTGTTGACGTTGTTGTTGTTGTTGACGGTGTTGTTGTTGTTGTTGTTGTTTATTTGACATTGTTGCTGTTGTTGTTGACGTTGTTGTTGTTGTTTATTTGACGTTGTTGTTGTTGTTGTTGTTTACTTGACGTTGTTGTTGTTATTTACTTGACGTTGTTATTGTTGTTGTTTATTTGATGTTGTTGTTGTTTACTTGACGTTGTTGTTGTTGTTTATTTGACGTTGTTGTTGTTGACGTTGTTGTTGTTTATTTGACGTTGTTGTTGATTATTTGACATTGTTGTTGTTTATTTGACGTTGTTGTTGTTGTTGTTGTTTATTTGACGTTGTTGTTGTTGACGTTGTTGTTGTTGTTATAGTTTATTTGACGTTGTTGTTGTTGTTTATTTGACGTAGTTGTTGTTGTTGACGTTGTTGTTGTTGTTTATTTGATGTTTTTGTTGTTGTTGATGTTGTTGTTGTTTATTTGACGTTGTTGTTTAATTGACGTTGTTGTTGTTTATTTGACGTTGTTGTTGTTGTTGTTATTGTTGTTGTTTAATTGACGCTGTTGTTGTTTATTTGACGTTGTTGTTGTTGTTGTTTATTTGACGTTGTTGTTGTTGTTTATTTGACGTTGTTGTTGTTGTTGACGTTGTTGTTGTTGTTATTGTTGTTGTTTGTTTGACGTTGTTGTTGTTGTTTATTTGACATTGTTGTTGTTGTTTATTTGACATTGTTGTTGTTGTTTATTTGACGTTGTTGTTGTTGTTGTTGACGTTGTTGTTGTTGTTGTTTATTTGACGTTGTTGTTGACGTTGTTTTTGTTGTTGTTTATTTGACATTGTTGTTGTTGTTTATTTGACGTTGTTGTTGTTGTTGTTTATTTGACGGTGTTGTTGTTGTTGTTGTTTATTTGACGTTGTTGTTGTTGTTGTTTATTTGACGTTGTTGTTGTTGTTGACGTTGTTGTTGTTGTTGTTTATTTGACATTGTTGTTGTTGACATAGTTGTTGTGGTTGTTTATTTGACGTTATTGTTGTTGTTGTTGACGTTGTTGTTGTTGTTTATTTGACGTTGTTGTTGTTGTTGTTGACGTTGTTGTTGTTGTTGTTTATTTGACGTTGTTGTTGTTGTTTATTTGACGTTGTTGTTGTTGTTGTTTATTTGATGGTGTTGTTGTTGTTGTTTATTTAACGTTGTTATTGTTGTTGTTGTTTATTTGACGTTGTTGTTATTGTTGACGTTGTTGTTGTTGTTGTTGTTTATTTGATGTGGTTGTTATTGTTGACATAGTTGTTGTTGTTTATTTCACGTTGTTATTGTTGTTGACGTTGTTGTTTATTTGACGTTGTTGTTGTTGTTGTTTATTTGACGTTGTTGTTGTTGTTTATTTGACGTTGTTGTTGTTGTTGTTGACGTTGTTGTTGTTTATTTGACGTTGTTGTTGTTGTTGTTCTTTATTTGACGTTGTTGTTGTTTATTTGACGTTGTTGTTGTTTATTTGACGTTGTTGTTGTTTATTTGACGTTATTGTTGTTGACGTTGTTGTTGTTGTTATTGTTTATTTGACGTTGTTGTTGTTTATATGGCGTAGTTGTTGTTGACGTGGTTGTTGTTGTTTATTTGACGTTTTTGTTGTTGTTGATGTTGTTGTTGTTGTTTATTTGACGGTGTTGTTATTGTTGTTGTTTATTTGACGTTGTTATTGTTGTTGTTGTTGTTGTTGACGTTGTTGTTGTTGTTGTTTATTTGATGTTGTTGTTGTTGACATGGTAGTTGTGGTTTATTTTACGTTGTTGTTGTTTTTGACGTTGTTGTTTATTTGACGTTGTTGTTGTTGTTTATTTGACGTTGTTGTTGTTGTTGACGTTGTTGTTGTTGTTGTTGTTTATTTGACGTTGGTGTTGTTGTTGTTTATTTGACATTGTTGTTGTTGTTGACGTTGTTGTTGTTGTTGTTGTGGTTGTTTATTTGACGGTATTGTTGTTGTTGTTGTTGTTGTTTATTTGACGTTGTTGTTATTGTTGACGTTGTTGTTGTTGTTTATTTGACATTTTTGTTGTTGTTGACATAGTTGTTGTTGTTGTTGTTTATTTGACGTTGTTGTTGTTGTTGAGGTTGTTGTTGTTGTTGTTTATTTGACGTTGTTGTTGTTGTTTATTTGACGTTGTTGTTGTTGTTGTTGTTTATTTGATGTTGTTGTTGTTGTTGTTTATTTGACGGTGTTGTTGTTGTTGTTGTTTATTTGACGTTGTTGTTTTTGTTTTTGACGTTGTTGTAGTTGTTTATTTGATGTTGTTGTTGTTGACATAGTTGTTATTGTTGTTTATTTCACGTTGTTGTTGTTGTTGACGTTGTTGTTTATTTGACGTTGTTGTTGTTGTTTATTTGACGTTGTTGTTGTTGTTGACGTTGTTGTTGTTGTTGTTTATTCTATGTTGTTGTTGTTGTTTATTTGACATTGTTGTTGTTGTTGACGGTGTTGTTGTTGTTGTTGTTTATTTGACATTGTTGTTGTTGTTGTTGACGTTGTTGTTGTTTATTTGACGTTGTTGTTGTTGTTGTTCTTTATTTGACGTTGTTGTTGTTTATTTGACGTTGTTGTTGTTGACGTTGTTGTTGTTGTTGTTTATTTGACGTTGTTGTTGTTGTTCTTGTTTACTTGACGTTGTTGTTATTATTGACGTTGTTGTTGTTGTTGTTGTTTATTTGACGTTGTTGTTGTTGTTGTTGTTGACATAGTTATTGTTGTTGTTTATTTGACGTTGTTGTTGTTGTTTATTTGACATTGTTGTTGTTGTTGATGGTGTTGTTGTTATTGTTGTTGTTTATTTGACATTATTGTTGTTGTTGACGTTGTTGTTGTTGTTGACGGTGTTGTTGTTGTTGTTGTTTATTTGACATTGTTGTTGTTGTTGTTGACGTTGTTGTTGTTGTTGTTTATTTGACGTTGTTGTTGTTGTTGTTGTTGTTTACTTGACGTTGTTGTTGTTGTTTACTTGACATTGTTGTTGTTGTTTATTTGATGTTGTTGTTGTTTACTTGACGTTGTTGTTGTTGTTGTTTATTTGACGTTGTTGTTGTTGACGTTGTTGTTGTTTATTTGACGTTGTTGTTGATTATTTGACATTGTTGTTGTTTATTTGACGTTGTTGTTGTTGTTGTTTATTTGACGTTGTTGTTGTTGTTGACGTTGTTGTTGTTGTTGTTTATTTGACGTTGGTGTTGTTGTTGTTTATTTGACATTGTTGTTGTTGTTGACGGTGTTGTTGTTGTTGATGTTGTTGTTGTTGTTGTTGTTTATTTGACAGTATTGTTGTTGTTGTTGTTTATTTGACGTTGTTGTTGTTGTTGTTGTTTATTTGACGTTGTTGTTATTGTTGACGTTGTTGTTGTTGTTGTTTATTTGACATTTTTATTGTTGTTGACATAGTTGTTGTTGTTGTTGTTTATTTGACGTTGTTGTTGTTGTTGTTGACGTTGTTGTTGTTGTTGTTGTTTATTTGACGTTGTTGTTGTTTATTTGACGTTGTTGTTGTTATTTATTTGACGGTGTTGTTGTTGTTGTTGTTATTTATTTGACGTTGTTATTGTTGTTGTTGTTGTTTATTTGACGTTGTTGTTATTGTTGACGTTGTTGTTGTTGTTGTTGTTGTTTATTTGATGTTGTTGTTGTTGTTGACATAGTTGTTGTTGTTTATTTCACGTTGTTGTTGTTGACGTTGTTGTTTATTTGACGTTGTTGTTGTTGTTAATTTGACGTTGTTGTTGTTGTTGACGTTGTTGTTGTTGTTTACTTGACGTTGTTGTTGTTGTTGTTTATTTGATGTTGTTGTTGTTTACTTGACGTTGTTGTTGTTGTTTATTTGACGTTGTTGTTGTTGACGTTGTTGTTGTTTATTTGACGTTGTTGTTGATTATTTGACATTGTTGTTGTTTATTTGACGTTGTTGTTGTTGTTGTTGTTTATTTGACGTTGTTGTTGTTGACGTTGTTGTTGTTGTTATAGTTTATTTGACGTTGTTGTTGTTGTTGTTGTTTATTTGACGTAGTTGTTGTTGTTGACGTTGTTGTTGTTGTTTATTTGATGTTTTTGTTGTTGTTGATGTTGTTGTTTTTGTTGTTGTTTATTTGACGTTGGGATTGTTTAATTGACGTTGTTGTTGTTTATTTGACGTTGTTGTTGTTGTTGTTATTGTTGTTGTTTAATTGACGCTGTTGTTGTTTATTTGACGTTGTTGTTGTTGTTATTGTTGTTGTTCTTTTTTATTTGACGTTGTTGTTTATTTGACGTTGTTGTTGTTGTTGTTTATTTGACGTTGTTGTTGTTGTTTATTTGACGTTGTTGTTGTTGTTGACGTTGTTGTTGTTGTTATTGTTGTTGTTTGTTTGACGTTGTTGTTGTTGTTTATTTGACATTGTTGTTGTTGTTGTTGTTGTTGTTGTTTATTTGACGTTGTTGTTGTTGTTTATTTGACGTTGTTGTTGTTGTTGACGTTGTTGTTGTTGTTGTTTATTTGACGTTGTTGTTGACGTTGTTTTTGTTGTTGTTTATTTGACATTGTTGTTGTTGTTTATTTGACGTTGTTGTTGTTGTTGTTTATTTGACGGTGTTGTTGTTGTTGTTTATTTGACGTTGTTGTTGTTGTTGTTGTTTATTTGACGTTGTTGTTGTTGTTGACGTTGTTGTTGTTGTTTATTTGACATTGTTGTTGTTGACATAGTTGTTGTGGTTGTTTATTTGACGTTATTGTTGTTGTTGTTGACGTTGTTGTTGTTGTTTATTTGACGTTGTTGTTGTTGACATAGTTGTTGTTATTGTTGTTTATTTGACGTTGTTGTTGTTGTTGTTGTTGACGTTGTTGTTGTTGTTGTTTATTTGACGTTGTTGTTGTTGTTTATTTGACGTTGTTGTTGTTGTTGTTTATTTGATGGTGTTGTTGTTGTTGTTGTTTATTTGACGTTGTTGTTGTTGTTGTTGACGTTGTTGTTGTTTATTTGACGTTGTTGTTGTTGTTGTTCTTTATTTGACGTTGTTGTTGTTTATTTGACGTTGTTGTTGTTTATTTGACGTTGTTGTTGTTTATTTGACGTTATTGTTGTTGACGTTGTTGTTGTTGTTATTGTTTATTTGACGTTGTTGTTGTTTATATGACGTAGTTGTTGTTGACGTTGTTGTTGTTGTTTATTTGACGTTTTTGTTGTTGTTGATGTTGTTGTTGTTGTTTATTTGACGGTGTTGTTGTTGTTGTTGTTTATTTGACGTTGTTATTGTTGTTGTTGTTGTTGTTGACGTTGTTGTTGTTGTTGTTTATTTGATGTTGTTGTTGTTGACATGGTAGTTGTGGTTTATTTTACGTTGTTGTTGTTTTTGACGTTGTTGTTTATTTGACGTTGTTGTTGTTGTTTATTTGACGTTGTTGTTGTTGTTGACGTTGTTGTTGTTGTTGTTTATTTGAGGTTGGTGTTGTTGTTGTTTATTTGACATTGTTGTTGTTGTTGACGGTGTTGTTGTTGTTGTTGTTGTTGTTGTTTATTTGACGGTATTGTTGTTGTTGTTGTTGTTGTTTATTTGACGTTGTTGTTATTGTTGACGTTGTTGTTGTTGTTTATTTGACATTTTTGTTGTTGTTGACATAGTTGTTGTTGTTGTTTATTTGACGTTGTTGTTGTTGTTGAGGTTGTTGTTGTTGTTGTTTATTTGACGTTGTTGTTGTTGTTGTTTATTTGACGTTGTTGTTGTTGTTGTTGTTTATTTGACGTTGTTGTTGTTGTTGTTTATTTGACGGTGTTGTTGTTGTTGTTGTTTATTTGACATTGTTATTGTTGTTGTTGTTTATTTGACGTTGTTGTTATTGTTTTTGACGTTGTTGTAGTTGTTTATTTGATGTTGTTGTTGTTGACATAGTTGTTATTGTTGTTTATTTCACGTTGTTGTTGTTGTTGTTGACGTTGTTGTTTATTTGACGTTGTTGTTGTTGTTTATTTGACGTTGTTGTTGTTGTTGACGTTGTTGTTGTTGTTGTTTATTCTATGTTGTTGTTGTTGTTTATTTGACATTGTTGTTGTTGTTGACGGTGTTGTTGTTGTTGTTGTTTATTTGACATTGTTGTTGTTGTTGTTGACGTTGTTGTTGTTTATTTGACGTTGTTGTTGTTGTTGTTGTTGTTGTTGTTCTTTATTTGACGTTGTTGTTGTTTATTTGACGTTGTTGTTGTTGACGTTGTTGTTGTTGTTGTTGTTTATTTGACGTTGTTGTTGTTGTTCTTGTTTACTTGACGTTGTTGTTATTATTGACGTTGTTGTTGTTGTTGTTTATTTGACGTTGTTGTTGTTGTTGTTGTTGACATAGTTATTGTTGTTGTTTATTTGACGTTGTTGTTGTTGTTTATTTGACATTGTTGTTGTTGTTGATGGTGTTGTTGTTGTTGTTGTTGTTTATTTGACATTATTGTTGTTGTTGACGTTGTTGTTGTTGTTGACGGTGTTGTTGTTGTTGTTGTTTATTTGACATTGTTGTTGTTGTTGTTGACGTTGTTGTTGTTGTTTATTTGACGTTGTTGTTGTTTACTTGACGTTGTTGTTGTTGTTGTTTATTTGACGTTGTTGTTGTTGTTTTTTATTTGATGTTGTTGTTGTTTACTTGACGTTGTTGTTTATTTGACGTTGTTGTTGTTGACGTTGTTGTTGTTTATTTGACGTTGTTGTTGATTATTTGACATTGTTGTTGTTTATTTGACGTTGTTGTTGTTGTTGTTTATTTGACGTTGTTGTTGTTGACGTTGTTGTTGTTGTTTATTTGACGTAGTTGTTGTTGTTGACGTTGTTGTTGTTGTTTATTTGATGTTTTTGTTGTTGTTGATGTTGTTGTTGTTTTTGTTGTTGTTTATTTGACGTTGTTGTTGTTTATTTGACGTTGTTGTTGTTGTTATTGTTGTTGTTTAATTGATGCTGTTGTTGTTTATTTGACGTTGTTGTTGTTGTTATTGTTGTTGTTCTTTTTTATTTGACGTTGTTGTTTATTTGACGTTGTTGTTGTTGTTGTTTATTTGACGTTGTTGTTGTTGTTTATTTGACGTTGTTGTTGTTAATGACGTTGTTGTTGTTGTTGTTATTGTTGTTGTTTGTTTGACGTTGTTGTTGTTGTTGTTTATTTGACATTGTTGTTGTTGTAGTTGTTGTTTATTTAACGTTGTTGTTGTTGTTGTTTATTTGACGTTGTTGTTGTTGTTGACGTTGTTGTTGTTGTTTATTTGATGTTGTTGTTGACGTTGTTTTTGTTGTTGTTTATTTGACGTGTTTGTTGTTGTTTATTTGACGTTGTTGTTGTTGTTTATTTGACAGTGTTGTTGTTGTTGTTGTTTATTTGAGGTTGTTGTTGTTGTTGTTGTTTATTTGACGTTGTTGTTGTTGTTGACGTTGTAGTTGTTGTTTATTTGACATTGTTGTTGTTGACATAGTTGTTATGGTTGTTTATTTGACGTTATTGTTGTTGTTGTTGATGTTGTTGTTGTTGTTTATATGTCGTTGTTGTTGTTGACATAGTTGTTGTTATTGTTGTTTATTTGACGTTGTTGTTGTTGTTGACGTTGTCGTTGTTGTTGTTGTTAATTTGACGTTGTTGTTGTTGTTGTTTATTTGACGTTGTTATTGTTGTTGTTGTTGTTGTTTATTTGATGTTGTTGTTGTTGACATGGTAGTTGTGGTTTATTTTACGTTGTTGTTGTTTTTGACGTTGTTGTTTATTTGACGTTGTTGTTGTTGTTTATTTGACGTTGTTGTTGTTGTTGACGTTGTTGTTGTTGTTGTTGTTTATTTGACGTTGGTGTTGTTGTTGTTTATTTGACATTGTTGTTGTTGTTGACGGTGTTGTTGTTGTTGTTGTTGTTGCTGTTGTTGTTGTTTATTTGACGGTATTGTTGTTGTTGTTGTTTATTTGACGTTGTTGTTGTTGTTGTTTATTTGACGTTGTTGTTATTGTTGACGTTGTTGTTGTTGTTGTTTATTTGACATTTTTATTGTTGTTGACATAGTTGTTGTTGTTGTTGTTTATTTGACGTTGTTGTTGTTGTTGTTGACGTTGTTGTTGTTGTTGTTTATTTGACGTTGTTGTTGTTTATTTGACGTTGTTGTTGTTATTTATTTGACGGTGTTGTTGTTGTTGTTGTTGTTATTTATTTGACGTTGTTATTGTTGTTGTTGTTGTTTATTTGACGTTGTTGTTATTGTTGACGTTGTTGTTGTTGTTGTTGTTTATTTGATGTTGTTGTTGTTGTTGACATAGTTGTTGTTGTTTATTTCACGTTGTTGTTGTTGACGTTGTTGTTTATTTGACGTTGTTGTTGTTGTTTATTTGACGTTGTTGTTGTTGTTAACGTTGTTGTTGTTGTTTACTTGACGTTGTTGTTGTTGTTGTTTATTTGATGTTGTTGTTGTTTACTTGACGTTGTTGTTGTTGTTTATTTGACGTTGTTGTTGTTGACGTTGTTGTTGTTTATTTGACGTTGTTGTTGATTATTTGACATTGTTGTTGTTTATTTGACGTTGTTGTTGTTGTTGTTGTTTATTTGACGTTGTTGTTGTTGACGTTGTTGTTGTTGTTATAGTTTATTTGACGTTGTTGTTGTTGTTGTTTATTTGACGTAGTTGTTGTTGTTGACGTTGTTGTTGTTGTTTATTTGATGTTTTTGTTGTTGTTGATGTTGTTGTTGTTTTTGTTGTTGTTTATTTGACGTTGTTGTTGTTTAATTGACGTTGTTGTTGTTTATTTGACGTTGTTGTTGTTGTTGTTATTGTTGTTGTTTAATTGACGCTGTTGTTGTTTATTTGACGTTGTTGTTGTTGTTATTGTTGTTGTTCTTTTTTATTTGACGTTGTTGTTTATTTGACGTTGTTGTTGTTGTTGTTGTTTATTTGACGTTGTTGTTGTTGTTGTTGTTGTTTATTTGACGTTGTTGTTGTTGTTGACGTTGTTGTTGTTGTTATTGTTGTTGTTTGTTTGACGTTGTTGTTGTTGTTTATTTGACATTGTTGTTGTTGTTTATTTGACGTTGTTGTTGTTGTTTATTTGACGTTGTTGTTGTTGTTGACGTTGTTGTTGTTGTTGTTTATTTGACGTTGTTGTTGACGTTGTTTTTGTTGTTGTTTATTTGACATTGTTGTTGTTGTTTATTTGACGTTGTTGTTGTTGTTGTTTATTTGACGGTGTTGTTGTTGTTGTTGTTGTTTATTTGACGTTGTTGTTGTTGTTGTTTATTTGACGTTGTTGTTGTTGTTGTTGTTTATTTGACATTGTTGTTGTTGACATAGTTGTTGTGGTTGTTTATTTGACGTTATTGTTGTTGTTGTTGACGTTGTTGTTGTTGTTTATTTGACGTTGTTGTTGTTGACATAGTTGTTGTTATTGTTGTTTATTTGACGTTGTTGTTGTTGTTGTTGTTGACGTTGTTGTTGTTGTTGTTGTTTATTTGACGTTGTTGTTGTTGTTTATTTGACGTTGTTGTTGTTGTTGTTTATTTGATGGTGTTGTTGTTGTTGTTTATTTAACGTTGTTATTGTTGTTGTTGTTTATTTGACGTTGTTGTTATTGTTGACGTTGTTGTTGTTGTTGTTGTTTATTTGATGTTGTTGTTATTGTTGACATAGTTGTTGTTGTTTATTTCACGTTGTTATTGTTGTTGACGTTGTTGTTTATTTGACGTTGTTGTTGTTGTTTATTTAACGTTGTTGTTGTTGTTTATTTGACGTTGTTGTTGTTGTTGTTGACATTGTTGTTGTTTATTTGACGTTGTTGTTGTTGTTGTTCTTTATTTGACGTTGTTGTTGTTTATTTGACGTTGTTGTTGTTTATTTGACATTGTTGTTGTTTATTTGACGTTATTGTTGTTGACGTTGTTGTTGTTGTTATTGTTTATTTGACGTTGTTGTTGTTTATATGACGTAGTTGTTGTTGACGTTGTTGTTGTTGTTTATTTGACGTTTTTGTTGTTGTTGATGTTGTTGTTGTTGTTTATTTGACGGTGTTGTTGTTGTTGTTGTTTATTTGACGTTGTTATTGTTGTTGTTGTTGTTGTTGACGTTGTTGTTGTTGTTGTTTATTTGATGTTGTTGTTGTTGACATGGTAGTTGTGGTTTATTTTACGTTGTTGTTGTTGTTTTTGACGTTGTTGTTTATTTGACGTTGTTGTTGTTGTTGTTGTTGTTTACTTGACGTTGTTGTTGTTGTTTACTTGACATTGTTGTTGTTGTTTATTTGATGTTGTTGTTGTTTACTTGACGTTGTTGTTGTTGTTGTTTATTTGACGTTGTTGTTGTTGACGTTGTTGTTGTTTATTTGACGTTGTTGTTGATTATTTGACATTGTTGTTGTTTATTTGACGTTGTTGTTGTTGTTGTTTATTTGACGTTGTTGTTGTTGACGTTGTTGTTGTTGTTTATTTGACGTAGTTGTTGTTGTTGACGTTGTTGTTGTTGTTGTTTATTTGATGTTTTTGTTGTTGTTGATGTTGTTGTTGTTTTTGTTGTTGTTTATTTGACGTTGTTGTTGTTTATTTGACGTTGTTGTTGTTGTTATTGTTGTTGTTTAATTGATGCTGTTGTTGTTTATTTGACGTTGTTGTTGTTGTTATTGTTGTTGTTCTTTTTTATTTGACGTTGTTGTTTATTTGACGTTGTTGTTGTTGTTGTTTATTTGACGTTGTTGTTGTTGTTTATTTGACGTTGTTGTTGTTGTTGACGTTGTTGTTGTTGTTATTGTTGTTGTTTGTTTGACGTTGTTGTTGTTGTTGTTTATTTGACATTGTTGTTGTTGTAGTTGTTGTTTATTTGACGTTGTTGTTGTTGTTGTTTATTTGACGTTGTTGTTGTTGTTGACGTTGTTGTTGTTGTTTATTTGATGTTGTTGTTGACGTTGTTTTCGTTGTTGTTTATTTGACGTGTTTGTTGTTGTTTATTTGACGTTGTTGTTGTTGTTGTTTATTTGACAGTGTTGTTGTTGTTGTTGTTTATTTGAGGTTGTTGTTGTTGTTGTTGTTGTTTATTTGACGTTGTTGTTGTTGTTGACGTTGTAGTTGTTGTTTATTTGACATTGTTGTTGTTGACATAGTTGTTATGGTTGTTTATTTGACGTTATTGTTGTTGTTGTTGACGTTGTTGTTGTTGTTTATATGACGTTGTTGTTGTTGACATAGTTGTTGTTACTGTTGTTTATTTGACGTTGTTGTTGTTGTTGACGTTATCGTTGTTGTTGTTGTTAATTTGACGTTGTTGTTGTTGTTGTTTATTTGACGTTGTTATTGTTGTTGTTGTTGTTGTTTATTTGATGTTGTTGTTGTTGACATGGTAGTTGTGGTTTATTTTACGTTGTTGTTGTTTTTGACGTTGTTGTTTATTTGACGTTGTTGTTGTTGTTTATTTGACGTTGTTGTTGTTGTTGACGTTGTTGTTGTTGTTGTTTATTTGACGTTGGTGTTGTTGTTGTTTATTTGACATTGTTGTTGTTGTTGACGGTGTTGTTGTTGTTGATGTTGTTGCTGTTGTTGTTGTTTATTTGACAGTATTGTTGTTGTTGTTGTTGTTTATTTGACGTTGTTGTTGTTGTTGTTGTTTATTTGACGTTGTTGTTATTGTTGACGTTGTTGTTGTTGTTGTTTATTTGACATTTTTATTGTTGTTGACATAGTTGTTGTTGTTGTTGTTTATTTGACATTGTTGTTGTTGTTGTTGACGTTGTTGTTGTTGTTGTTGTTTATTTGACGTTGTTGTTGTTTATTTGACGTTGTTGTTGTTATTTATTTGACGGTGTTGTTGTTGTTGTTGTTATTTATTTGACGTTGTTATTGTTGTTGTTGTTGTTTATTTGACGTTGTTGTTATTGTTGACGTTGTTGTTGTTGTTGTTGTTGTTTATTTGATGTTGTTGTTGTTGTTGACATAGTTGTTGTTGTTTATTTCACGTTGTTGTTGTTGACGTTGTTGTTTATTTGACGTTGTTGTTGTTGTTTATTTGACGTTGTTGTTGTTGTTGACGTTGTTGTTGTTGTTTACTTGACGTTGTTGTTGTTGTTGTTTATTTGATGTTGTTGTTGTTTACTTGACGTTGTTGTTGTTGTTTATTTGACGTTGTTGTTGTTGACGTTGTTGTTGTTTATTTGACGTTGTTGTTGATTATTTGACATTGTTGTTGTTTATTTGACGTTGTTGTTGTTGTTGTTGTTTATTTGACGTTGTTGTTGTTGTTGTTGTTTATTTGACGTTGTTGTTGTTGACGTTGTTGTTGTTGTTATAGTTTATTTGACGTTGTTGTTGTTGTTGTTTATTTGACGTAGTTGTTGTTGTTGACGTTGTTGTTGTTGTTTATTTGATGTTTTTGTTGTTGTTGATGTTGTTGTTTTTGTTGTTGTTTATTTGACGTTGGGATTGTTTAATTGACGTTGTTGTTGTTTATTTGACGTTGTTGTTGTTGTTGTTATTGTTGTTGTTTAATTGACGCTGTTGTTGTTTATTTGACGTTGTTGTTGTTGTTATTGTTGTTGTTCTTTTTTATTTGACGTTGTTGTTTATTTGACGTTGTTGTTGTTGTTGTTTATTTGACGTTGTTGTTGTTGTTGTTTATTTGACGTTGTTGTTGTTGTTGACGTTGTTGTTGTTGTTATTGTTGTTGTTTGTTTGACGTTGTTGTTGTTGTTTATTTGACATTGTTGTTGTTGTTGTTGTTGTTGTTTATTTGACGTTGTTGTTGTTGTTTATTTGACGTTGTTGTTGTTGTTGACGTTGTTGTTGTTGTTGTTTATTTGACGTTGTTGTTGACGTTGTTTTTGTTGTTGTTTATTTGACATTGTTGTTGTTGTTTATTTGACGTTGTTGTTGTTGTTGTTTATTTGACGGTGTTGTTGTTGTTGTTGTTTATTTGACGTTGTTGTTGTTGTTGTTGTTTATTTGACGTTGTTGTTGTTGTTGACGTTGTTGTTGTTGTTTATTTGACATTGTTGTTGTTGACATAGTTGTTGTGGTTGTTTATTTGACGTTATTGTTGTTGTTGTTGACGTTGTTGTTGTTGTTTATTTGACGTTGTTGTTGTTGACATAGTTGTTGTTATTGTTGTTTATTTGACGTTGTTGTTGTTGTTGTTGTTGACGTTGTTGTTGTTGTTGTTTATTTGACGTTGTTGTTGTTGTTTATTTGACGTTGTTGTTGTTGTTGTTTATTTGATGGTGTTGTTGTTGTTGTTGTTTATTTGACGTTGTTGTTGTTGTTGTTGACGTTGTTGTTGTTTATTTGACGTTGTTGTTGTTGTTCTTCTTTATTTGACGTTGTTGTTGTTTATTTGACGTTGTTGTTGTTTATTTGACGTTGTTGTTGTTTATTTGACGTTATTGTTGTTGACGTTGTTGTTGTTGTTATTGTTTATTTGACGTTGTTGTTGTTTATATGACGTAGTTGTTGTTGACGTTGTTGTTGTTGTTTATTTGACGTTTTTGTTGTTGTTGATGTTGTTGTTGTTGTTTATTTGACGGTGTTGTTGTTGTTGTTGTTTATTTGACGTTGTTATTGTTGTTGTTGTTGTTGTTGACGTTGTTGTTGTTGTTGTTTATTTGATGTTGTTGTTGTTGACATGGTAGTTGTGGTTTATTTTACGTTGTTGTTGTTTTTGACGTTGTTGTTTATTTGACGTTGTTGTTGTTGTTTATTTGACGTTGTTGTTGTTGTTGACGTTGTTGTTGTTGTTGTTTATTTGAGGTTGGTGTTGTTGTTGTTTATTTGACATTGTTGTTGTTGTTGACGGTGTTGTTGTTGTTGTTGTTGTTGTTGTTTATTTGACGGTATTGTTGTTGTTGTTGTTGTTGTTTATTTGACGTTGTTGTTATTGTTGACGTTGTTGTTGTTGTTGTTTATTTGACATTTTTGTTGTTGTTGACATAGTTGTTGTTGTTGTTGTTTATTTGACGTTGTTGTTGTTGTTGAGGTTGTTGTTGTTGTTGTTTATTTGACGTTGTTGTTGTTGTTGTTTATTTGACGTTGTTGTTGTTGTTGTTTATTTGACGTTGTTGTTGTTGTTGTTTATTTGACGGTGTTGTTGTTGTTGTTGTTTATTTGACATTGTTATTGTTGTTTTTGTTTATTTGACGTTGTTGTTATTGTTTTTGACGTTGTTGTAGTTGTTTATTTGATGTTGTTGTTGTTGACATAGTTGTTATTGTTGTTTATTTCACGTTTTTGTTGTTGTTGTTGACGTTGTTGTTTATTTGACGTTGTTGTTGTTGTTTATTTGACGTTGTTGTTGTTGTTGACGTTGTTGTTGTTGTTGTTTATTCTATGTTGTTGTTGTTGTTTATTTGACATTGTTGTTGTTGTTGACGGTGTTGTTGTTGTTGTTGTTTATTTGACATTGTTGTTGTTGTTGTTGACGTTGTTGTTGTTTATTTGACGTTGTTGTTGTTGTTGTTGTTGTTCTTTATTTGACGTTGTTGTTGTTTATTTGACGTTGTTGTTGTTGACGTTGTTGTTGTTGTTGTTGTTTATTTGACGTTGTTGTTGTTGTTCTTGTTTACTTGACGTTGTTGTTATTATTGACGTTGTTGTTGTTGTTTATTTGACGTTGTTGTTGTTGTTGTTGTTGACATAGTTATTGTTGTTGTTTATTTGACGTTGTTGTTGTTGTTTATTTGACATTGTTGTTGTTGTTGATGGTGTTGTTGTTGTTGTTGTTGTTTATTTGACATTATTGTTGTTGTTGACGTTGTTGTTGTTGTTGACGGTGTTGTTGTTGTTGTTGTTTATTTGACATTGTTGTTGTTGTTGTTGACGTTGTTGTTGTTGTTTATTTGACGTTGTTGTTGTTTACTTGACGTTGTTGTTGTTGTTTATTTGACGTTGTTGTTGTTGTTGTTTATTTGATGTTGTTGTTGTTTACTTGACGTTGTTGTTGTTGTTGTTTATTTGACGTTGTTGTTGTTGACGTTGTTGTTGTTTATTTGACGTTGTTGTTGATTATTTGACATTGTTGTTGTTTATTTGACGTTGTTGTTGTTGTTGTTTATTTGACGTTGTTGTTGTTGACGTTGTTGTTGTTGTTTATTTGACGTAGTTGTTGTTGTTGACGTTGTTGTTGTTGTTTATTTGATGTTTTTGTTGTTGTTGATGTTGTTGTTGTTTTTGTTGTTGTTTATTTGACGTTGTTGTTGTTGTTTATTTGACGTTGTTGTTGTTGTTATTGTTGTTGTTTAATTGATGATGTTGTTGTTTATTTGACGTTGTTGTTGTTGTTATTGTTGTTGTTCTTTTTTATTTGACGTTGTTGTTTATTTGACGTTGTTGTTGTTGTTGTTTATTTGACGTTGTTGTTGTTGTTTATTTGACGTTGTTGTTGTTGTTGACGTTGTTGTTGTTGTTGTTATTGTTGTTGTTTGTTTGACGTTGTTGTTGTTGTTGTTTATTTGTCATTGTTGTTGTTGTAGTTGTTGTTTATTTGACGTTGTTGTTATTGTTGTTTATTTGACGTTGTTGTTGTTGTTGACGTTGTTGTTGTTGTTTATTTGATGTTGTTGTTGACGTTGTTTTTGTTGTTGTTTATTTGACGTGTTTGTTGTTGTTTATTTGACGTTGTTGTTGTTGTTTATTTGACAGTGTTGTTGTTGTTGTTGTTTATTTGAGGTTGTTGTTGTTGTTGTTGTTGACGTTGTAGTTGTTGTTTATTTGACATTGTTGTTGTTGACATAGTTGTTATGGTTGTTTATTTGACGTTATTGTTGTTGTTGTTGACGTTGTTGTTGTTGTTTATATGCCGTTGTTGTTGTTGACATAGTTGTTGTTATTGTTGTTTATTTGACGTTGTTGTTGTTGTTGACGTTGTCGTTGTTGTTGTTGTTAATTTGACGTTGTTGTTGTTGTTGTTTATTTGACGTTGTTATTGTTGTTGTTGTTGTTGTTTATTTGATGTTGTTGTTGTTGACATGGTAGTTGTGGTTTATTTTACGTTGTTGTTGTTTTTGACGTTGTTGTTTATTTGACGTTGTTGTTGTTGTTTATTTGACGTTGTTGTTGTTGTTGACGTTGTTGTTGTTGTTGTTTATTTGACGTTGGTGTTGTTGTTGTTTATTTGACATTGTTGTTGTTGTTGACGGTGTTGTTGTTGTTGTTGTTGTTGCTGTTGTTGTTGTTTATTTGACGGTATTGTTGTTGTTGTTGTTTATTTGACGTTGTTGTTGTTGTTGTTTATTTGACGTTGTTGTTATTGTTGACGTTGTTGTTGTTGTTGTTTATTTAACATTTTTATTGTTGTTGACATAGTTGTTGTTGTTGTTGTTTATTTGACGTTGTTGTTGTTGTTGTTGACGTTGTTGTTGTTGTTGTTGTTTATTTGACGTTGTTGTTGTTTATTTGACGTTGTTGTTGTTATTTATTTGACGGTGTTGTTGTTGTTGTTGTTGTTATTTATTTGACGTTGTTATTGTTGTTGTTGTTGTTTATTTGACGTTGTTGTTATTGTTGACGTTGTTGTTGTTGTTTATTTGATGTTGTTGTTGTTGTTGACATAGTTGTTGTTGTTTATTTCACGTTGTTGTTGTTGACGTTGTTGTTTATTTGACGTTGTTGTTGTTGTTTATTTGACGTTGTTGTTGTTGTTAACGTTGTTGTTGTTGTTTACTTGACGTTGTTGTTGTTGTTGTTTATTTGATGTTGTTGTTGTTTACTTGACGTTGTTGTTGTTGTTTATTTGACGTTGTTGTTGTTGACGTTGTTGTTGTTTATTTGACGTTGTTGTTGATTATTTGACATTGTTGTTGTTTATTTGACGTTGTTGTTGTTGTTGTTGTTTATTTGACGTTGTTGTTGTTGACGTTGTTGTTGTTGTTATAGTTTATTTGACGTTGTTGTTGTTGTTGTTTATTTGACGTAGTTGTTGTTGTTGACGTTGTTGTTGTTGTTTATTTGATGTTTTTGTTGTTGTTGATGTTGTTGTTGTTTTTGTTGTTGTTTATTTGACGTTGTTGTTGTTTAATTGACGTTGTTGTTGTTTATTTGACGTTGTTGTTGTTGTTGTTATTGTTGTTGTTTAATTGACGCTGTTGTTGTTTATTTGACGTTGTTGTTGTTGTTATTGTTGTTGTTCTTTTTTATTTGACGTTGTTGTTTATTTGACGTTGTTGTTGTTGTTTATTTGACGTTGTTGTTGTTGTTGTTTATTTGACGTTGTTGTTGTTGTTGACGTTGTTGTTGTTGTTATTGTTGTTGTTTGTTTGACGTTGTTGTTGTTGTTTATTTGACATTGTTGTTGTTGTTTATTTGACGTTGTTGTTGTTGTTTATTTGACGTTGTTGTTGTTGTTGACGTTGTTGTTGTTGTTGTTTATTTGACGTTGTTGTTGACGTTGTTTTTGTTGTTATTTATTTGACATTGTTGTTGTTGTTTATTTGACGTTGTTGTTGTTGTTGTTTATTTGACGGTGTTGTTGTTGTTGTTGTTTATTTGACGTTGTTGTTGTTGTTGTTTATTTGACGTTGTTGTTGTTGTTGTTGTTTATTTGACATTGTTGTTGTTGACATAGTTGTTGTGGTTGTTTATTTGACGTTATTGTTGTTGTTGTTGACGTTGTTGTTGTTGTTTATTTGACGTTGTTGTTGTTGACATAGTTGTTGTTATTGTTGTTTATTTGACGTTGTTGTTGTTGTTGTTGTTGACGTTGTTGTTGTTGTTGTTGTTTATTTGACGTTGTTGTTGTTGTTTATTTGACGTTGTTGTTGTTGTTGTTTATTTGATGGTGTTGTTGTTGTTGTTTATTTAACGTTGTTATTGTTGTTGTTGTTTATTTGACGTTGTTGTTATTGTTGACGTTGTTGTTGTTGTTGTTGTTTATTTGATGTTATTGTTATTGTTGACATAGTTGTTGTTGTTTATTTCACGTTGTTATTGTTGTTGACGTTGTTGTTTATTTGACGTTGTTGTTGTTGTTTATTTAACGTTGTTGTTGTTGTTTATTTGACGTTGTTGTTGTTGTTGTTGACGTTGTTGTTGTTTATTTGACGTTGTTGTTGTTGTTGTTCTTTATTTGACGTTGTTGTTGTTTATTTGACGTTGTTGTTGTTTATTTGACATTGTTGTTGTTTATTTGACGTTATTGTTCTTGACGTTGTTGTTGTTGTTATTGTTTATTTGACGTTGTTGTTGTTTATATGACGTAGTTGTTGTTGACGTTGTTGTTGTTGTTTATTTGACGTTTTTGTTGTTGTTGATGTTGTTGTTGTTGTTTATTTGACGGTGTTGTTGTTGTTGTTGTTTATTTGACGTTGTTATTGTTGTTGTTGTTGTTGTTGACGTTGTTGTTGTTGTTGTTTATTTGATGTTGTTGTTGTTGACATGGTAGTTGTGGTTTATTTTACGTTGTTGTTGTTGTTTTTGACGTTGTTGTTTATTTGACGTTGTTGTTGTTGTTTATTTGACGTTGTTGTTGTTGTTGACGTTGTTGTTGTTGTTTATTTGACGTTGGTGTTGTTGTTGTTTATTTGACATTGTTGTTGTTGTTGACGGTGTTGTTGTTGTTGTTGTTGTTTATTTGACGGTATTGTTGTTGTTGTTGTTGTTGTTTATTTGACGTTGTTGTTATTGTTGACGTTGTTGTTGTTGTTTATTTGACATTTTTGTTGTTGTTGACATAGTTGTTGTTGTTGTTGTTTATTTGACGTTGTTGTTGTTGTTGAGGTTGTTGTTGTTGTTGTTGTTGTTTATTTGACGTTGTTGTTGTTGTTGTTTATTTGACGTTGTTGTTGTTGTTGTTGTTTATTTGACGTTGTTGTTGTTGTTGTTGTTTATTTGACGGTGTTGTTGTTGTTGTTGTTGTTGTTGTTTATTTGACGTTGTTATTGTTGTTGTTGTTTATTTGACGTTGTTGTTATTGTTTTTGACGTTGTTGTAGTTGTTTATTTGATGTTGTTGTTGTTGACATAGTTGTTATTGTTGTTTATTTCACGTTGTTGTTGTTGTTGTTGTTGACGTTGTTGTTTATTTGACGTTGTTGTTGTTGTTTATTTGACGTTGTTGTTGTTGTTGACGTTGTTGTTGTTGTTGTTGTTTATTCTATGTTGTTGTTGTTGTTTATTTGACATTGTTGTTGTTGTTGACGGTGTTGTTGTTGTTGTTGTTGTTTATTTGACATTGTTGTTGTTGTTGTTGACGTTGTTGTTGTTTATTTGACGTTGTTGTTGTTGTTGTTGTTGTTCTTTATTTGACGTTGTTGTTGTTTATTTGACGTTGTTGTTGTTGACGTTGTTGTTGTTGTTGTTTATTTGACGTTGTTGTTGTTGTTCTTGTTTACTTGACGTTGTTGTTATTATTGACGTTGTTGTTGTTGTTGTTTATTTGACGTTGTTGTTGTTGTTGTTGTTGACATAGTTATTGTTGTTGTTTATTTGACGTTGTTGTTGTTGTTTATTTGACATTGTTGTTGTTGTTGATGGTGTTGTTGTTGTTGTTGTTGTTGTTTATTTGACATTATTGTTGTTGTTGACGTTGTTGTTGTTGTTGACCGTGTTGTTGTTGTTGTTTATTTGACATTGTTGTTGTTGTTGTTGACGTTGTTGTTGTTGTTTATTTGACGTTGTTGTTGTTGTTGTTGTTGTTTACTTGACGTTGTTGTTGTTGTTGTTTACTTGACATTGTTGTTGTTGTTGTTTATTTGATGTTGTTGTTGTTTACTTGACGTTGTTGTTGTTGTTTATTTGACGTTGTTGTTGTTGACGTTGTTGTTGTTTATTTGACGTTGTTGTTGATTATTTGACATTGTTGTTGTTTATTTGACGTTGTTGTTGTTGTTGTTTATTTGACGTTGTTGTTGTTGACGTTGTTGTTGTTGTTTATTTGACGTAGTTGTTGTTGTTGACGCTGTTGTTGTTGTTTATTTGATGTTTTTGTTGTTGTTGTTGTTGTTGTTGTTGTTTTTGTTGTTGTTTATTTGACGTTGTTGTTGTTTATTTGACGTTGTTGTTGTTGTTGTTATTGTTGTTGTTTAATTGACGCTGTTGTTGTTTATTTGACGTTGTTGTTGTTGTTATTGTTGTTGTTCTTTTTTATTTGACGTTGTTGTTTATTTGACGTTGTTGTTGTTGTTGTTTATTTGACGTTGTTGTTGTTGTTTATTTGACGTTTGTAACACGCCGTTTATATTTAAATGTTATTTCATTAATTATTTTCCAAAACTATTAAATTATATCTATTTGAGAAATATATTCAATTGAGATCGATTGAGATATTAATTGGGTAATATGAAATAAAAATATTTATTATATCGAAATATTATTTTGAATAATATTAATTTGGTGTGTAGTAATATTTGACTTTGTTTGATTAATTGGCATGATTAGGTTTATATAGAATAAATATTATTTAGTGTAATATTGTTTTAGTAGAGTTATATATTATAATTTGAATTAAATAATTGTTGGGGCCAAATTATAATTTTAGAAAGATAGAGGGAGGAAAGTTAGTAGTAGAAGAATAGTTTTATAAAATAGAAAAGTAGAGTTAGTAAGAGTAGTTGGTAAGAGGAGAAAGAAAAAAGAAAAGAGAGAAGAAGAAGAGAAGAGAAGGAGAAGGCTAGGGTTTGTTCTACAAAATCATCATCTTGTTCCAAGAAAATCAACATTAGAGGTAAGGGTTTGACTTCCACCAATTATTTAGTGTGTGATTTTATAGTTTTGATTTTGGAATAAATTAGGGGTTTAGGGTATTAGTTTCACTACTATGTTATGATGAAAACAAAATTGGTAGATTGATGAAATTGAGAGATGATGTAGGATCCAATATAATTAGTTATACACACAAATAAGTGACTTAATATTTTTCCTCGAAAAGATTCCATTTGTTCTGTTCCTATAGCATTAGATGAATTGATTTTTTTTCAAGAAGCAATGTTTAATGGCATATTGAAGTGATACCCAATAGGCGTTTGCTGAGTAGCGTTTAATGAATTAGTATGTAGGAGGAACGTTGCTTGCTACTGTAACTAATTTAAGAAGTAGCATATAGAATGCACATGTTGGTTCTGTTACTGTAGCGTGAATTGAAATTATCCAATGGCTTTAGCATGTAGTGGCGATAGGAACTAAATAACACGAATAGCGCTCTGCCCTTGCTGTAGCAGAATGTGTGATATATTAAATGGCATTGTTGTAAAGTAGTAATTAGGTGGGTACTTGCTTGAGCACTATAGCCCAATACTTAAGGCACATGGAGGTTTTACTAATTGCTTTAGCAAAATATGGTACAGTAGCGCAAGAAGAGGAACGTGTAGCACGCAATGAAATTTCAATTAATGGCAAGTGGTGTTGGCATATAACTAGCAGTACTGTAGCGGCATTTTAGAATTCTAGTTTTAGTAACATTACTTGCCCATACACTATTTATATAATATTTTATTGTTATAACAATATATTATACTAATTATTAATAATAATAATAATAATAATAATAATAATAATAATTTAATATCTTTAATAAATAATTTTGTAGGAATTTATAAATAGAAATAATAGAGTTTTTGACCGATAATTAATTAGCTGATTTTAGCCTAAATAGTCCGAATTATTATGCGGTTTATGGTAGTAATTTTGGTTGATCAGTTGGGTGACATTTTTGTTGAAAAATGTGAATTTTGAAGGTGAAGGCGAATTAAGTTGAATGCTTCCGGTTTATGAAATTGTGTTTGATTTGAATAAATCATGGAAGTAACATTGTTTAAACTTGTACATTACTTGATTTGTGAATTATATTTGCAATGCATGTACAATTGTTGGTATTTCATTGTGCTGGAATATGTGGTATGTGTATGTTAAGGTCGGAAGTGGTCTTAATTGCATACGAGTTGTTGGTTGTACATTGCATGGCATGGTTGGTCTTGAAATGGAGACGGTGAAACAGTGGGTTCATATTTTATAGACGTTGATCCTTGAATGGAAATAGACGTAGTGGCTTTGACCCGGAAAGGGAACATAGGCGCTGAAACATGGGTTCACAAAAATAGACGTTGATCCTATAGTGGAAATAGACGTAGTGGCTTTGATCTTATGTGGAAAAATAAGCGGTGGAACTTTGGGTCCACAAGTCGGTACCGCATTCGCATATGTTAAGTCGTGTTGTGAGTCACATGCATAATTGTGTATATTGTGTATGTGTGTTGATGTGTTTGGTTATGTGCCAATATTGTTGTTGTTTGAATTATGGTTATGTGCCAGTGATGTGAGTATTCGGATAATTGGTTTATATGGTTAATGTGTTGGAAATGACTTCCTTGAGTACGGATACTATATGTGATAAAATGAATATGATCATGATGTATTGCTTTATTTATTGCCATTGCTTTACCTTAATTACATGTTATATGATTATTGGAATTCTTACCCTTCTGTTTGAAAATGCTTTTGATGGCATTGTTCAGGTACCGAGGATGGTAGCGCGAGGCGCTAGTTAGCGGATGCATTGGATTGAAATCTGTTTTATTTTGATTAGAGTCGAGTCGATGCTCTGGTAGTAACACCTGGGGGGGGGGGTATATTTCGTGTCGAACTCGTCTATTTTGTATTCGGATTATGATGTATATAATCCTTACTTTGGGTATATTATTTTGTGTATGTGAGACTTGATAACATGTGCTTTATGTGAATTATCATGGCTTGATGCCTTGAATTATGTTTTGATTCCTCCATGAATGGAGATGAAGTTAAATATTGAAACTCCGTTGCGTTTGCACGAGAGAAAGCAGTTAAATATTTATGTATGTTTGTTTTGTGTTGATATGCTTAAATTTACAAACGTACCCTGTCCGTTTTTCTATAAAATTTTGGAATGTGATGTGTGTTGTGACATCCATTCCGTGCAAATTTATTTTCTCTGATTTTAATTCTTGCCTTTTAAATGGGGTAATTAGAAGGGGTGTTACAATAGTGGTATCATAGCATAGTCGGTCAGTTGTCAGGTCTTATTTTGTTAATCCCTTGTATTTGATTGTGTGGCTAACGCGATCAATACTTTGTGTTGTAGAGAGAGAGAGAAGATGGCTGGTAGAAGGAATGATGATGCTTTAGCTGAGGCATTGAGGTTGCTTGCGGGGTCAATAAATCAGATGCCGCAAACGACTCAAGCGCCACATGATGGTACTGAAGATGCTTTTCGTGCTCTTGGGAAGTTCCAAAAGAACAACCCGCCTACTTTCAAGGGAGAGCATGCTCCGGTGGAAGCTCAAGAATGGTTAAAAGAAATTGAGAAAATCTTTCGTGTGATGAATTGCACCGACGCTCAGAAAGTGCAATTCGGAACACACATGCTGATTAAAGAGGCCGAAGACTGGTGGATCAACGCTAGTCAGAGGTATGAGGAGGAGCAGGTTGTGGTGACTTGGGAAATTTTCCGAGATGAATTCTTGGAGAATTATTTTCCGGAGGATGTTCGTGGTAAAAAGGAAGTTGAATTCCTGGAATTGAAACAAGGTAGTGGTTCGGTAGCTGACTATGCGGCTAAATTTCAAGATTTGATCAAATACTGTCCTCACTATAACACTGTTAATGCTGAGAGGTCGAAGTGCCTTAAGTTTGTTAATGGTTTGAGGCCGGACATAAAGAAGGCGATTGGGTATCAGCAGATTACAAGATTCTCTGAGTTGGTTAATAAGAGTTGTATCTACGACGAAGACAGTCGGGATAGCACTGCTTATTACAAGAGCTTGAGTGAGAAAAGAGGTAAGGGACAGATGCGTCCTAAGCCTTATGATGGAAGAGGAAAGAGACCAATAAGTAGTGGAAAGAGTCCGAGTGGGGGAGTGACTACTCCAATCAAATGTTTTAAATGTGGTAAAGAGGGACATCATGCTATGGAATGTCGCCAGGGGATAGTTAAGTGTTTCAAGTGTGACAGGGTGGGTCACAAAGCGGTGGATTGTAGAGTTGGTGTGAGTGTAACTTGCTTTAATTGTGGTGAGCGAGGCCACATAAGTACCAAATGTCCAAAGCCAAAGAAAGAAGTTGGAAAAGTATTCGCTTTATCTGGAGCATAGACTTCTGCTGAGGAACGTCTAATCAGAGGTACATGCTTTATCTCTAATGTGTCTTTGGTTGCTATTATTGATACGGGTGCGACGCATTCGTTTGTTGCTTTAGATTGTGCCAAGAGATTGGGCCTTGTCTTGTCTACTTTGGATCGAAGTATGGAGGTAGATACACCTGCGATGGGTTCAGTTTCTACTTCAGTTGTTTGTTTGAAGTGTCCTTTGCGCATGTGCGGAAGAGATTTCGAAGTTGATCTCGTGTGTCTTCCTTTGCATCAGATAGATGTGATTCTGGGTATGGACTGGTTGAAAGCCAACCATGTCTATATCAACTGTTTTGCTAAGGCTGTTCTTTTTCTCGAGTCCGAGAAAGATGGTGTGGTTTTCTTGTCTACACAGCAAGTTGAGAAGAGTGTGAAGAATGGAGATGGGTTGTTTATGCTTATGGCGAGTATGGTTTTGGAAGATGGTAGAGTAAGAAAGGATTATCCTGTGGTATGCGAATTTCCTGAAGTGTTTCCTGAAGAGATTACGGATTTACCTCCTGAGCGCGAGGTAGAGTTTTCCATCGACTTAATTCCTGGTACTAGTCCTGTTTCGATGGCTCCTTATAGGATGTCACCGTCGGAACTAGTGGAACTGAAGAGTCAGCTGGAAGAGTTGCTTGACAAAAGGTTTATTCGTCCTAGTGTGAGTCCGTGGGGTGCTCCAGTTTTACTTGTGAAGAAGAAAGAAGGAACAATGAGACTTTGTGTGGATTATAGGCAGCTAAACAAAGTGACCATTAAGAACAAGTATCCTTTGCCAAGGATTGATGATTTAATGGATCAGCTGGTGGGTGCGTGTGTGTTTAGCAAGATTGACTTGAGGTCAGGCTATCATCAGATTCGCGTGAAAGCGGGTGATATTCAGAAAACTGCGTTCAGAACTCGTTATGGACACTATGAGTATTCGGTGATGCCTTTTGGTGTTACGAATGCACCTGGTGTGTTCATGGAGTATATGAACAGAATCTTTCATGAGTTTCTGGATAAGTTTGTGGTGGTGTTCATCGATGACATTTTGATTTATTCCAAGAGTGAAGCAGAGCATGCCGAACACTTGAGAATTGTTTTGTCAATTCTGAAGGAAAATCATTTGTTTGCTAAACTTTCGAAGTGTGAATTCTGGTTAGAACAAGTGAGTTTCCTTGGTCACGTGATATCTCGTGGGGGTATTGCTGTGGATCCTTCGAAGATAGAAGCCGTGTCAGAATGGGAATCTCCAAAGTCAGTTTTTGAGATTCGAAGCTTTCTTGGTTTAGCGGGTTATTACCGTAAGTTCATTGAAGGCTTTTCCAAGCTAGCTTTACCGTTGACACAATTGACTAGGAAGAGTCAAGCGTTCGTGTGGACTCCGCAGTGTGAAGATAGTTTCCAAGAGTTGAAGAGAAGGTTGACAACTGCGCCAGTTTTGATTTTGCCTAAACCATCTGAACCGTTTACGGTCTATTGCGATGCTTCTTTGATGGGTTTAGGAGGTGTGTTAATGCAAAATGGGCAGGTTGTGGCGTATGCTTCGAGGCAACTCAAGGTGCATGAGAGGAATTATCCAACTCATGACTTGGAGTTGGCAGCGGTGGTTTTTGTGTTAAAGATTTGGAGGCATTATTTATTTGGGTCGAGATTCGACGTCTTTAGCGATCATAAGAGTTTGAAATATTTGTTTGATCAAAAAGAGTTGAATATGAGGCAAAGAAGGTGGCTAGAGTTTCTTAAAGATTATGACTTCAGTTTGAATTACCATCCTGGTAAGGCAAACATGGTTGCAGATGCTTTGAGCAGGAAGTCTTTACACATGTCTATGTTGATGGTTAAAGAATGGGAATTGTTGGAGCAATTTCGAGATTTGAGTTTGGTGTGTGAAGAGACTTATTTTGGCGTGAAGCTTGGTATGATGAAGCTTACTAGTGGTGTCTTGGAAGAGATTAGAGATGGGCAAAAGTCAGATTTGGTTTTAGTTGACAAGTTTACTTTGGTGAATCAAGGTCAAGGTGGAGAGTTCAGAATTGATGAGAATGGAATTTTGAGATGTCATGATAGAGTTTGCGTTCCCGATGTGGGGGATGTGAAAAAGAGGATTCTTGAGGAAGGTCATAGAAGTGGGTTAAGTATTCACCCTGGTGCTAAGAAGATGTATCAAGATTTAAAGAAGTTGTTTTGGTGGCCTTGTATGAAGAAAGAAATTGCTGAGTTTGTGTATGCTTGTTTGGTTTGCCAAAAGTCTAAGATTGAACATCAGAAGCCTTCGGGTTTGTTGCAACCGTTGTCTATTCCCGAGTGGAAGTGGGATAGTATCTCGATGGATTTTGTTTCTGGTTTGCCGAGGACTCCGAGTAACCATGAGGATATTTGGGTCATAGGGGATAGATTGACTAAATCTGCACACTTTATTCCGATTAGGATGGATTACACTATGGAGAAGCTTGCTAAGTTGTATGTAGAACGGATTGTTTGTTTACATGGTATTCCTACATGTATTGTTTCAGATAGAGATCTGCGTTTCACTTCAAGATTTTGGGAAGGTTTACAAAGAGCCTTGGGTACTAAGCTGAGATTGAGTTCCGCTTATCATCCTCAGACGGATGGTCAAACGGAGAGAACAATTCAGTCACTTGAGGATTTGTTGCGTGCTTGTGTTTTGGATCAAGGAGGTTCATGGGAGAGTCATTTGCCTTTGATTGAGTTTACTTATAATAATAGTTTTCATTCTAGCATTGGCATGGCTCCTTTTGAGGCATTGTATGGAAGACGGTGTAGGACACCTTTGTGTTGGTACGAGACGGGAGAAAGTGCTATAGTTGGCCCGGAATTGGTTCAAGAGGCTACGGATAAGATCAAATTGATAAGAGAGAAGATGAAAGTGTCTCAGAATCGCCAAAAGAGTTACTATGACAAGAGGAGGAAACCTCTTGAGTTCAAGAAGGATGAACATGTGTTTTTGAAGGTGAATCCAACTACGGGTGTTGGAAGGGCGCTTAAATCGCGGAAGTTAACACCTCGGTTTATTGGTCCTTATCAGATTTCAGAGCGGATTGGAAGTATGGCTTATCGGATTGCATTGCCGCCATCACTTTCAAATTTGCATGATGTGTTTCACGTTTCGCAATTACGAAAGTATATTGCGGATCCGTCTCATGTTATTCAAGCAGATGATTTGGAAGTAAGAGACAATTTGACGGTTGAGGTTTTACCGGTGAGGATTGAAGATAGAAAGGTGAAACAACTAAGAGGAAGAGAGATTGCTTTGGTTAAAGTTGCATGGGGTGGTTCGGCGAATGGTAATGTGACGTGGGAGCTTGAAAGTCGGATGCGGGATTCCTATCCCGAATTGTTCGTTTAGAGGTAATTTTCGAGGCCGAAAATCTTTTAAGTGGGGGAGAGTTGTAACACGCCGTTTATATTTAAATGTTATTTCATTAATTATTTTCCAAAACTATTAAATTATATCTATTTGAGAAATATATTCAATTGAGATCGATTGAGATATTAATTGGGTAATATGAAATAAAAATATTTATTATATCGAAATATTATTTTGAATAATATTAATTTGGTGTGTAGTAATATTTGACTTTGTTTGATTAATTGGCATGATTAGGTTTATATAGAATAAATATTATTTAGTGTAATATTGTTTTAGTAGAGTTATATATTATAATTTGAATTAAATAATTGTTGGGGCCAAATTATAATTTTAGAAAGATAGAGGGAGGAAAGTTAGTAGTAGAAGAATAGTTTTATAAAATAGAAAAGTAGAGTTAGTAAGAGTAGTTGGTAAGAGGAGAAAGAAAAAAGAAAAGAGAGAAGAAGAAGAGAAGAGAAGGAGAAGGCTAGGGTTTGTTCTACAAAATCATCATCTTGTTCCAAGAAAATCAACATTAGAGGTAAGGGTTTGACTTCCACCAATTATTTAGTGTGTGATTTTATAGTTTTGATTTTGGAATAAATTAGGGGTTTAGGGTATTAGTTTCACTACTATGTTATGATGAAAACAAAATTGGTAGATTGATGAAATTGAGAGATGATGTAGGATCCAATATAATTAGTTATACACACAAATAAGTGACTTAATATTTTTCCTCGAAAAGATTCCATTTGTTCTGTTCCTATAGCATTAGATGAATTGATTTTTTTTCAAGAAGCAATGTTTAATGGCATATTGAAGTGATACCCAATAGGCGTTTGCTGAGTAGCGTTTAATGAATTAGTATGTAGGAGGAACGTTGCTTGCTACTGTAACTAATTTAAGAAGTAGCATATAGAATGCACATGTTGGTTCTGTTACTGTAGCGTGAATTGAAATTATCCAATGGCTTTAGCATGTAGTGGCGATAGGAACTAAATAACACGAATAGCGCTCTGCCCTTGCTGTAGCAGAATGTGTGATATATTAAATGGCATTGTTGTAAAGTAGTAATTAGGTGGGTACTTGCTTGAGCACTATAGCCCAATACTTAAGGCACATGGAGGTTTTACTAATTGCTTTAGCAAAATATGGTACAGTAGCGCAAGAAGAGGAACGTGTAGCACGCAATGAAATTTCAATTAATGGCAAGTGGTGTTGGCATATAACTAGCAGTACAGTAGCGGCATTTTAGAATTCTAGTTTTAGTAACATTACTTGCCCATACACTATTTATATAATATTTTATTGTTATAACAATATATTATACTAATTATTAATAATAATAATAATAATAATAATAATTTAATATCTTTAATAAATAATTTTGTAGGAATTTATAAATAGAAATAATAGAGTTTTTGACCGATAATTAATTAGCTGATTTTAGCCTAAATAGTCCGAATTATCATGCGGTTTATGGTAGTAATTTTGGTTGATCAGTTGGGTGACATTTTTGTTGAAAAATGTGAATTTTGAAGGTGAAGGCGAATTAAGTTGAATGCTTCCGGTTTATGAAATTGTGTTTGATTTGAATAAATCATGGAAGTAACATTGTTTAAACTTGTACATTACTTGATTTGTGAATTATATTTGCAATGCATGTACAATTGTTGGTATTTCATTGTGTTGGAATATGTGGTATGTGTATGTTAAGGTCGGAAGTGGTCTTAATTGCATACGAGTTGTTGGTTGTACATTGCATGGCATGGTTGGTCTTGAAATGGAGACGGTGAAACAGTGGGTTCATATTTTATAGACGTTGATCCTTGAATGGAAATAGACGTAGTGGCTTTGACCCGGAAAGGGAACATAGGCGCTGAAACATGGGTTCACAAAAATAGACGTTGATCCTATAGTGGAAATAGACGTAGTGGCTTTGATCTTATGTGGAAAAATAAGCGGTGGAACTTTGGGTCCACAAGTCGGTACCGCATTCGCATATGTTAAGTCGTGTTGTGAGTCACATGCATAATTGTGTATATTGTGTATGTGTGTTGATGTGTTTGGTTATGTGCCAATATTGTTGTTGTTTGAATTATGGTTATGTGCCAGTGATGTGAGTATTCGGATAATTGGTTTATATGGTTAATGTGTTGGAAATGACTTCCTTGAGTACGAATACTATATGTGATAAAATGAATATGATCATGATGTATTGCTTTATTTATTGCCATTGCTTTACCTTAATTACATGTTATATGATTATTGGAATTCTTACCCTTCTGTTTGAAAATGCTTTTGATGGCATTGTTCAGGTACCGAGGATGGTAGCGCGAGGCGCTAGTTAGCGGATGCATTGGATTGAAATCTGTTTTATTTTGATTAGAGTCGAGTCGATGCTCTGGTAGTAACACCTGGGGGGGGGGGGGGTATATTTCGTGTCGAACTCGTCTATTTTGTATTCGGATTATGATGTATATAATCCTTACTTTGGGTATATTATTTTGTGTATGTGAGACTTGATAACATGTGCTTTATGTGAATTATCATGGCTTGATGCCTTGAATTATGTTTTGATTCCTCCATGAATGGAGATGAAGTTAAATATTGAAACTCAGTTGCGTTTGCACGAGAGAAAGCAGTTAAATATTTATGTATGTTTGTTTTGTGTTGATATGCTTAAATTTACAAACGTACCCTGTCCGTTTTTCTATAATATTTTGGAATGTGATGTGTGTTGTGACATCCCTTTCGTGCAAATTTATTTTCTCTGATTTTAATTCTTGCCTTTTAATTGGGGTAATTAGAAGGGGTGTTACAATAGTGGTATCAGAGCATAGTCGGTCAGTTGTCAGGTCTTATTTTGTTAATCCCTTGTATTTGATTGTGTGGCTAACGCGATCAATACTTTGTGTTGTAGAGAGAGAGAGAAGATGGCTGGTAGAAGGAATGATGATGCTTTAGCTGAGGCATTGAGGTTGCTTGCGGGGTCAATAAATCAGATGCCGCAAACGACTCAAGCGCCACATGATGGTACTGAAGATGCTTTTCGTGCTCTTGGGAAGTTCCAAAAGAACAACCCGCCTACTTTCAAGGGAGAGCATGCTCCGGTGGAAGCTCAAGAATGGTTAAAAGCAATTGAGAAAATCTTTCGTGTGATGAATTGCACCGACGCTCAGAAAGTGCAATTCGGAACACACATGCTGATTAAAGAGGCCGAAGACTGGTGGATCAACGCTAGTCAGAGGTATGAGGAGGAGCAGGTTGTGGTGACTTGGGAAATTTTCCGAGATGAATTCTTGGAGAATTATTTTCCGGAGGATGTTCGTGGTAAAAAGGAAGTTGAATTCCTGGAATTGAAACAAGGTAGTGGTTCGGTAGCTGACTATGCGGCTAAATTTCAAGATTTGATCAAATACTGTCCTCACTACAACACTGTTAATGCTGAGAGGTCGAAGTGCCTTAAGTTTGTTAATGGTTTGAGGCGGACATAAAGAAGGCGATTGGGTATCAGCAGATTACAAGATTCTCTGAGTTGGTTAATAAGAGTCGTATCTACGACGAAGACAGTCGGGATAGCACTGCTTATTACAAGAGCTTGAGTGAGAAAAGAGGTAAGGGACAGATGCGTCCTAAGCCTTATGATGGAAGAGGAAAGAGACCAATAAGTAGTGGAAAGAGTCCGAGTGGGGGAGTGACTACTCCAATCAAATGTTGTTGTTATTGTTGACATAGTTGTTATTGTTTATTTCACGTTGTTGTTGTTGACGTTGTTGTTTATTTGACGTTGTTGTTGTTGTTTATTTGACGTTGTTGTTGTTGTTGACGTTGTTGTTGTTGTTTACTTGACGTTGTTGTTGTTGTTGTTTATTTGATGTTGTTGTTGTTTACTTGACGTTGTTGTTGTTGTTTATTTGACGTTGTTGTTGTTGACGTTGTTGTTGTTTATTTGACGTTGTTGTTGATTATTTGACATTGTTGTTGTTTATTTGACGTTGTTGTTGTTTATTTGACGTTGTTGTTGTTGACGTTGTTGTTGTTGTTATAGTTTATTTGACGTTGTTGTTGTTGTTGTTTATTTGACGTAGTTGTTGTTGTTGACGTTGTTGTTGTTATTTATTTGATGTTTTTGTTGTTGTTGATGTTTTTGTTGTTGTTTATTTGACGTTGTTGTTGTTTAATTGACGTTGTTGTTGTTTATTTGACGTTGTTGTTGTTGTTGTTATTGTTGTTGTTTAATTGACGCTGTTGTTGTTTATTTGACGTTGTTGTTGTTGTTATTGTTGTTGTTCTTTTTTATTTGACGTTGTTGTTGTTGTTGTTTATTTGACGTTGTTGTTGTTCTTATTTATTTGACGTTGTTGTTGTTATTGACGTTGTTGTTGTTGTTATTGTTGTTGTTTGTTTGACGTTGTTGTTGTTGTTTATTTGACATTGTTGTTGTTGTTGTTGTTGTTGTTGTTTATTTGACGTTGTTGTTGTTGTTTATTTGACGTTGTTGTTGTTGTTGACGTTGTTGTTGTTGTTGTTTATTTGACGTTGTTGTTGACGTTGTTTTTGTTGTTGTTTATTTGACATTGTTGTTGTTGTTTATTTGACGTTGTTGTTGTTGTTGTTTATTTGACGGTGTTGTTGTTGTTGTTGTTTATTTGACGTTGTTGTTGTTGTTGTTTATTTGACGTTGTTGTTGTTGTTGACGTTGTTGTTGTTGTTTATTTGATATTGTTGTTGTTGACATAGTTGTTGTGGTTGTTTATTTGACGTTATTGTTGTTGTTGTTGACGTTGTTGTTGTTGTTTATTTGACGTTGTTGTTGTTGACATAGTTGTTGTAATTGTTGTTTATTTGACGTTGTTGTTGTTGTTGTTGTTGACGTTGTTGTTGTTGTTGTTTATTTGACGTTATTGTTGTTGTTTATTTGACGTTGTTGTTGTTGTTGTTTATTTGATGGTGTTGTTGTTGTTGTTTATTTAACGTTGTTATTGTTGTTGTTGTTTATTTGACGTTGTTGTTATTGTTGACGTTGTTGTTGTTGTTGTTGTTGTTTATTTGATGTTGTTGTTATTGTTGACATAGTTGTTGTTGTTTATTTCACGTTGTTATTGTTGTTGACGTTGTTGTTTATTTGACGTTGTTGTTGTTGTTGTTTATTTGACGTTGTTGTTGTTGTTTATTTGACGTTGTTGTTGTTGTTGTTGACGTTGTTGTTGTTTATTTGACGTTGTTGTTGTTGTTCTTTATTTGACGTTGTTGTTGTTTATTTGACGTTGTTGTTGTTTATTTGACGTTGTTGTTGTTTATTTGACGTTATTGTTGTTGACGTTGTTGTTGTTGTTATTGTTTATTTGACGTTGTTGTTGTTTATATGACGTAGTTGTTGTTGACGTTGTTGTTGTTGTTTATTTGACGTTTTTGTTGTTGTTGATGTTGTTGTTGTTGTTTATTTGACGGTGTTGTTGTTGTTGTTGTTTATTTGACGTTGTTATTGTTGTTGTTGTTGTTGTTGACGTTGTTGTTGTTGTTGTTTATTTGATGTTGTTGTTGTTGACATGGTAGTTGTGGTTTATTTTACGTTGTTGTTGTTGTTTTTGACGTTGTTGTTTATTTGACGTTGTTGTTGTTGTTTATTTGACGTTGTTGTTGTTGTTGACGTTGTTGTTGTTGTTGTTTATTTGACGTTGGTGTTGTTGTTGTTTATTTGACATTGTTGTTGTTGTTGACGGTGTTGTTGTTGTTGTTGTTGTTGTTGTTTATTTGACGGTATTGTTGTTGTTGTTGTTGTTTATTTGACGTTGTTGTTATTGTTGACGTTGTTGTTGTTGTTTATTTGACATTTTTGTTGTTGTTGACATAGTTGTTGTTGTTGTTGTTTATTTGACGTTGTTGTTGTTGTTGAGGTTGTTGTTGTTGTTTATTTGACGTTGTTGTTGTTGTTGTTTATTTGACGTTGTTGTTGTTGTTGTTGTTTATTTGACGTTGTTGTTGTTGTTGTTTATTTGACGGTGTTGTTGTTGTTGTTGTTGTTTATTTGACGTTGTTATTGTTGTTGTTGTTTATTTGACGTTGTTGTTATTGTTTTTGACGTTGTTGTAGTTGTTTATTTGATGTTGTTGTTGTTGTTGACATAGTTGTTGTTGTTTATTTCACGTTGTTGTTGTTGACGTTGTTGTTTATTTCACGTTGTTGTTGTTGTTTATTTGACGTTGTTGTTGTTGTTGACGTTGTTGTTGTTGTTTATTTGACGTTGTTGTTGTTGTTGTTTATTTGATGTTGTTGTTGTTTACTTGACGTTGTTGTTGTTGTTTATTTGACGTTGTTGTTGTTGACGTTGTTATTGTTTATTTGACGTTGTTGTTGATTATTTGACATTGTTGTTGTTTATTTGACGTTGTTGTTGTTGTTGTTGTTGTTGTTTATTTGACGTTGTTGTTGTTGACGTTGTTGTTGTTGTTATAGTTTATTTGACGTTGTTGTTGTTGTTGTTTATTTGACGTAGTTGTTGTTGTTGACGTTGTTGTTGTTGTTTATTTGATGTTTTTGTTGTTGTTGATGTTGTTGTTGTTTTTGTTGTTGTTTATTTGACGTTGTTGTTGTTTAATTGACGTTGTTGTTGTTTATTTGACGTTGTTGTTGTTGTTGTTATTGTTGTTGTTTAATTGACGCTGTTGTTGTTTATTTGACGTTGTTGTTGTTGTTATTGTTGTTGTTCTTTTTTATTTGACGTTGTTGTTTATTTGACGTTGTTGTTGTTGTTGTTTATTTGACGTTGTTGTTGTTGTTGTTTATTTGACGTTGTTGTTGTTGTTGACGTTGTTGTTGTTGTTATTGTTGTTGTTTGTTTGACGTTGTTGTTGTTGTTTATTTGACATTGTTGTTGTTGTTGTTGTTGTTGTTTATTTGACGTTGTTGTTGTTGTTTATTTGACGTTGTTGTTGTTGTTGTTGACGTTGTTGTTGTTGTTTATTTGACGTTGTTGTTGACGTTGTTTTTGTTGTTGTTTATTTGACATTGTTGTTGTTGTTTATTTGACGTTGTTGTTGTTGTTGTTTATTTGACGGTGTCGTTGTTGTTGTTGTTTATTTGACGTTGTTGTTGTTGTTGTTGTTTATTTGACGTTGTTGTTGTTGTTGACGTTGTTGTTGTGGTTTATTTGATATTGTTGTTGTTGACATAGTTGTTGTGGTTGTTTATTTGACGTTATTGTTGTTGTTGTTGACGTTGTTGTTGTTGTTTATTTGACGTTGTTGTTGTTGACATAGTTGTTGTTATTGTTGTTTATTTGACGTTGTTGTTGACGTTGTTGTTGTTGTTGTTTATTTGACGTTGTTGTTGTTGTTTATTTGACGTTGTTGTTGTTGTTGTTTATTTGATGGTGTTGTTGTTGTTGTTTATTTAACGTTGTTATTGTTGTTGTTGTTTATTTGACGTTGTTGTTATTGTTGACGTTGTTGTTGTTGTTGTTGTTGTTTATTTGATGTTGTTGTTATTGTTGACATAGTTGTTGTTGTTTATTTCACGTTGTTATTGTTGTTGACGTTGTTGTTTATTTGACGTTGTTGTTGTTGTTGTTGTTTATTTGACGTTGTTGTTGTTGTTTATTTGACGTTGTTGTTGTTGTTGTTGACGTTGTTGTTGTTTATTTGACGTTGTTGTTGTTGTTGTTCTTTATTTGACGTTGTTGTTGTTTATTTGACGTTGTTGTTGTTTATTTGACGTTGTTGTTGTTTATTTGACGTTATTGTTGTTGACGTTGTTGTTGTTGTTATTGTTTATTTGACGTTGTTGTTGTTTATATGACGTAGTTGTTGTTGACGTTGTTTTGTTGTTTATTTGACGTTTTTGTTGTTGTTGATGTTGTTGTTGTTGTTTATTTGACGATGTTGTTGTTGTTGTTGTTTATTTGACGTTGTTATTGTTGTTGTTGTTGTTGTTGACGTTGTTGTTGTTGTTGTTTATTTGATGTTGTTGTTGTTGACATGGTAGTTGTGGTTTATTTTACGTTGTTGTTGTTGTTTTTGACGTTGTTGTTTATTTGACGTTGTTGTTGTTGTTTATTTGACGTTGTTGTTGTTGTTGACGTTGTTGTTGTTGTTGTTTATTTGACGTTGGTGTTGTTGTTGTTTATTTGACATTGTTGTTGTTGTTGACGGTGTTGTTGTTGTTGTTGTTTATTTGACGGTATTGTTGTTGTTGTTGTTGTTGTTTATTTGACGTTGTTGTTATTGTTGACGTTGTTGTTGTTGTTTATTTGACATTTTTGTTGTAGGGGACATAGTTGTTGTTGTTGTTGTTTATTTGACGTTGTTGTTGTTGTTGAGGTTGTTGTTGTTGTTGTTTATTTGACGTTGTTGTTGTTGTTGTTTATTTGACGTTGTTGTTGTTGTTGTTTATTTGACGGTGTTGTTGTTGTTGTTGTTGTTGTTTATTTGACGTTGTTATTGTTGTTGTTGTTTATTTGACGTTGTTGTTATTGTTTTTGACGTTGTTGTAGTTGTTTATTTGATGTTGTTGTTGTTGACTTAGTTGTTATTGTTGTTTATTTCACGTTGTTGTTGTTGTTGTTGACGTTGTTGTTTATTTGACGTTGTTGTTGTTGTTTATTTGACGTTGTTGTTGTTGTTGACGTTGTTGTTGTTGTTGTTGTTGTTTATTCTATGTTGTTGTTGTTGTTGTTTATTTGACATTGTTGTTGTTGTTGACGGTGTTGTTGTTGTTGTTGTTGTTTATTTGAAATTGTTGTTGTTGTTGTTGACGTTGTTGTTGTTTATTTGACGTTGTTGTTGTTGTTGTTCTTTATTTGACGTTGTTGTTGTTTATTTGACGTTGTTGTTGTTGACGTTGTTGTTGTTGTTGTTGTTTATTTGACGTTGTTGTTGTTGTTCTTGTTTACTTGACGTTGTTGTTATTATTGGCGTTGTTGTTGTTGTTGTTTATTTGACGTTGTTGTTGTTGTTGACATAGTTATTGTTGTTGTTTATTTGACGTTGTTGTTGTTGTTTATTTGACATTGTTGTTGTTGTTGATGGTGTTGTTGTTGTTGTTGTTGTTTATTTGACATTATTGTTGTTGTTGACGTTGTTGTTGTTGTTGACGGTGTTGTTGTTGTTGTTGTTTATTTGACATTGTTGTTGTTGTTGTTGACGTTGTTGTTGTTGTTTATTTGACGTTGTTGTTGTTGTTGTTGTTGTTTACTTGACGTTGTTGTTGTTGTTTACTTGACATTGTTGTTGTTGTTGTTTATTTGATGTTGTTGTTGTTTACTTGACGTTGTTGTTGTTGTTTATTTGATGTTGTTGTTGTTGACGTTGTTGTTGTTTATTTGACGTTGTTGTTGATTATTTGACATTGTTGTTGTTTATTTGACGTTGTTGTTGTTGTTGTTTATTTGATGTTGTTGTTGTTGACGTTGTTGTTGTTGTTTATTTGACGTAGTTGTTGTTGTTGACGTTGTTGTTGTTGTTTATTTGACGTAGTTGTTGTTGTTGACGTTGTTGTTGTTGTTTATTTGATGTTTTTGTTGTTGTTGATGTTGTTGTTGTTTTTGTTGTTGTTTATTTGACGTTGTTGTTGTTTATTTGACGTTGTTGTTGTTGTTGTTATTGTTGTTGTTTAATTGACGCTGTTGTTGTTTATTTGACGTTGTTGTTGTTGTTATTGTTGTTGTTCTTTTTTATTTGACGTTGTTGTTTATTTGACGTTGTTGTTGTTGTTGTTGTTTATTTGACGTTGTTGTTGTTGTTTATTTGACGTTGTTGTTGTTGTTGACGTTGTTGTTATTTTTATTGTTGTTGTTTGTTTGACGTTGTTGTTGTTGTTGTTTATTTGACATTGTTGTTGTTGTAGTTGTTGTTTATTTGACGTTGTTGTTGTTGTTGTTTATTTGACGTTGTTGTTGTTGTTGACGTTGTTGTTGTTGTTTATTTGATGTTGTTGTTGTTGACATAGTTGTTGTGGTTGTTTATTTGACGTTATTGTTGTTGTTGTTGACGTTGTTGTTGTTGTTTATTTGACGTTGTTGTTGTTGACATAGTTGTTGTTATTGTTGTTTATTTGACGTTGTTGTTGTTGTTGTTGTTGACGTTGTTATTGTTGTTGTTTATTTGACGTTGTTGTTGTTGTTTATTTGACGTTGTTGTTGTTGTTGTTTATTTGATGGTGTTGTTGTTGTTGTTTATTTAACGTTGTTATTGTTGTTGTTGTTTATTTGACGTTGTTGTTATTGTTGACGTTGTTGTTGTTGTTGTTTATTTGATGTTGTTGTTATTGTTGACATAGTTGTTGTTGTTTATTTCACGTTGTTATTGTTGTTGACGTTGTTGTTTATTTGACGTTGTTGTTGTTGTTGTTTATTTGACGTTGTTGTTGTTGTTTATTTGACGTTGTTGTTGTTGTTGTTGACGTTGTTGTTGTTTATTTGACGTTGTTGTTGTTGTTGTTCTTTATTTGACGTTGTTGTTGTTTATTTGACGTTGTTGTTGTTTATTTGACGTTGTTGTTGTTTATTTGACGTTATTGTTGTTGACGTTGTTGTTGTTGTTATTGTTTATTTGACGTTGTTGTTGTTTATATGACGTAGTTGTTGTTGACGTTGTTGTTGTTGTTTATTTGACGTTTTTGTTGTTGTTGATGTTGTTGTTGTTGTTTATTTGACGATGTTGTTGTTGTTGTTGTTGTTTATTTGACGTTGTTATTGTTGTTGTTGTTGTTGTTGACGTTGTTGTTGTTGTTGTTTATTTGATGTTGTTGTTGTTGACATGGTAGTTGTGGTTTATTTTACGTTGTTGTTGTTGTTTTTGACGTTGTTGTTTATTTGACGTTGTTGTTGTTGTTTATTTGACGTTGTTGTTGTTGTTGACGTTGTTGTTGTTGTTGTTTATTTGACGTTGGTGTTGTTGTTGTTTATTTGACATTGTTGTTGTTGTTGACGGTGTTGTTGTTGTTGTTGTTGTTGTTGTTTATTTGACGGTATTGTTGTTGTTGTTGTTGTTTTTTATTTGACGTTGTTGTTATTGTTGACGTTGTTGTTGTTGTTTATTTGACATTTTTGTTGTTGTTGACATAGTTGTTGTTGTTGTTGTTTATTTGACGTTGTTGTTGTTGTTGAGGTTGTTGTTGTTGTTGTTTATTTGACGTTGTTGTTGTTTTTGTTTATTTGACGTTGTTGTTGTTGTTGTTGTTTATTTGACGTTGTTGTTGTTGTTGTTGTTTATTTGACGGTGTTGTTGTTGTTGTTGTTTATTTGACGTTGTTATTGTTGTTGTTGTTTATTTGACGTTGTTGTTATTGTTTTTGACGTTGTTGTAGTTGTTTATTTGATGTTGTTGTTGTTGACATAGTTGTTATTGTTGTTTATTTCACGTTGTTGTTGTTGTTGTTGACGTTGTGGTTTATTTGACGTTGTTGTTGTTGTTTATTTGACGTTGTTGTTGTTGTTGACGTTGTTGTTGTTGTTGTTGTTTATTCTATGTTGTTGTTGTTGTTTATTTGACATTGTTGTTGTTGTTGACGGTGTTGTTGTTGTTGTTGTTTATTTGACATTGTTGTTGTTGTTGTTGACGTTGTTGTTGTTTATTTGACGTTGTTGTTGTTGTTGTTGTTCTTTATTTGACGTTGTTGTTGTTTATTTGACGTTGTTGTTGTTGACGTTGTTGTTGTTGTTTATTTGACGTTGTTGTTGTTGTTCTTGTTTACTTGACGTTGTTGTTATTATTGACGTTGTTGTTGTTGTTGTTTATTTGACGTTGTTGTTGTTGTTGTTGACATAGTTATTGTTGTTGTTTATTTGACGTTGTTGTTGTTGTTTATTTGACATTGTTGTTGTTGTTGATGGTGTTGTTGTTGTTGTTGTTGTTTATTTGACATTATTGTTGTTGTTGACGTTGTTGTTGTTGTTGACGGTGTTGTTGTTGTTGTTGTTTATTTGACATTGTTGTTGTTGTTGTTGACGTTGTTGTTGTTGTTTATTTGACGTTGTTGTTGTTGTTGTTGTTGTTTACTTGACGTTGTTGTTGTTGTTTACTTGACATTGTTGTTGTTGTTGTTTATTTGATGTTGTTGTTGTTTACTTGACGTTGTTGTTGTTGTTGTTTATTTGATGTTGTTGTTGTTGACGTTGTTGTTGTTTATTTGACGTTGTTGTTGATTATTTGACATTGTTGTTGTTTATTTGACGTTGTTGTTGTTGTTGTTTATTTGACGTTGTTGTTGTTGACGTTGTTGTTGTTGTTGTTTATTTGACGTAGTTGTTGTTGTTGACGTTGTTGTTGTTGTTTATTTGATGTTTTTGTTGTTGTTGATGTTGTTGTTGTTTTTGTTGTTGTTTATTTGACGTTGTTGTTGTTTATTTGACGTTGTTGTTGTTGTTGTTATTGTTGTTGTTTAATTGACGCTGTTGTTGTTTATTTGACGTTGTTGTTGTTGTTATTGTTATTGTTCTTTTTTATTTGACGTTGTTGTTTATTTGACGTTGTTGTTGTTGTTGTTGTTTATTTGACGTTGTTGTTGTTGTTTATTTGACGTTGTTGTTGTTGTTGACGTTGTTGTTATTGTTATTGTTGTTGTTTGTTTGACGTTGTTGTTGTTGTTGTTTATTTGACATTGTTGTTGTTGTAGTTGTTGTTTATTTGACGTTGTTGTTGTTGTTGTTTATTTGACGTTGTTGTTGTTGTTGACGTTGTTGTTGTTGTTTATTTGATGTTGTTGTTGACGTTGTTTTTGTTGTTGTTTATTTGACGTGTTTGTTGTTGTTTATTTGACGTTGTTGTTGTTGTTGTTGTTTATTTGACAGTGTTGTTGTTGTTGTTGTTTATTTGAGGTTGTTGTTGTTGTTGTTGTTGTTTATTTGACGTTGTTGTTGTTGTGGACGTTGTTGTTGTTGTTGTTTATTTGACGTTGTTGTTGACGTTGTTTTTGTTGTTGTTTATTTGACATTGTTGTTGTTGTTTATTTGACGTTGTTGTTGTTGTTGTTTATTTGACGGTGTTGTTGTTGTTGTTGTTTATTTGACGTTGTTGTTGTTGTTGTTGTTTATTTGACGTTGTTGTTGTTGTTGACGTTGTTGTTGTTGTTTATTTGATATTGTTGTTGTTGACATAGTTGTTGTGGTTGTTTATTTGACGTTATTGTTGTTGTTGTTGACGTTGTTGTTGTTGTTTATTTGACGTTGTTGTTGTTGACATAGTTGTTGTTATTGTTGTTTATTTGACGTTGTTGTTGTTGTTGTTGTTGTTGACGTTGTTGTTGTTGTTGTTTATTTAACGTTGTTGTTGTTGTTTATTTGACGTTGTTGTTGTTGTTGTTGTTTATTTGATGGTGTTGTTGTTGTTGTTTATTTAACGTTGTTATTGTTGTTGTTGTTTATTTGACGTTGTTGTTATTGTTGACGTTGTTGTTGTTGTTGTTGTTTATTTGATGTTGTTGTTATTGTTGACATAGTTGTTGTTGTTTATTTCACGTTGTTATTGTTGTTGACGTTGTTGTTTATTTGACGTTGTTGTTGTTGTTGTTGTTTATTTGACGTTGTTGTTGTTGTTTATTTGACGTTGTTGTTGTTGTTGTTGACGTTGTTGTTGTTTATTTGACGTTGTTGTTGTTGTTGTTCTTTATTTGACGTTGTTGTTGTTTATTTGACGTTGTTGTTGTTTATTTGACGTTGTTGTTGTTTATTTGACGTTATTGTTGTTGACGTTGTTGTTGTTGTTATTGTTTATTTGACGTTGTTGTTGTTTATATGACGTAGTTGTTGTTGACGTTGTTGTTGTTGTTTATTTGACGTTTTTGTTGTTGTTGATGTTGTTGTTGTTGTTTATTTGACGGTGTTGTTGTTGTTGTTGTTTATTTGACGTTGTTATTGTTGTTGTTGTTGTTGTTGTTGACGTTGTTGTTGTTGTTGTTTATTTGATGTTGTTGTTGTTGACATGGTAGTTGTGGTTTATTTTACGTTGTTGTTGTTGTTTTTGACGTTGTTGTTTATTTGACGTTGTTGTTGTTGTTTATTTGACGTTGTTGTTGTTGTTGACGTTGTTGTTGTTGTTGTTTATTTGACGTTGGTGTTGTTGTTGTTTATTTAACATTGTTGTTGATGTTGACGGTGTTGTTGTTGTTGTTGTTGTTGTTGTTGTTGTTTATTTGACGGTATTGTTGTTGTTGTTGTTGTTGTTTATTTGACGTTGTTGTTATTGTTGACGTTGTTGTTGTTGTTTATTTGACATTTTTGTTGTTGTTGACATAGTTGTTGTTGTTGTTGTTTATTTGACGTTGTTGTTGTTGTTGAGTTTGTTGTTGTTGTTGTTTATTTGACGTTGTTGTTGTTGTTGTTTATTTGACGTTGTTGTTGTTGTTGTTGTTTATTTGATGTTGTTGTTGTTGTTGTTGTTTATTTGACGGTGTTGTTGTTGTTGTTGTTGTTTATTTGACGTTGTTATTGTTGTTGTTGTTTATTTGACGTTGTTGTTATTGTTTTTGACGTTGTTGTAGTTGTTTATTTGATGTTGTTGTTGTTGACATAGTTGTTATTGTTGTTTATTTCACGTTGTTGTTGTTGTTGTTGACGTTGTTGTTTATTTGACGTTGTTGTTGTTGTTTATTTGACGTTGTTGTTGTTGTTGACGTTGTTGTTGTTGTTGTTGTTTATTCTATGTTGTTGTTGTTGTTTATTTGACATTGTTGTTGTTGTTGACGGTGTTGTTGTTGTTGTTGTTTATTTGACATTGTTGTTGTTGTTGTTGACGTTGTTGTTGTTTATTTGACGTTGTTGTTGTTGTTGTTGTTGTTCTTTATTTGACGTTGTTGTTGTTTATTTGACGTTGTTGTTGTTGACGTTGTTGTTGTTGTTGTTGTTTATTTGACGTTGTTGTTGTTGTTCTTGTTTACTTGACGTTGTTGTTATTATTGACGTTGTTGTTGTTGTTGTTTATTTGACGTTGTTGTTGTTGTTGTTGACATAGTTATTGTTGTTGTTTATTTGACGTTGTTGTTGTTGTTTATTTGACATTGTTGTTGTTGTTGATGGTGTTGTTGTTGTTGTTGTTGTTGTTGTTTATTTGACATTATTGTTGTTGTTGACGTTGTTGTTGTTGTTGACGGTGTTGTTGTTGTTGTTGTTTATTTGACATTGTTGTTGTTGTTGTTGACGTTGTTGTTGTTGTTTATTTGACGTTGTTGTTGTTGTTTACTTGACGTTGTTGTTGTTGTTTACTTGACATTGTTGTTGTGGTTGTTTATTTGATGTTGTTGTTGTTTACTTGACGTTGTTGTTGTTGTTTATTTGATGTTGTTGTTGTTGACGTTGTTGTTGTTTATTTGACGTTGTTGTTGATTATTTGACATTGTTGTTGTTTATTTGACGTTGTTGTTGTTGTTTATTTGACGTTGTTGTTGTTGACGTTGTTGTTGTTGTTTATTTGACGTAGTTGTTGTTGTTGACGTTGTTGTTGTTGTTTATTTGATGTTTTTGTTGTTGTTGATGTTGTTGTTGTTTTTGTTGTTGTTTATTTGACGTTGTTGTTGTTTATTTGACGTTGTTGTTGTTGTTGTTATTGTTGTTGTTTAATTGACGCTGTTGTTGTTTATTTGACGTTGTTGTTGTTGTTATTGTTGTTGTTCTTTTTTATTTGACGTTGTTGTTTATTTGACGTTGTTGTTGTTGTTGTTTATTTGACGTTGTTGTTGTTGTTTATTTGACGTTGTTGTTGTTGTTGACGTTGTTGTTATTGTTATTGTTGTTGTTTGTTTGACGTTGTTGTTGTTGTTGTTGTTGTTTATTTGACATTGTTGTTGTTGTAGTTGTTGTTTATTTGACGTTGTTGTTGTTGTTGTTTATTTGACGTTGTTGTTGTTGTTGACGTTGTTGTTGTTGTTTATTTGATGTTGTTGTTGACGTTGTTTTTGTTGTTGTTTATTTGACGTGTTTGTTGTTGTTTATTTGACGTTGTTGTTGTTGTTGTTTATTTGACAGTGTTGTTGTTGTTGTTGTTTATTTGAGGTTGTTGTTGTTGTTGTTGTTGTTTATTTGACGTTGTTGTTGTTGTTGACGTTGTAGTTGTTGTTTATTTGACATTGTTGTTGTTGACATAGTTGTTATGGTTGTTTATTTGACGTTATTGTTGTTGTTGTTGACGTTGTTGTTGTTGTTTATATGACGTTGTTGTTGTTGACATAGTTGTTGTTATTGTTGTTTATTTGACGTTGTTGTTGTTGTTGTTGACGTTGTCGTTGTTGTTGTTGTTAATTTGACGTTGTTGTTGTTGTTGTTTATTTGACGTTGTTATTGTTGTTGTTGTTGTTGTTTATTTGATGTTGTTGTTGTTGACATGGTAGTTGTGGTTTATTTTACGTTGTTGTTGTTTTTGACGTTGTTGTTTATTTGACGTTGTTGTTGTTGTTTATTTGACGTTGTTGTTGTTGTTGACGTTGTTGTTGTTGTTGTTTATTTGACGTTGGTGTTGTTGTTGTTTATTTGACATTGTTGTTGTTGTTGACGGTGTTGTTGTTGTTGTTGCTGTTGCTGTTGTTGTTGTTTATTTGACGGTATTGTTGTTGTTGTTGTTTATTTGACGTTGTTGTTGTTGTTGTTTATTTGACGTTGTTGTTATTGTTGACGTTGTTGTTGTTGTTGTTGTTTATTTGACAGTTTTATTGTTGTTGACATAGTTGTTGTTGTTGTTGTTTATTTGACGTTGTTGTTGTTGTTGTTGACGTTGTTGTTGTTGTTGTTGTTGTTTATTTGACGTTGTTGTTGTTTATTTGACGTTGTTGTTGTTATTTATTTGACGGTGTTGTTGTTGTTTTTGTTATTTATTTGACGTTGTTATTGTTGTTGTTGTTGTTTATTTGACGTTGTTGTTATTGTTGACGTTGTTGTTGTTGTTGTTTATTTGATGTTGTTGTTGTTGTTGACATAGTTGTTGTTGTTTATTTCACGTTGTTGTTGTTGACGTTGTTGTTTATTTGACGTTGTTGTTGTTGTTTATTTGACGTTGTTGTTGTTGTTGACGTTGTTGTTGTTGTTTATTTGACGTTGTTGTTGTTGTTTATTTGACATTGTTGTTGTTGTTGAGGGTGTTGTTGTTGTTTATTTGACGTTGTTGTTGTTATTTATTTGACATTGTTGTTGTTGTTGACGTTGTTGTTGTTGTTGTTTATTTGACATTGTTTTGTTGTTGTTGTTGTTGTTGTTGTTGTTGTTGTTTATTTGACGTTGTTTTAGTATTGTTGTTTATTTGACATTGTTGTTGTTATTTATTTGACGTTGTTGTGGGTGACATTGTTGTTGGTGTTGTTGTTGTTGTTTATTTGACGTTGTTTTAGTATTGTTGTTTATTTGACATTGTTGTTGTTATTTATTTGACGTTGTTGTGGGTGACATTGTTGTTGTTGTTGTTGTTGTTGTTTATTTGACGTAGTTGTTGTTGTTGACGTTGTTGTTGTTTATTTGACGTTTTTGTTGTTGTTGATGTTGTTGTTGTTGTTGTTGCTTATTTGACGTTGTTGTTGTTGTTATTGTTGTTGTTGTTGTTGTTTATTTGACATTGTTGTTGTTGTTGTCATTTGACGTTGTTGTTGTTGTTTATTTGACGTTGTTGTTGTTGTTGTTGTTGACGTTGTTGTTGTTTATTTGACGTTGTTGTTGTTGTTGTTCTTTATTTGACGTTGTTGTTGTTTATTTGACGTTGTTGTTGTTTATTTGACGTTATTGTTGTTGACGTTGTTGTTGTTGTTATTGTTTATTTGACGTTGTTGTTGTTTATATGACGTAGTTGTTGTTGACGTTGTTGTTGTTGTTGTTTATTTGACGTTTTTGTTGTTGTTGACGTTGTTGTTGTTGTTGTTGTTTATTTGATGTTGTTGTTGTTGACATGGTAGTTGTGGTTTATTTTACGTTGTTGTTGTTTTTGACGTTGTTGTTTATTTGACGTTGTTGTTGTTGTTTATTTGACGTTGTTGTTGTTGTTGACGTTGTTGTTGTTGTTGTTTATTTGACGTTTGTGTTGTTGTTGTTTATTTGACATTGTTGTTGTTGTTGACGGTGTTGTTGTTGTTGATGTTGTTGATGTTGTTGTTGTTTATTTGACAGTATTGTTGTTGTTGTTGTTTATTTGACGTTGTTGTTGTTGTTGTTTATTTGACGTTGTTGTTGTTGTTTATTTGACATTGTTGTTGTTGTTGACGGTGTTGTTGTTGTTGTTGTTGTTTATTTGACGGTATTGTTGTTGTTGTTGTTGTTTATTTGACGTTGTTGTTATTGTTGACGTTGTTGTTGTTGTTGTTGAGGTTGTTGTTGTAGTTGTTTATTTGACGTTGTTGTTGTTGTTGTTTATTTGACGTTATTGTTGTTGTTGTTGTTTATTTGACGTTGTTGTTGTTGTTGTTGTTTATTTGACGGTGTTGTTGTTGTTGTTGTTGTTGTTTATTTGACGTTGTTGTTATTGTTTTTGACGTTGTTGTAGTTGTTTATTTGATGTTGTTGTTGTTGACATAGTTGTTGTTGTTGTTTATTTCACGTTGTTGTTGTTGTTGTTGACGTTGTTGTTTATTTGACGTTGTTGTTGTTGTTGTTTATTTGACGTTGTTGTTGTTGTTGACGTTGTTGTTGTTGTTTATTCTATGTTGTTGTTGTTGTTTATTTGACATTGTTGTTGTTGTTGACGGTGTTGTTGTTGTTGTTGTTTATTTGACATTGTTGTTGTTGTTGTTGACGTTGTTGTTGTTTATTTGACGTTGTTGTTGTTGTTGTTGTTGTTGTTGTTCTTTATTTGACGTTGTTGTTGTTTATTTGACGTTGTTGTTGTTGACGTTGTTGTTGTTGTTGTTGTTTATTTGACGTTGTTGTTGTTGTTCTTGTTTACTTGACGTTGTTGTTATTATTGACGTTGTTGTTGTTGTTGTTTATTTGACGTTGTTGTTGTTGTTGTTGTTGACATAGTTATTGTTGTTGTTTATTTGACGTTGTTGTTGTTGTTTATTTGACATTGTTGTTGTTGTTGAAGGTGTTGTTGTTGTTGTTGTTTATTTGACATTATTGTTGTTGTTGACGTTGTTGTTGTTGTTGACGGTGTTGTTGTTGTTGTTGTTTATTTGACATTGTTGTTGTTGTTGTTGACGTTGTTGTTGTTGTTTATTTGACGTTGTTGTTGTTGTTGTTGTTTACTTGACGTTGTTGTTGTTGTTTACTTGACATTGTTGTTGTTGTTTATTTGATGTTGTTGTTGTTTACTTGACGTTGTTGTTGTTGTTTATTTGACGTTGTTGTTGTTGACGTTGTTGTTGTTTATTTGACGTTGTTGTTGATTATTTGACATTGTTGTTGTTTATTTGACGTTGTTGTTGTTGTTGTTTATTTGACGTTGTTGTTGTTGACGTTGTTGTTGTTGTTTATTTGACGTAGTTGTTGTTGTTGACGTTGTTGTTGTTGTTTATTTGATGTTTTTGTTGTTGTTGATGTTGTTGTTGTTTTTGTTGTTGTTTATTTGACGTTGTTGTTGTTTATTTGACGTTGTTGTTGTTGTTGTTATTGTTGTTGTTTAATTGACGCTGTTGTTGTTTATTTGACGTTGTTGTTGTTGTTATTGTTGTTGTTCTTTTTTATTTGACGTTGTTGTTTATTTGACGTTGTTGTTGTTGTTTATTTGACGTTGTTGTTGTTGTTTATTTGACGTTGTTGTTGTTGTTGTTGACGTTGTTGTTGTTGTTATTGTTGTTGTTTGTTTGACGTTGTTGTTGTTGTTGTTTATTTGACATTGTTGTTGTTGTAGTTGTTGTTTATTTGACGTTGTTGTTGTTGTTGTTTATTTGACGTTGTTGTTGTTGTTGACGTTGTTGTTGTTGTTTATTTGATGTTGTTGTTGACGTTGTTTTTGTTGTTGTTTATTTGACGTGTTTGTTGTTGTTTATTTGACGTTGTTGTTGTTGTTGTTTATTTGACGGTGTTGTTGTTGTTGTTGTTTATTTGAGGTTGTTGTTGTTGTTGTTGTTTATTTGACGTTGTTGTTGTTGTTGACGTTGTAGTTGTTGTTTATTTGACATTGTTGTTGTTGACATAGTTGTTATGGTTGTTTATTTGACGTTATTGTTCTTTTTGTTGACGTTGTTGTTGTTGTTGTTTATATGACGTTGTTGTTGTTGACATAGTTGTTGTTATTGTTGTTTATTTGACGTTGTTGTTGTTGTTGTTGACGTTGTCGTTGTTGTTGTTGTTAATTTGACGTTGTTGTTGTTGTTTATTTGACGTTGTTATTGTTGTTGTTGTTGTTGTTTATTTGATGTTGTTGTTGTTGACATGGTAGTTGTGGTTTATTTTACGTTGTTGTTGTTTTTGACGTTGTTGTTTATTTGACGTTGTTGTTGTTGTTTATTTGACGTTGTTGTTGTTGTTGACGTTGTTGTTGTTGTTGTTGTTTATTTGACGTTGGTGTTGTTGTTGTTTATTTGACATTGTTGTTGTTGTTGACGGTGTTGTTGTTGTTGTTGTTGCTGTTGTTGTTGTTTATTTGACGGTATTGTTGTTGTTGTTGTTGTTGTTGTTTATTTGACATTTTTGTTGTTGTAGACATAGTTGTTGTTGTTGTTGTTTATTTGACGTTGTTGTTGTTGTTGAGGTTGTTGTTGTTGTTGTTTATTTGACGTTGTTGTTGTTGTTGTTTATTTGACGTTGTTGTTGTTGTTGTTGTTTATTTGACGTTGTTGTTGTTGTTGTTTATTTGACGTTGTTGTTGTTGTTGTTTATTTGACGGTGTTGTTGTTGTTGTTGTTGTTTATTTGACGTTGTTATTGTTGTTGTTGTTTATTTAACGTTGTTGTTATTGTTTTTGACGTTGTTGTAGTTGTTTATTTGATGTTGTTGTTGTTGACATAGTTGTTGTTGTTGTTTATTTCACGTTGTTGTTGTTGTTGTTGACGTTGTTGTTTATTTGATGTTGTTGTTGTTGTTTATTTGACGTTGTTGTTGTTGTTGTTGACGTTGTTGTTTATTTGATGTTGTTGTTGTTGTTTATTTGACGTTGATTTTGTTGTTGTTGACGTTGTTGTTGTTGTTGTTGTTGTTTAATCTATGTTGTTGTTGTTGTTTATTTGACATTGTTGTTGTTGTTGACGGTGTTGTTGTTGTTGTTGTTTATTTGACATTGTTGTTGTTGTTGTTGTTTATTTGACGTTGTTGTTGTTATTCTTGTTTACTTGACGTTGTTGTTATTATTGACGTTGTTGTTGTTGTTGTTTATTTGACGTTGTTGTTATTGTTGTTGTTGACATAGTTATTGTTGTTGTTTATTTGACGTTGTTGTTGTTGTTTATTTGACATTGTTGTTGTTGTTGATGGTGTTGTTGTTGTTGTTGTTTATTTGACATTATTATTGTTGTTGACGTTGTTGTTGTTGTTGACGGTGTTGTTGTTGTTGTTGTTTATTTGACATTGTTGTTGTTGTTGTTGACGTTGTTGTTGTTGTTCTTTATTTGACGTTGTTGTTGTTTATTTGACGTTGTTGTTGTTGTTGTTTATTTGACGTTGTTGTTGTTGTTCTTGTTTACTTGACGTTGTTGTTATTATTGACGTTGTTGTTGTTGTTGTTTATTTGACGTTGTTGTTATTGTTGTTGTTGACATAGTTATTGTTGTTGTTTATTTGACGTTGTTGTTGTTGTTTATTTGACATTGTTGTTGTTGTTGATGGTGTTTTTGTTGTTGTTGTTGTTTATTTGACATTATTATTGTTGTTGACGTTGTTGTTGTTGTTGACGGTGTTGTTGTTGTTGTTGTTTATTTGACATTGTTGTTGTTGTTGTTGACGTTGTTGTTGTTGTTTATTTGACGTTGTTGTTATTGTTGTTGTTTACTTGACGTTGTTGTTGTTGTTGTTGTTGTTTATTTGATGTTGTTGTTGTTTACTTGACGTTGTTGTTGTTGTTTATTTGACGTTGTTGTTGTTGACGTTGTTGTTGTTTATTTGACGTTGTTGTTGATTATTTGACATTGTTGTTGTTTATTTGACGTTGTTGTTGTTGTTGTTTATTTGACGTTGTTGTTGTTGACGTTGTTGTTGTTGTTTATTTGACGTAGTTGTTGTTGTTGACGTTGTTGTTGTTGTTTATTTGATGTTTTTGTTGTTGTTGATGTTGTTGTTGTTTTTGTTGTTGTTTATTTGACGTTGTTGTTGTTTAATTGACGTTGTTGTTGTTTATTTGACGTTGTTGTTGTTGTTGTTATTGTTGTTGTTTAATTGACGTTGTTGTTGTTTATTTGATGTTGTTGTTGTTGTTATTGTTGTTGTTCTTTTTTATTTGACGTTGTTGTTTATTTGACGTTGTTGTTGTTGTTGTTTATTTGACGTTGTTGTTGTTGTTGACATTGTTGTTGTTGTTATTGTTGTTGTTTGTTTGACGTTGTTGTTGTTGTTGTTGTTTATTTGACATTGTTGTTGTTGTAGTTGTTGTTTATTTGACGTTGTTGTTGTTGTTGTTGTTTATTTGACGTTGTTGTTGTTGTTGACGTTGTTGTTGTTGTTTATTTGATGTTGTTGTTGACGTTGTTTTTGTTGCTGTTTATTTGACGTGTTTGTTGTTGTTTATTTGACGTTGTTGTTGTTGTTGTTTATTTGACGGTGTTGTTGTTGTTGTTGTTTATTTGACGGTGTTGTTGTTGTTGTTGTTGTTGTTGTTTATTTGACGTTGTTGTTATTGTTTTTGACGTTGTTGTAGTTGTTTATTTGATGTTGTTGTTGTTGACATAGTTGTTGTTGTTGTTTATTTCACGTTGTTGTTGTTGTTGTTGACGTTGTTGTTTATTTGACGTTGTTGTTGTTGTTTATTTGACGTTGTTGTTGTTGTTGACGTTGTTGTTGTTGTTGTTGTTTATTCTATGTTGTTGTTGTTGTTTATTTGACATTGTTGTTGTTGTTGACGGTGTTGTTGTTGTTGTTGTTTATTTGACATTGTTGTTGTTGTTGTTGACGTTGTTGTTGTTTATTTGACGTTGTTGTTGTTGTTGTTGTTGTTCTTTATTTGACGTTGTTGTTGTTTATTTGACGTTGTTGTTGTTGACGTTGTTGTTGTTGTTGTTGTTTATTTGACGTTGTTGTTGTTGTTCTTGTTTACTTGACGTTGTTGTTATTATTGACGTTGTTGTTGTTGTTGTTGTTTATTTGACGTTGTTGTTGTTGTTGTTGTTGACATAGTTATTGTTGTTGTTTATTTGACGTTGTTGTTGTTGTTTATTTGACATTGTTGTTGTTGTTGAAGGTGTTGTTGTTGTTGTTGTTTATTTGACATTATTGTTGTTGTTGACGTTGTTGTTGTTGTTGACGGTGTTGTTGTTATTGTTGTTTATTTGACATTATTGTTGTTGTTGTTGACGTTGTTGTTGTTGTTTATTTGACGTTGTTGTTGTTGTTGTTGTTTACTTGACGTTGTTGTTGTTGTTTACTTGACATTGTTGTTGTTGTTTATTTGATGTTGTTGTTGTTTACTTGACGTTGATGTTGTTGTTTATTTGACGTTGTTGTTGTTGACGTTGTTGTTGTTTATTTGACGTTGTTGTTGATTATTTGACATTGTTGTTGTTTATTTGACGTTGTTGTTGTTGTTGTTGTTTATTTGACGTTGTTGTTGTTGACGTTGTTGTTGTTGTTTATTTGACGTAGTTGTTGTTGTTGACGTTGTTGTTGTTGTTTATTTGATGTTTTTGTTGTTGTTGATGTTGTTGTTGTTTTTGTTGTTGTTTATTTGACGTTGTTGTTGTTTATTTGACGTTGTTGTTGTTGTTGTTATTGTTGTTGTTTAATTGACGCTGTTGTTGTTTATTTGACGTTGTTGTTGTTGTTATTGTTGTTGTTCTTTTTTATTTGACGTTGTTGTTTATTTGACGTTGTTGTTGTTGTTGTTTATTTGACGTTGTTGTTGTTGTTTATTTGACGTTGTTGTTGTTGTTGTTGACGTTGTTGTTGTTGTTATTGTTGTTGTTTGTTTGACGTTGTTGTTGTTGTTGTTGTTTATTTGACATTGTTGTTGTTGTAGTTGTTGTTTATTTGACGTTGTTGTTGTTGTTGTTTATTTGACGTTGTTGTTGTTGTTGACGTTGTTGTTGTTGTTTATTTGATGTTGTTGTTGACGTTGTTTTTGTTGTTGTTTATTTGACGTGTTTGTTGTTGTTTATTTGACGTTGTTGTTGTTGTTGTTTATTTGATGGTGTTGTTGTTGTTGTTGTTTATTTGAGGTTGTTGTTGTTGTTGTTGTTTATTTGACGTTGTTGTTGTTGTTGACGTTGTAGTTGTTGTTTATTTGACATTGTTGTTGTTGACATAGTTGTTATGGTTGTTTATTTGACGTTATTGTTGTTGACGTTGTTGTTGTTGTTGTTTATATGACGTTGTTGTTGTTGACATAGTTGTTGTTATTGTTGTTTATTTGACGTTGTTGTTGTTGTTGACGTTGTCGTTGTTGTTGTTGTTAATTTGACGTTGTTGTTGTTGTTTATTTGACGTTGTTATTGTTGTTGTTGTTGTTGTTTATTTGATGTTGTTGTTGTTGACATGGTAGTTGTGGTTTATTTTACGTTGTTGTTGTTTTTGACGTTGTTGTTTATTTGACGTTGTTGTTGTTGTTTATTTGACGTTGTTGTTGTTGTTGACGTTGTTGTTGTTGTTGTTTATTTGACGTTGGTGTTGTTGTTGTTTATTTGACATTGTTGTTGTTGTTGACGGTGTTGTTGCTGTTGTTGTTGTTTATTTGACGGTATTGTTGTTGTTGTTGTTGTTGTTGTTGTTGTTGTTTATTTGACGTTGTTGTTATTGTTGACGTTGTTGTTGTTGTTTATTTGACATTTTTGTTGTTGTTGACATAGTTGTTGTTGTTGTTGTTTATTTGACGTTGTTGTTGTTGTTGAGGTTGTTGTTGTTGTTGTTTATTTGACGTTGTTGTTGTTGTTGTTTATTTGACGTTGTTGTTGTTGTTGTTGTTGTTGTTTATTTGACGTTGTTGTTGTTGTTGTTTATTTGACGTTGTTGTTGTTGTTGTTTATTTGACGGTGTTGTTGTTGTTGTTGTTGTTGTTGTTTATTTGACGTTGTTATTGTTGTTGTTGTTTATTTAACGTTGTTGTTATTGTTTTTGACGTTGTTGTAGTTGTTTATTTGATGTTGTTGTTGTTGACATAGTTGTTGTTGTTGTTTATTTCACGTTGTTGTTGTTGTTGTTGACGTTGTTGTTTATTTGATGTTGTTGTTGTTGTTGTTTATTTGACGTTGTTGTTGTTGTTGTTGACGTTGTTGTTTATTTGATGTTGTTGTTGTTGTTTATTTGACGTTGATTTTGTTGTTGTTGACGTTGTTGTTGTTGTTGTTGTTGTTTATTCTATGTTGTTGTTGTTGTTTATTTGACATTGTTGTTGTTGTTGACGGTGTTGTTGTTGTTGTTGTTTATTTGACATTGTTGTTGTTGTTGTTGTTTATTTGACGTTGTTGTTGTTGTTCTTGTTTACTTGACGTTGTTGTTATTATTGACGTTGTTGTTGTTGTTGTTTATTTGACGTTGTTGTTATTGTTGTTGTTGACATAGTTATTGTTGTTGTTTATTTGACGTTGTTGTTGTTGTTTATTTGACATTGTTGTTGTTGTTGATGGTGTTGTTGTTGTTGTTGTTGTTTATTTGACATTATTATTGTTGTTGACGTTGTTGTTGTTGTTGACGGTGTTGTTGTTGTTGTTGTTTATTTGACATTGTTGTTGTTATTGTTGACGTTGTTGTTGTTGTTCTTTATTTGACGTTGTTGTTGTTTATTTGACGTTGTTGTTGTTGTTGTTTATTTGACGTTGTTGTTGTTGTTCTTGTTTACTTGACGTTGTTGTTATTATTGACGTTGTTGTTGTTGTTGTTTATTTGACGTTGTTGTTATTGTTGTTGTTGACATAGTTATTGTTGTTGTTTATTTGACGTTGTTGTTGTTGTTTATTTGACATTGTTGTTGTTGTTGATGGTGTTGTTGTTGTTGTTGTTGTTTATTTGACATTATTATTGTTGTTGACGTTGTTGTTGTTGTTGACGGTGTTGTTGTTGTTGTTGTTTATTTGACATTGTTGTTGTTGTTGTTGACGTTGTTGTTGTTGTTCTTTATTTGACGTTGTTGTTGTTTATTTGACGTTGTTGTTGTTGTTGTTTATTTGACGTTGTTGTTGTTGTTCTTGTTTACTTGACGTTGTTGTTATTATTGACGTTGTTGTTGTTGTTGTTTATTTGACGTTGTTGTTATTGTTGTTGTTGACATAGTTATTGTTGTTGTTTATTTGACGTTGTTGTTGTTGTTTATTTGACATTGTTGTTGTTGTTGATGGTGTTGTTGTTGTTGTTGTTGTTTATTTGACATTATTATTATTGTTGACGTTGTTGTTGTTGTTGACGGTGTTGTTGTTGTTGTTTATTTGACATTGTTGTTGTTGTTGTTGACGTTGTTGTTGTTGTTTATTTGACGTTGTTGTTATTGTTGTTGTTTACTTGACGTTGTTGTTGTTGTTGTTGTTTATTTGATGTTGTTGTTGTTTACTTGACGTTGTTGTTGTTGTTGTTTATTTGACGTTGTTGTTGTTGACGTTGTTGTTGTTTATTTGACGTTGTTGTTGATTATTTGACATTGTTGTTGTTTATTTGACGTTGTTGTTGTTGTTGTTTATTTGACGTTGTTGTTGTTGACGTTGTTGTTGTTGTTTATTTGACGTAGTTGTTGTTGTTGACGTTGTTGTTGTTGTTTATTTGATGTTTTTGTTGTTGTTGATGTTGTTGTTGTTTTTGTTGTTGTTTATTTGACGTTGTTGTTGTTTAATTGACGTTGTTGTTGTTTATTTGACGTTGTTGTTGTTGTTGTTATTGTTGTTGTTTAATTGACGCTGTTGTTGTTTATTTGACGTTGTTGTTGTTGTTATTGTTGTTGTTCTTTTTTATTTGACGTTGTTGTTTATTTGACGTTGTTGTTGTTGTTGTTTATTTGACGTTGTTGTTGTTGTTGTTTATTTGACGTTGTTGTTGTTGTTGACATTGTTGTTGTTGTTATTGTTGTTGTTTGTTTGACGTTGTTGTTGTTGTTGTTTATTTGACATTGTTGTTGTTGTAGTTGTTGTTTATTTGACGTTGTTGTTGTTGTTGTTTATTTGACGTTGTTGTTGTTGTTGACGTTGTTGTTGTTGTTTATTTGATGTTGTTGTTGACGTTGTTTTTGTTGTTGTTTATTTGACGTGTTTGTTGTTGTTTATTTGACGTTGTTGTTGTTGTTGTTTATTTGACGGTGTTGTTGTTGTTGTTTATTTGAGGTTGTTGTTGTTGTTGTTGTTTATTTGACGTTGTTGTTGTTGTTGACGTTGTAGTTGTTGTTTATTTGACATTGTTGTTGTTGACATAGTTGTTATGGTTGTTTATTTGACGTTATTGTTGTTGTTGTTGACGTTGTTGTTGTTGTTTATATGACGTTGTTGTTGTTGACATAGTTGTTGTTATTGTTGTTTATTTGACGTTGTTGTTGTTGTTGTTGACGTTGTCGTTGTTGTTGTTGTTAATTTGACGTTGTTGTTGTTGTTGTTTATTTGACGTTGTTATTGTTGTTGTTGTTGTTGTTTATTTGATGTTGTTGTTGTTGACATGGTAGTTGTGGTTTATTTTACGTTGTTGTTGTTTTTGACGTTGTTGTTTATTTGACGTTGTTGTTGTTGTTGTTGACGTTGTTGTTGTTGTTGTTTATTTGACTTTGTTGTTGTTGTTGTTTATTTGACGTTGGTGTTGTTGTTGACGGTGTTGTTGTTGTTGTTGTTGCTGTTGTTGTTGTTTATTTGACGGTATTGTTGTTGTTGTTGTTGTTGTTGTTGTTTATTTGATGTTGTTGTTATTGTTGACGTTGTTGTTGTTGTTTATTTGACATTTTTGTTGTTGTTGACATAGTTGTTGTTGTTGTTGTTTATTTGACGTTGTTGTTGTTGTTGAGGTTGTTGTTGTTGTTGTTTATTTGACGTTGTTGTTGTTGTTGTTTATTTGACGTTGTTGTTGTTGTTGTTGTTGTTGTTTATTTGACGTTGTTGTTGTTGTTGTTTATTTGACGGTGTTGTTGTTGTTGTTGTTGTTTATTTGACGTTGTTATTGTTGTTGTTGTTTATTTGACGTTGTTGTTATTGTTTTTGACGTTGTTGTAGTTGTTTATTTGATGTTGTTGTTGTTGACATAGTTGTTGTTGTTGTATATTTCACGTTGTTGTTGTTGTTGTTGACGTTGTTGTTTATTTGATGTTGTTGTTGTTGTTTATTTGACGTTGTTGTTGTTGTTGACGTTGTTGTTTATTTGATGTTGTTGTTGTTGTTTATTTGACGTTGTTGTTGTTGTTGTTGACGTTGTTGTTGTTGTTGTTGTTTATTCTATGTTGTTGTTGTTGTTTATTTGACATTGTTGTTGTTGTTGACGGTGTTATTGTTGTTGTTGTTTATTTGACATTGTTGTTGTTGTTGTTGACGTTGTTGTTGTTTATTTGACGTTGTTGTTGTTGTTGTTGTTGTTGTTGTTCTTTATTTGACGTTGTTGTTGTTTATTTGACGTTGTTGTTGTTGACGTTGTTGTTGTTGTTGTTGTTTATTTGACGTTGTTGCTGTTGTTCTTGTTTACTTGACGTTGTTGTTATTATTGACGTTGTTGTTGTTGTTGTTGTTTATTTGACGTTGTTGTTATTGTTGTTGTTGACATAGTTATTGTTGTTGTTTGTTTGACGTTGTTGTTGTTGTTTATTTGACATTGTTGTTGTTGTTGATGGTGTTGTTGTTGTTGTTGTTTATGTGACATTATTATTGTTGTTGACGTTGTTGTTGTTGTTGACGGTGTTGTTGTTGTTGTTGTTTATTTGACATTGTTGTTGTTGTTGTTGACGTTGTTGTTGTTGTTTATTTGACGTTGTTGTTGATTATTTGACATTGTTGTTGTTTATTTGACGTTGTTGTTGTTGTTGTTTATTTGACGTTGTTGTTGTTGACGTTGTTGTTGTTGTTTATTTGACGTAGTTGTTGTTGTTGACGTTGTTGTTGTTGTTTATTTGATGTTTTTGTTGTTGTTGTTGTTGTTGTTGTTTTGGTTGTTGTTTATTTGACGTTGTTGTTGTTTAATTGACGTTGTTGTTGTTTATTTGACGTTGTTGTTGTTGTTATTGTTGTTGTTTAATTGACGCTGTTGTTGTTTATTTGACGTTGTTGTTGTTGTTATTGTTGTTGTTCTTTTTTATTTGACGTTGTTGTTTATTTGACGTTGTTGTTGTTGTTGTTTATTTGACGTTGTTGTTGTTGTTGTTGTTTATTTGACGTTGTTGTTGTTGTTGACGTTGTTGTTGTTGTTATTGTTGTTGTTTGTTTGACGTTGTTGTTGTTGTTGTTGTTTATTTGACATTGGTGTTGTTGTAGTAGTTGTTTATTTGACGTTGTTGTTGTTGTTTATTTGACGTTGTTGTTGTTGTTGACGTTGTTGTTGTTGTTTATTTGATGTTGTTGTTGACATTGTTTTTGTTGTTGTTTATTTGACGTTGTTGTTGTTGTTTATTTGACGTTGTTGTTGTTGTTGTTGTTTATTTGACGGTGTTGTTGTTGTTATTGTTTATTTGAGGTTGTTGTTGTTGTTGTTGTTTATTTGACGTTGTTGTTGTTGTTGACGTTGTTGTTGTTGTTTATTTGACATTGTTGTTGTTGACATAGTTGTTATGGTTGTTTATTTGACGTTATTGTTGTTGTTGTTGACGTTGTTGTTGTTGTTTATATGACGTTGTTGTTGTTGACATAGTTGTTGTTATTGTTGTTTATTTGACGTTGTTGTTGTTGTTGTTGACGTTGTCGTTGTTGTTGTTGTTTATTTGATGTTGTTGTTGTTGTTGTTTATTTGACGTTGTTGTTGTTGTTGTTTATTTGATGGTGTTGTTGTTGTTGTTGTTTATTTGACGTTGTTGTTATTGTTGACGTTGTTGTTGTTTATTTGATGTTGTTGTTATTGTTGACATAGTTGTTGTTGTTTATTTCACGTTGTTATTGTTGTTGACGTTGTTGTTTATTTGACGTTGTTGTTGTTGTTTATTTGACGTTGTTGTTGTTGTTGATGTTGTTGTTGTTGTTGGTTATTTGACGTTGTTGTTGTTTATTTGACATTGTTGTTGTTGTTGACGGTGTTGTTGTTGATGGTGTTGTTGTTGTTTATTTGACGTTGTTGTTGTTATTTATTTGACATTGTTGTTGTTGTTGACGTTGTTGTTGTTGTTGTTTATTTGACATTGTTGTTGTTGTTGTTGTTGACGTTGTTGTTGTTGTTGTTGTTTATTTGACGTTGTTTTAGTATTGTTGTTTATTTGACATTGTTGTTGTTATTTATTTGACGTTGTTGTGGGTGACATTGTTGTTGTTGTTGTTGTTTATTTGACGTTGTTGTTGTTGTTTATTTGACGTAGTTGTTGTTGTTTATTTGACGGTGTTGTTGTTGTTGTTGTTTATTTGACGTTGTTGTTGTTTATTTGACGGTATTGTCGTCGTTGTTGTTTATTTGACGTTGTTGTTGTTGTTGTTTATTTGACGTTGTTGTTATTGTTGACGTTGTTGTTGTTGTTTATTTGACATTTTTGTTGTTGTTGACATAGTTGTTGTTGTTGTTGTTTATTTGACGTTGTTGTTGTTGTTGAAGTTGTTGTTGTTGTTGTTTATTTGACGTTGTTGTTGTTGTTGTTTATTTGACGTTGTTGTTGTTGTTGTTGTTGTTTATTTGACGTTGTTTTTGTTGTTGTTGTTTATTTGACGGTGTTGTTGTTGTTGTTGTTGTTGTTTATTTGACGTTGTTATTGTTGTTGTTGTTTATTTGACGTTGTTGTTATTGTTTTTGACGTTGTTGTAGTTGTTTATTTGATGTTGTTGTTGTTGACATAGTTGTTGTTGTTGTTTATTTCACGTTGTTGTTGTTGTTGTTGACGTTGTTGTTTATTTGATGTTGTTGTTGTTGTTTATTTGACGTTGTTGTTGTTGTTGTTGACGTTGTTGTTGTTGTTGTTGTTGTTTATTCTATGTTGTTGTTGTTGTTTATTTGACATTGTTGTTGTTGTTGACGGTGTTGTTGTTGTTGTTGTTTATTTGACATTGTTGTTGTTGTTGTTGACGTTGTTGTTGTTTATTTGACATTGTTGTTGTTGTTGTTGTTCTTTATTTGACGTTGTTGTTGTTTATTTGACGTTGTTGTTGTTGACGTTGTTGTTGTTGTTGTTGTTTATTTGACGTTGTTGTTGTTGTTCTTGTTTACTTGACGTTGTTGTTATTATTGACGTTGTTGTTGTTGTTGTTTATTTGACGTGGTTGTTATTGTTGTTGTTGACATAGTTATTGTTGTTGTTTATTTGACGTTGTTGTTGTTGTTTATTTGACATTGTTGTTGTTGTTGATGGTGTTGTTGTTGTTGTTGTTGTTTATTTGACATTATTGTTGTTGTTGACGTTGTTGTTGTTGTTGACGGTGTTGTTGTTGTTGTTGTTTATTTGACATTGTTGTTGTTGTTGACGTTGTTGTTGTTGTTGTTTATTTGACGTTGTTGTTGTTGTTGTTGTCTACTTGACGTTGTTGTTGTTGTTGTTGTTTATTTGATGTTGTTGTTGTTTACTTGACGTTGTTGTTGTTGTTTATTTGACGTTGTTGTTGTTGACGTTGTTGTTGTTTATTTGACGTTGTTGTTGATTATTTGACATTGTTGTTGTTTATTTGACGTTGTTGTTGTTGTTGTTTATTTGACGTTGTTGTTGTTGACGTTGTTGTTGTTGTTTATTTGACGTAGTTGTTGTTGTTGACGTTGTTGTTGTTGTTTATTTGATGTTTTTGTTGTTGTTGAAGTTGTTGTTGTTTTTGTTGTTGTTTATTTGACGTTGTTGTTGTTTAATTGACGTTGTTGTTGTTTATTTGATGTTGTTGTTGTTGTTGTTATTGTTGTTGTTTAATTGACGCTGTTGTTGTTTATTTGACGTTGTTGTTGTTGTTATTGTTGTTGTTCTTTTTTATTTGACGTTGTTGTTTATTTGACGTTGTTATTGTTGTTTATTTGACGTTGTTGTTGTTGTTGTTTATTTGACGTTGTTGTTGTTGTTGACGTTGTTGTTGTTGTTGTTTATTTGACGTTGTTGTTGTTGTTGACGTTGTTGTTGTTGTTATTGTTGTTGTTTGTTTGACGTTGTTGTTGTTGTTGTTTATTTGACATTGTTGTTGTTGTAGTTGTTGTTTATTTGACGTTGTTGTTGTTGTTGTTTAATTGACGTTGTTGTTGTTGTTGACGTTGTTGTTGTTGTTTATTTGACGTTGTTGTTGTTGTTTATTTGACGTTGTTGTTGTTGGTGTTTATTTGACGGTGTTGTTGTTGTTGTTGTTTATTTGAGGTTGTTGTTGTTGTTGTTTATTTGACGTTGTTGTTGTTGTTGACGTTGTTGTTGTTGTTTATTTGACATTGTTGTTGTTGACATAGTTGTTATGGTTGTTTATTTGACGTTATTGTTTTCGTTGTTGACGTTGTTGTTGTTGTTTATATGACGTTGTTGTTGTTGACATAGTTGTTGTTATTGTTGTTTATTTGACGTTGTTGTTGTTGTTGATGTTGTCGTTGTTGTTGTTTTTTATTTGACGTTGTTGTTGTTGTTTATTTGACGTTGTTGTTGTTGTTGTTTATTTGATGGTGTTGTTGTTGTTGTTGTTTATTTAACGTTGTTATTGTTGTTGTTGTTGTTTATTTGACGTTGTTGTTATTGTTGACGTTGTTGTTGTTGTTGTTGTTTATTTGATGTTGTTGTTATTGTTGACATAGTTGTTGTTGTTTATTTCACGTTGTTATTGTTGTTGACGTTGTTGTTTACTTGACGTTGTTGTTGTTGTTTATTTGACGTTGTTGTTGTTGTTGATGTTGTTGTTGTTGTTTATTTGACGTTGTTGTTGTTTATTTGACATTGTTGTTGTTGTTGACGGTGTTGTTGTTGACGGTGTTGTTGTTGTTTATTTGACGTTGTTGTTGTTATTTATTTGACATTGTTGTTGTTGTTGACGTTGTTGTTGTTGTTTATTTGACATTGTTGTTGTTGTTGTTGTTGACGTTGTTGTTGTTGTTGTTGTTTATTTGACGTTGTTTTAGTATTGTTGTTTATTTGACATTGTTGTTGTTATTTATTTGACGTTGTTGTGGGTGACATTGTTGTTGTTGTTGTTGTTGTTGTTTATTTGACGTTGTTGTTGTTGTTTATTTGACGTAGTTGTTGTTGTTTATTTGACGGTGTTGTTGTTGTTGTTGTTTATTTGACGTTGTTGTTGTTTATTTGACGGTATTGTCGTCGTTGTTGTTTATTTGACGTTGTTGTTGTTGTTGTTGTTGTTTATTTGACGTTGTTGTTATTGTTGTCGTTGTTGTTGTTGTTTATTTGACATTTTTGTTGTTGTTGACATAGTTGTTGTTGTTGTTGTTTATTTGACGTTGTTGTTGTTGTTGAAGTTGTTGTTGTTGCTGTTTATTTGACGTTGTTGTTGTTGTTGTTTATTTGACGTTGTTTTTGTTGTTGTTGTTGTTGTTTATTTGACGGTGTTGTTGTTGTTGTTGTTGTTTATTTGACGTTGTTATTGTTGTTGTTGTTTATTTGACGTTGTTGTTATTGTTTTTGACGTTGTTGTAGTTGTTTATTTGATGTTGTTGTTGTTGACATAGTTGTTGTTGTTGTTTATTTCACGTTGTTGTTGTTGTTGTTGACGTTGTTGTTTATTTGACGTTGTTGTTGTTGTTTATTTGACGTTGTTGTTGTTGTTGTTGACTTTGTTGTTGTTGTTGTTTATTCTATGTTGTTGTTGTTGTTTATTTGACATTGTTGTTGTTGTTGACGGTGTTGTTGTTGTTGTTTATTTGACATTGTTATTGTTGTTGTTGACGTTGTTGTTGTTTATTTGACGTTGTTGTTGTTGTTGTTGTTGTTCTTTATTTGACGTTGTTGTTGTTTATTTGACGTTGTTGTTGTTGACGTTGTTGTTGTTGTTGTTTATTTGACGTTGTTGTTGTTGTTCTTGTTTACTTGACGTTGTTGTTATTATTGACGTTGTTGTTGTTGTTGTTTATTTGACGTTGTTGTTGTTGTTGTTGTTGACATAGTTATTGTTGTTGTTTATTTGACGTTGTTGTTGTTGTTTATTTGACATTGTTGTTGTTGTTGATGGTGTTGTTGTTGTTGTTGTTGTTTATTTGACATTATTGTTGTTGTTGACGTTGTTGTTGTTGTTGACAGTGTTGTTGTTGTTGTTGTTTATTTGACATTGTTGTTGTTGTTGTTGACGTTGTTGTTGTTGTTTATTTGACGTTGTTATTGTTGTTGTTGTTTACTTGACGTTGTTGTTGTTGTTGTTTACTTGACATTGTTGTTGTTGTTGTTTATTTGATGTTGTTGTTGTTTACTTGACGTTGTTGTTGTTGTTTATTTGACGTTGTTGTTGTTGACGTTGTTGTTGTTTATTTGACGTTGTTGTTGATTATTTGACATTGTTGTTGTTTATTTGACGTTGTTGTTGTTGTTGTTTATTTGACGTTGTTGTTGTTGACGTTGTTGTTGTTGTTTATTTGACGTAGTTGTTGTTGTTGACGTTGTTGTTGTTGTTTATTTGATGTTTTTGTTGTTGTTGATGTTGTTGTTGTTTTTGTTGTTGTTTATTTGACGTTGTTGTTGTTTAATTGACGTTGTTGTTGTTTATTTGACGTTGTTGTTGTTGTTGTTATTGTTGTTGTTTAATTGACGCTGTTGTTGTTTATTTGTCGTTGTTGTTGTTGTTATTGTTGTTGTTCTTTTTTATTTGACGTTGTTGTTTATTTGACATTGTTGTTGTTTATTTGACGTTGTTGTTGTTGTTGACGTTGTTGTTGTTGTTGTTGTTTATTTGACGTTGTTTTAGTATTGTTGTTTATTTGACATTGTTGTTGTTATTTATTTGACGTTGTTGTGGGTGACATTGTTGTTGTTGTTGTTGTTGTTGTTTATTTGACGTTGTTGTTGTTGTTTATTTGACGTAGTTGTTGTTGTTTATTTGACGGTGTTGTTGTTGTTGTTGTTGTTTATTTGACGTTGTTGTTGTTTATTTGACGGTATTGTCGTCGTTGTTGTTTATTTGACGTTGTTGTTGTTGTTGTTGTTGTTGTTTATTTGACGTTGTTGTTATTGTTGACGTTGTTGTTGTTGTTTATTTGACATTTTTGTTGTTGTTGACATAGTTGTTGTTGTTGTTGTTTATTTGACGTTGTTGTTGTTGTTGAAGTTGTTGTTGTTGCTGTTTATTTGACGTTGTTGTTGTTGTTGTTTATTTGACGTTGTTGTTGTTGTTGTTGTTGTTGTTTATTTGACGGTGTTGTTGTTGTTGTTGTTGTTGTTTATTTGACGTTGTTATTGTTGTTGTTGTTTATTTGACGTTGTTGTTATTGTTTTTGACGTTGTTGTAGTTGTTTATTTGATGTTGTTGTTGTTGACATAGTTGTTGTTGTTGTTTATTTCACGTTGTTGTTGTTGTTGTTGACGTTGTTGTTTATTTGACGTTGTTGTTGTTGTTTATTTGACGTTGTTGTTGTTGTTGTTGACTTTGTTGTTGTTGTTGTTTATTCTATGTTGTTGTTGTTGTTTATTTGACATTGTTGTTGTTGTTGACGGTGTTGTTGTTGTTGTTGTTGTTTATTTGACATTGTTGTTGTTGTTGTTGACGTTGTTGTTGTTTATTTGACGTTGTTGTTGTTGTTGTTGTTGTTGTTCTTTATTTGACGTTGTTGTTGTTTATTTGACGTTGTTGTTGTTGACGTTGTTGTTGTTGTTGTTTATTTGACGTTGTTGTTGTTGTTCTTGTTTACTTGACGTTGTTGTTATTATTGACGTTGTTGTTGTTGTTGTTTATTTGACGTTGTTGTTGTTGTTGTTGTTGACATAGTTATTGTTGTTGTTTATTTGACGTTGTTGTTGTTGTTTATTTGACATTGTTGTTGTTGTTGATGGTGTTGTTGTTGTTGTTGTTTATTTGACATTATTGTTGTTGTTGACGTTGTTGTTGTTGTTGACAGTGTTGTTGTTGTTGTTGTTTATTTGACATTGTTGTTATTGTTGTTGACGTTGTTGTTGTTGTTTATTTGACGTTGTTGTTGTTGTTGTTGTTTACTTGACGTTGTTGTTGTTGTTGTTTACTTGACATTGTTGTTGTTGTTGTTTATTTGATGTTGTTGTTGTTTACTTGACGTTGTTGTTGTTGTTGTTTATTTGACGTTGTTGTTGTTGACGTTGTTGTTGTTTATTTGACGTTGTTGTTGATTATTTGACATTGTTGTTGTTTATTTGACGTTGTTGTTGTTGTTGTTTATTTGACGTTGTTGTTGTTGACGTTGTTGTTGTTGTTTATTTGACGTAGTTGTTGTTGTTGACGTTGTTGTTGTTGTTTATTTGATGTTTTTGTTGTTGTTGATGTTGTTGTTGTTTTTGTTGTTGTTTATTTGACGTTGTTGTTGTTTAATTGACGTTGTTGTTGTTTATTTGACGTTGTTGTTGTTGTTGTTGTTATTGTTGTTGTTTAATTGACGCTGTTGTTGTTTATTTGACGTTGTTGTTGTTGTTATTGTTGTTGTTCTTTTTTATTTGACGTTGTTGTTTATTTGACATTGTTGTTGTTTATTTGACGTTGTTGTTGTTGTTGACGTTGTTGTTGTTGTTATTGTTGTTGTTTGTTTGACCTTGTTGTTGTTGTTGTTTATTTGACATTGTTGTTGTTGTAGTTGTTGTTTATTTGACGTTGTTGTTGTTTATTTGACGTAGTTGTTGTTGTTGACGTTGTTGTTGTTGTTTATTTGATGTTTTTGTTGTTGTTGATGTTGTTGTTGTTTTTGTTGTTGTTTATTTGACGTTGTTGTTGTTTAATTGACGTTGTTGTTGTTTATTTGACGTTGTTGTTGTTGTTGTTATTGTTGTTGTTTAATTGACGCTGTTGTTGTTTATTTGTCGTTGTTGTTGTTGTTATTGTTGTTGTTCTTTTTTATTTGACGTTGTTGTTTATTTGACATTGTTGTTGTTTATTTGACGTTGTTGTTGTTGTTGACGTTGTTGTTGTTGTTGTTTATTTGACGTTGTTTTAGTATTGTTGTTTATTTGACATTGTTGTTGTTATTTATTTGACGTTGTTGTGGGTGACATTGTTGTTGTTGTTGTTGTTGTTGTTTATTTGACGTTGTTGTTGTTGTTTATTTGACGTAGTTGTTGTTGTTTATTTGACGGTGTTGTTGTTGTTGTTGTTGTTTATTTGACGTTGTTGTTGTTTATTTGACGGTATTGTCGTCGTTGTTGTTTATTTGACGTTGTTGTTGTTGTTGTTGTTGTTGTTTATTTGACGTTGTTGTTATTGTTGACGTTGTTGTTGTTGTTTATTTGACATTTTTGTTGTTGTTGACATAGTTGTTGTTGTTGTTGTTTATTTGACGTTGTTGTTGTTGTTGAAGTTGTTGTTGTTGCTGTTTATTTGACGTTGTTGTTGTTGTTGTTTATTTGACGTTGTTGTTGTTGTTGTTGTTGTTGTTTATTTGACGGTGTTGTTGTTGTTGTTGTTGTTGTTTATTTGACGTTGTTATTGTTGTTGTTGTTTATTTGACGTTGTTGTTATTGTTTTTGACGTTGTTGTAGTTGTTTATTTGATGTTGTTGTTGTTGACATAGTTGTTGTTGTTGTTTATTTCACGTTGTTGTTGTTGTTGTTGACGTTGTTGTTTATTTGACGTTGTTGTTGTTGTTTATTTGACGTTGTTGTTGTTGTTGTTGACTTTGTTGTTGTTGTTGTTTATTCTATGTTGTTGTTGTTGTTTATTTGACATTGTTGTTGTTGTTGACGGTGTTGTTGTTGTTGTTGTTTATTTGACATTGTTGTTGTTGTTGTTGACGTTGTTGTTGTTTATTTGACGTTGTTGTTGTTGTTGTTGTTGTTGTTCTTTATTTGACGTTGTTGTTGTTTATTTGACGTTGTTGTTGTTGACGTTGTTGTTGTTGTTGTTTATTTGACGTTGTTGTTGTTGTTCTTGTTTACTTGACGTTGTTGTTATTATTGACGTTGTTGTTGTTGTTGTTTATTTGACGTTGTTGTTGTTGTTGTTGTTGTTGACATAGTTATTGTTGTTGTTTATTTGACGTTGTTGTTGTTGTTTATTTGACATTGTTGTTGTTGTTGATGGTGTTGTTGTTGTTGTTGTTTATTTGACATTATTGTTGTTGTTGACGTTGTTGTTGTTGTTGACAGTGTTGTTGTTGTTGTTGTTTATTTGACATTGTTGTTGTTGTTGTTGACGTTGTTGTTGTTGTTTATTTGACGTTGTTGTTGTTGTTGTTGTTTACTTGACGTTGTTGTTGTTGTTGTTTACTTGACATTGTTGTTGTTGTTGTTTATTTGATGTTGTTGTTGTTTACTTGACGTTGTTGTTGTTGTTTATTTGACGTTGTTGTTGTTGACGTTGTTGTTGTTTATTTGACGTTGTTGTTGATTATTTGACATTGTTGTTGTTTATTTGACGTTGTTGTTGTTGTTGTTTATTTGACGTTGTTGTTGTTGACGTTGTTGTTGTTGTTTATTTGACGTAGTTGTTGTTGTTGACGTTGTTGTTGTTGTTTATTTGATGTTTTTGTTGTTGTTGATGTTGTTGTTGTTTTTGTTGTTGTTTATTTGACGTTGTTGTTGTTTAATTGACGTTGTTGTTGTTTATTTGACGTTGTTGTTGTTGTTGTTGTTATTGTTGTTGTTTAATTGACGCTGTTGTTGTTTATTTGACGTTGTTGTTGTTGTTATTGTTGTTGTTCTTTTTTATTTGACGTTGTTGTTTATTTGACATTGTTGTTGTTTATTTGACGTTGTTGTTGTTGTTGACGTTGTTGTTGTTGTTATTGTTGTTGTTTGTTTGACCTTGTTGTTGTTGTTGTTTATTTGACATTGTTGTTGTTGTAGTTGTTGTTTATTTGACGTTGTTGTTGTTGTTGTTGTTTATTTGACGTTGTTGTTGTTGTTTATTTGACGTTGTTGTTGTTGTTGACGTTGTTGTTGTTGTTGTTTATTTGACGTTGTTGTTGACGTTGTTTTTGTTGTTGTTTATTTGACATTGTTGTTGTTGTTTATTTGACGTTGTTGTTGTTGTTGTTTATTTGACGGTGTTGTTGTTGTTGTTGTTTATTTGATGTTGTTGTTGTTGTTGTTTATTTGACGTTGTTGTTGTTGTTGACGTTGTTGTTGTTGTTTATTTGATATTGTTGTTGTTGACATAGTTGTTGTGGTTGTTTATTTGACGTTATTGTTGTTATTGTTGACGTTGTTGTTGTTGTTTATTTGACGTTGTTGTTGTTGACATAGTTGTTGTTATTGTTGTTTATTTGACGTTGTTGTTGTTGTTGTTGACGTTGTTGTTGTTGTTGTTTATTTGACGTTGTTGTTGTTGTTTATTTGACGTTGTTGTTGTTGTTGTTTATTTGATGGTGTTGTTGTTGTTGTTTATTTAACGTTGTTATTGTTGTTGTTGTTTATTTGACGTTGTTGTTATTGTTGACGTTGTTGTTGTTGTTGTTGTTTATTTGATGTTGTTGTTATTGTTGACATAGTTGTTGTTGTTTATTTCACGTTGTTATTGTTGTTGACGTTGTTGTTTATTTGACGTTGTTGTTGTTGTTGTTTATTTGACGTTGTTGTTGTTGTTTATTTGACGTTGTTGTTGTTGTTGTTGACGTTGTTGTTGTTTATTTGACGTTGTTGTTGTTGTTGTTCTTTATTTGACGTTGTTGTTGTTTATTTGACGTTGTTGTTGTTTATTTGACGTTGTTGTTGTTTATTTGACGTTATTGTTGTTGACGTTATTGTTGTTGTTTATTTGACGTTTTTGTTGTTGTTGATGTTGTTGTTGTTGTTTATTTGACGGTGTTGTTGTTGTTGTTGTTTATTTGACGTTGTTATTGTTGTTGTTGTTGTTGTTGACGTTGTTGTTGTTGTTGTTTATTTGATGTTGTTGTTGTTGACATGGTAGTTGTGGTTTATTTTACGTTGTTGTTGTTGTTTTTGACGTTGTTGTTTATTTGACGTTGTTGTTGTTGTTTATTTGACGTTGTTGTTGTTGTTGACGTTGTTGTTGTTGTTGTTTATTTGACGTTGGTGTTGTTGTTGTTTATTTGACATTGTTGTTGTTGTTGACGGTGTTGTTGTTGTTGTTGTTGTTGTTGTTTATTTGACGGTATTGTTGTTGTTGTTGTTGTTGTTTATTTGACGTTGTTGTTATTGTTGACGTTGTTGTTGTTGTTTATTTGACATTTTTGTTGTTGTTGACATAGTTGTTGTTGTTGTTGTTTATTTGACGTTGTTGTTGTTGTTGAGGTTGTTGTTGTTGTTGTTTATTTGACGTTGTTGTTGTTGTTGTTTATTTGACGTTGTTGTTGTTGTTGTTGTTTATTTGACGTTGTTGTTGTTGTTGTTTATTTGACGGTGTTGTTGTTGTTGTTGTTGTTTATTTGACGTTGTTATTGTTGTTGTTGTTTATTTGACGTTGTTGTTATTGTTTTTGACGTTGTTGTAGTTGTTTATTTGATGTTGTTGTTGTTGTTGACATAGTTGTTGTTGTTTATTTCACGTTGTTGTTGTTGACGTTGTTGTTTATTTGACGTTGTTGTTGTTGTTTATTTGACGTTGTTGTTGTTGTTGACGTTGTTGGTTTTGTTTACTTGACGTTGTTGTTGTTGTTGTTTATTTGATGTTGTTGTTGTTTACTTGACGTTGTTGTTGTTGTTTATTTGACGTTGTTGTTGTTGACGTTGTTATTGTTTATTTGACGTTGTTGTTGATTATTTGACATTGTTGTTGTTTATTTGACGTTGTTGTTGTTGTTGTTGTTTATTTGACGTTGTTGTTGTTGACGTTGTTGTTGTTGTTATAGTTTATTTGACGTTGTTGTTGTTGTTGTTTATTTGACGTAGTTGTTGTTGTTGACGTTGTTGTTGTTGTTTATTTGATGTTTTTGTTGTTGTTGATGTTGTTGTTGTTTTTGTTGTTGTTTATTTGACGTTGTTGTTGTTTAATTGACGTTGTTGTTGTTTATTTGACGTTGTTGTTGTTGTTGTTGTTATTGTTGTTGTTTAATTGACGCTGTTGTTGTTTATTTGACGTTGTTGTTGTTGTTATTGTTGTTGTTCTTTTTTATTTGACGTTGTTGTTTATTTGACGTTGTTGTTGTTGTTGTTTATTTGACGTTGTTGTTGTTGTTGTTGTTTATTTGACGTTGTTGTTGTTGTTGACGTTGTTGTTGTTGTTATTGTTGTTGTTTGTTTGACGTTGTTGTTGTTTATTTGACATTGTTGTTGTTGTTGTTGTTGTTTATTTGACGTTGTTGTTGTTGTTTATTTGACGTTGTTGTTGTTGTTGACGTTGTTGTTGTTGTTGTTTATTTGACGTTGTTGTTGACGTTGTTTTTGTTGTTGTTTATTTGACATTGTTGTTGTTGTTTATTTGACGTTGTTGTTGTTGTTGTTTATTTGACGGTGTTGTTGTTGTTGTTGTTTATTTGACGTTGTTGTTGTTGTTGTTGTTTATTTGACGTTGTTGTTGTTGTTGACGTTGTTGTTGTTGTTTATTTGATATTGTTGTTGTTGACATAGTTGTTGTGGTTGTTTATTTGACGTTATTGTTGTTGTTGTTGACGTTGTTGTTGTTGTTTATTTGACGTTGTTGTTGTTGACATAGTTGTTGTTATTGTTGTTTATTTGACGTTGTTGTTGTTGTTGTTGTTGACGTTGTTGTTGTTGTTGTTTATTTGACGTTGTTGTTGTTGTTTATTTGACGTTGTTGTTGTTGTTGTTTATTTGATGGTGTTGTTGTTGTTGTTTATTTAACGTTGTTATTGTTGTTGTTGTTTATTTGACGTTGTTGTTATTGTTGACGTTGTTGTTGTTGTTGTTGTTTATTTGATGTTGTTGTTATTGTGGACATAGTTGTTGTTGTTTATTTCACGTTGTTATTGTTGTTGACGTTGTTGTTTATTTGACGTTGTTGTTGTTGTTGTTGTTTATTTGACGTAGTTGTTGTTGTTTATTTGACGTTGTTGTTGTTGTTGTTGTTGACGTTGTTGTTGTTTATTTGACGTTGTTGTTGTTGTTGTTCTTTATTTGACGTTGTTGTTGTTTATTTGACGTTGTTGTTGTTTATTTGACGTTGTTGTTGTTTATTTGACGTTATTGTTGTTGACGTTGTTGTTGTTGTTATTGTTTATTTGACGTTGTGGTTGTTTATATGACGTAGTTGTTGTTGACGTTGTTGTTGTTGTTTATTTGACGTTTTTGTTGTTGTTGATGTTGTTGTTGTTGTTTATTTGACGATGTTGTTGTTGTTGTTGTTTATTTGACGTTGTTATTGTTGTTGTTGTTGTTGACGTTGTTGTTGTTGTTATTTATTTGATGTTGTTGTTGTTGACATGGTAGTTGTGGTTTATTTTACGTTGTTGTTGTTGTTTTTGACGTTGTTGTTTATTTGACGTTGTTGTTGTTGTTTATTTGATGTTGTTGTTGTTGTTGACGTTGTTGTTGTTGTTGTTTATTTGACGTTGGTGTTGTTGTTGTTTATTTGACATTGTTGTTGTTGTTGACGGTGTTGTTGTTGTTGTTGTTGTTGTTTATTTGACGGTATTGTTGTTGTTGTTGTTGTTGTTTATTTGACGTTGTTGTTATTGTTGACGTTGTTGTTGTTGTTTATTTGACATTTTTGTTGTTGTTGACATAGTTGTTGTTGTTGTTGTTTATTTGACGTTGTTGTTGTTGTTGAGGTTGTTGTTGTTGTTGTTTATTTGACGTTGTTGTTGTTGTTGTTGTTTATTTGACGTTGTTGTTGTTGTTGTTGTTTATTTGACGTTGTTGTTGTTGTTGTTTATTTGACGGTGTTGTTGTTGTTGTTGTTGTTTATTTGACGTTGTTATTGTTGTTGTTGTTTATTTGACGTTGTTGTTATTGTTTTTGACGTTGTTGTAGTTGTTTATTTGATGTTGTTGTTGTTGACATAGTTGTTATTGTTGTTTATTTCACGTTGTTGTTGTTGTTGACGTTGTTGTTTATTTGACGTTGTTATTGTTGTTTATTTGACGTTGTTGTTGTTGTTGACATTGTTGTTGTTGTTGTTGTTTATTCTATGTTGTTGTTGTTGTTTATTTGACATTGTTGTTGTTGTTGACGGTGTTGTTGTTGTTGTTGTTTATTTGACATTGTTGTTGTTGTTGTTGACGTTGTTGTTGTTTATTTGACGTTGTTGTTGTTGTTGTTGTTGTTGTTCTTTATTTGACGTTGTTGTTGTTTATTTGACGTTGTTGTTGTTGACATTGTTGTTGTTGTTGTTGTTTATTTGACGTTGTTGTTGTTGTTCTTGTTTACTTGACGTTGTTGTTATTATTGATTTTGTTGTTGTTGTTTATTTGACGTTGTTGTTGTTGTTGTTGACATAGTTATTGTTGTTGTTTATTTGACGTTGTTGTTGTTGTTTATTTGACATTGTTGTTGTTGTTGATGGTGTTGTTGTTGTTGTTTTTGTTTATTTGACATTATTGTTGTTGTTGACGTTGTTGTTGTTGTTGACGGTGTTGTTGTTGTTGTTGTTTATTTGACATTGTTGTTGTTGTTGTTGACGTTGTTGTTGTTGTTTATTTGACGTTGTTGTTGTTGTTGTTGTTGTTGTTGTTTACTTGACGTTGTTGTTGTTGTTTACTTGACATTGTTGTTGTTGTTGTTTATTTGATGTTGTTGTTGTTTACTTGACGTTGTTGTTGTTGTTTATTTGATATTGTTGTTGTTGACGTTGTTGTTGTTTATTTGACGTTGTTGTTGATTATTTGACATTGTTGTTGTTTATTTGACGTTGTTGTTGTTGTTGTTTATTTGACGTTGTTGTTGTTGACGTTGTTGTTGTTGTTTATTTGACGTAGTTGTTGTTGTTGACGTTGTTGTTGTTGTTTATTTGATGTTTTTGTTGTTGTTGATGTTGTTGTTGTTTTTGTTGTTGTTTATTTGACGTTGTTGTTGTTGTTTATTTGACGTTGTTGTTGTTGTTGTTATTGTTGTTGTTTAATTGACGCTGTTGTTGTTTATTTGACGTTGTTGTTGTTGTTATTGTTGTTGTTCTTTTTTATTTGACGTTGTTGTTTATTTGACGTTGTTGTTGTTGTTGTTTATTTGACGTTGTTGTTGTTGTTTATTTGACGTTGTTGTTGTTGTTGTTTATTTGATGGTGTTGTTGTTGTTGTTTATTTAACGTTGTTATTGTTGTTGTTGTTGTTTATTTGACGTTGTTGTTATTGTTGACGTTGTTGTTGTTGTTGTTGTTTATTTGATGTTGTTGTTATTGTTGACATAGTTGTTGTTGTTTATTTCACGTTGTTATTGTTGTTGACGTTGTTGTTTATTTGACGTTGTTGTTGTTGTTGTTTATTTGACGTTGTTGTTGTTGTTTATTTGACGTTGTTGTTGTTGTTGTTGACGTTGTTGTTGTTTATTTGACGTTGTTGTTGTTGTTGTTCTTTATTTGACGTTGTTGTTGTTTATTTGACGTTGTTGTTGTTTATTTGACGTTGTTGTTGTTTATTTGACGTTATTGTTGTTGACGTTGTTGTTGTTGTTGTTATTGTTTATTTGACGTTGTTGTTGTTTATATGACGTAGTTGTTGTTGACGTTGTTGTTGTTGTTTATTTGACGTTTTTGTTGTTGTTGATGTTGTTGTTGTTGTTTATTTGACGGTGTTGTTGTTGTTGTTGTTTATTTGACGTTGTTATTGTTGTTGTTGTTGTTGTTGACGTTGTTGTTGTTGTTGTTTATTTGATGTTGTTGTTGTTGACATGGTAGTTGTGGTTTATTTTACGTTGTTGTTGTTGTTTTTGACGTTGTTGTTGTTGTTTATTTGACGTTGTTGTTGTTGTTGACGTTGTTGTTGTTGTTGTTTATTTGACGTTGGTGTTGTTGTTGTTTATTTGACATTGTTGTTGTTGTTGACGGTGTTGTTGTTGTTGTTGTTGTTGTTGTTTATTTGACGGTATTGTTGTTGTTGTTGTTGTTGTTTATTTGACGTTGTTGTTATTGTTGACGTTGTTGTTGTTGTTTATTTGACATTTTTGTTGTTGTTGTTGTTGTTTATTTGACGTTGTTGTTGTTGTTGAGGTTGTTGTTGTTGTTGTTTATTTGACGTTGTTGTTGTTGTTGTTTATTTGACGTTGTTGTTGTTGTTGTTGTTGTTTATTTGACGTTGTTGTTGTTGTTGTTGTTTATTTGACGGTGTTGTTGTTGTTGTTGTTGTTTATTTGACGTTGTTATTGTTGTTGTTGTTTATTTGACGTTGTTGTTATTGTTTTTGACGTTGTTGTAGTTGTTTATTTGATGTTGTTGTTGTTGACATAGTTGTTATTGTTGTTTATTTCACGTTGTTGTTGTTGTTGTTGACGTTGTTGTTTATTTGACGTTGTTGTTGTTGTTTATTTGACGTTGTTGTTGTTGTTGACGTTGTTGTTGTTGTTGTTGTTTATTCTATGTTGTTGTTGTTGTTTATTTGACATTGTTGTTTTTGTTGACGGTGTTGTTGTTGTTGTTGTTTATTTGACATTGTTGTTGTTGTTGTTGACGTTGTTGTTGTTTATTTGACGTTGTTGTTGTTGTTGTTGTTGTTCTTTATTTGACGTTGTTGTTGTTTATTTGACGTTGTTGTTGTTGACGTTGTTGTTGTTGTTGTTGTTTATTTGACGTTGTTGTTGTTGTTCTTGTTTACTTGGCGTTGTTGTTATTATTGACGTTGTTGTTGTTGTTGTTTATTTGACGTTGTTGTTGTTGTTGACGTTGTTGTTGTTTATTTGACGTTGTTGTTGTTGTTGTTCTTTATTTGACGTTGTTGTTGTTTATTTGACGTTGTTGTTGTTTATTTGACGTTGTTGTTGTTGTTTATTTGACGTTATTGTTGTTGACGTTGTTGTTGTTGTTATTGTTTATTTGACGTTGTTGTTGTTTATATGACGTAGTTGTTGTTGACGTTGTTGTTGTTGTTTATTTGACGTTTTTGTTGTTGATGTTGTTGTTGTTGTTTATTTGACGGTGTTGTTGTTGTTGTTGTTTATTTGACGTTGTTATTGTTGTTGTTGTTGTTGTTGACGTTGTTGTTGTTGTTGTTTATTTGATGTTGTTGTTGTTGACATGGTAGTTGTGGTTTATTTTACGTTGTTGTTGTTGTTTTTGACGTTGTTGTTTATTTGACGTTGTTGTTGTTGTTTATTTGACGTTGTTGTTGTTGTTGACGTTGTTGTTGTTGTTGTTTATTTGACGTTGGTGTTGTTGTTGTTTATTTGACATTGTTGTTGTTGTTGACGGTGTTGTTGTTGTTGTTGTTGTTGTTTATTTGACGGTATTGTTGTTGTTGTTGTTGTTGTTTATTTGACGTTGTTGTTATTGTTGACGTTGTTGTTGTTGTTTATTTGACATTTTTGTTGTTGTTGACATAGTTGTTGTTGTTGTTGTTTATTTGACGTTGTTGTTGTTGTTGAGGTTGTTGTTGTTGTTGTTTATTTGACGTTGTTGTTGTTGTTGTTTATTTGACGTTGTTGTTGTTGTTGTTGTTTATTTGACGTTGTTGTTGTTGTTGTTGTTTATTTGACGGTGTTGTTGTTGTTGTTGTTGTTGTTTATTTGACGTTGTTATTGTTGTTGTTGTTTATTTGACGTTGTTGTTATTGTTTTTGACGTTGTTGTAGTTGTTTATTTGATGTTGTTGTTGTTGTTGACATAGTTGTTGTTGTTTATTTCACGTTGTTGTTGTTGACGTTGTTGTTTATTTGACGTTGTTGTTGTTGTTTATTTGACGTTGTTGTTGTTGTTGACGTTGTTGTTGTTGTTTACTTGACGTTGTTGTTGTTGTTGTTTATTTGATGTTGTTGTTGTTTACTTGACGTTGTTGTTGTTGTTTATTTGACGTTGTTGTTGTTGACGTTGTTATTGTTTATTTGACGTTGTTGTTGATTATTTGACATTGTTGTTGTTTATTTGACGTTGTTGTTGTTGTTGTTGTTTATTTGACGTTGTTGTTGTTGACGTTGTTGTTGTTGTTATAGTTTATTTGACGTTGTTGTTGTTGTTGTTTATTTGACGTAGTTGTTGTTGTTGACGTTGTTGTTGTTGTTTATTTGATGTTTTTGTTGTTGTTGATGTTGTTGTTGTTTTTGTTGTTGTTTATTTGACGTTGTTGTTGTTTAATTGACGTTGTTGTTGTTTATTTGACGTTGTTGTTGTTGTTTATTTGATGTTGTTGTTGTTGTTGACGTTGTTGTTGTTGTTGTTTATTTGACGTTGGTGTTGTTGTTGTTTAATTGACGCTGTTGTTGTTTATTTGACGTTGTTGTTGTGGTTATTGTTGTTGTTCTTTTTTATTTGACGTTGTTGTTTATTTGACGTTGTTGTTGTTGTTGTTTATTTGACGTTGTTGTTGTTGTTGTTTATTTGACGTTGTTGTTGTTGTTGACGTTGTTGTTGTTGTTGTTATTGTTGTTGTTTGTTTGACGTTGTTGTTGTTGTTTATTTGACATTGTTGTTGTTGTTGTTGTTGTTTATTTGACGTTGTTGTTGTTGTTTATTTGACGTTGTTGTTGTTGTTGACGTTGTTGTTGTTGTTGTTTATTTGACGTTGTTGTTGACGTTGTTTTTGTTGTTGTTTATTTGAAATTGTTGTTGTTGTTTATTTGACGTTGTTGTTGTTGTTGTTTATTTGACGGTGTTGTTGTTGTTGTTGTTTATTTGACGTTGTTGTTGTTGTTGTTGACGTTGTTGTTGTTTATTTGACGTTGTTGTTGTTGTTGTTCTTTATTTGACGTTGTTGTTGTTTATTTAACGTTGTTGTTGTTTATTTGACGTTGTTGTTGTTTATTTGACGTTATTGTTGTTGACGTTGTTGTTGTTGTTATTGTTTATTTGACGTTGTTGTTGTTTATATGACGTAGTTGTTGTTGACGTTGTTGTTGTTGTTTATTTGACGTTTTTGTTGTTGTTGATGTTGTTGTTGTTGTTTATTTGACGGTGTTGTTGTTGTTGTTGTTGTTTATTTGACGTTGTTATTGTTGTTGTTGTTGTTGTTGACGTTGTTGTTGTTGTTGTTTATTTGATGTTGTTGTTGTTGACATGGTAGTTGTGGTTTATTTTACGTTGTTATTGTTGTTGTTTATTTGACATTGTTGTTGTTGTTGACGGTGTTGTTGTTGTTGTTGTGGTTGTTTATTTGACGGTATTGTTGTTGTTGTTGTTGTTGTTTATTTGACGTTGTTGTTATTGTTGACGTTGTTGTTGTTGTTTATTTGACATTTTTGTTGTTGTTGACATAGTTGTTGTTGTTGTTGTTTATTTGACGTTGTTGTTGTTGTTGAGGTTGTTGTTGTTGTTGTTTATTTGACGTTGTTGTTGTTGTTGTTTATTTGACGTTGTTGTTGTTGTTGTTGTTTATTTGACGTTGTTGTTGTTGTTGTTGTTTATTTGACGGTGTTGTTGTTGTTGTTGTTGTTTATTTGACGTTGTTATTGTTGTTGTTGTTTATTTGACGTTGTTGTTATTGTTTTTGACGTTGTTGTAGTTGTTTATTTGATGTTGTTTTTGTTGACATAGTTGTTATTGTTGTTTATTTCACGTTGTTGTTGTTGTTGTTGACGTTGTTGTTTATTTGACGTTGTTGTTGTTGTTTATTTGACGTTGTTGTTGTTGTTGACGTTGTTGTTGTTGTTGTTGTTTATTCTATGTTGTTGTTGTTGTTTATTTGACATTGTTGTTGTTGTTGTTTATTTGACGTTGTTGTTGTTGTTGTTGTTTATTTGACGTTGTTGTTGTTGTTGTTTATTTGACGGTGTTGTTGTTGTTTATTTGACGTTGTTATTGTTGTTGTTGTTTATTTGACGTTGTTGTTATTGTTTTTGACGTTGTTGTAGTTGTTTATTTGATGTTGTTGTTGTTGACATAGTTGTTATTGTTGTTTATTTCACGTTGTTGTTGTTGTTGTTGACGTTGTTGTTTATTTGACGTTGTTGTTGTTGTTTATTTGACGTTGTTGTTGTTGTTGACGTTGTTGTTGTTGTTGTTGTTGTTTATTCTATGTTGTTGTTGTTGTTTATTTGACATTGTTGTTGTTGTTGACGGTGTTGTTGTTGTTGTTGTTTATTTGACATTGTTGTTGTTGTTGTTGACGTTGTTGTTGTTTATTTGACGTTGTTGTTGTTGTTGTTGTTGTTCTTTATTTGACGTTGTTGTTGTTTATTTGACGTTGTTGTTGTTGACGTTGTTGTTGTTGTTGTTTATTTGACGTTGTTGTTGTTGTTCTTGTTTACTTGACGTTGTTGTTATTATTGACGTTGTTGTTGTTGTTGTTTATTTGACGTTGTTGTTGTTGTTGACGTTGTTGTTGTTTATTTGACGTTGTTGTTGTTGTTGTTCTTTATTTGACGTTGTTGTTGTTTATTTGACCTTGTTGTTGTTTATTTGACGTTGTTGTTGTTTATTTGACGTTATTCTTGTTGACGTTGTTGTTGTTGTTATTGTTTATTTGACGTTGTTGTTGTTTATATGACGTAGTTGTTGTTGACGTTGTTGTTGTTGTTTATTTGACGTTTTTGTTGTTGTTGATGTTGTTGTTGTTGTTTATTTGACGGTGTTGTTGCTGTTGTTGTTTATTTGACGTTGTTATTGTTGTTGTTGTTGTTGTTGACGTTGTTGTTTATTTGATGTTGTTGTTGTTGACATGGTAGTTGTGGTTTATTTTACGTTGTTGTTGTTATTTTTGACGTTGTTGTTTATTTGACGTTGTTGTTGTTGTTTATTTGACGTTGTTGTTGTTGTTGACGTTGTTGTTGTTGTTGTTTATTTGACGTTGGTGTTGTTGTTGTTTATTTGACATTGTTGTTGTTGTTGACGGTGTTGTTGTTGTTGTTGTTGTTGTTGTTTATTTGACGGTATTGTTGTTGTTGTTGTTGTTGTTTATTTGACGTTGTTGTTATTGTTGACGTTGTTGTTGTTGTTTATTTGACATTTTTGTTGTTGTTGACATAGTTGTTGTTGTTGTTGTTTATTTGACGTTGTTGTTGTTGTTGAGGTTGTTGTTGTTGTTGTTTATTTGACGTTGTTGTTGTTGTTGTTTATTTGACGTTGTTGTTGTTGTTGTTGTTTATTTGATGTTGTTGTTGTTGTTGTTTATTTGACGGTGTTGTTGTTGTTGTTGTGGTTTATTTGACGTTGTTATTGTTGTTGTTGTTTATTTGACGTTGTTGTTATTGTTTTTGACGTTGTTGTAGTTGTTTATTTGATGTTGTCGTTGTTGTTGACATAGTTGTTGTTGTTTATTTCACGTTGTTGTTGTTGACGTTGTTGTTTATTTGACGTTGTTGTTGTTGTTTATTTGACGTTGTTGTTGTTGTTGACGTTGTTGTTGTTGTTTACTTGACGTTGTTGTTGTTGTTGTTTATTTGATGTTGTTGTTGTTTACTTGACGTTGTTGTTGTTGTTTATTTGACGTTGTTGTTGTTGACGTTGTTATTGTTTATTTGACGTTGTTGTTGATTATTTGACATTGTTGTTGTTTATTTGACGTTGTTGTTGTTGTTGTTGTTTATTTGACGTTGTTGTTGTTGACGTTGTTGTTGTTGTTGTTTATTTGACGTAGTTGTTGTTGTTGACGTTGTTGTTGTTGTTTATTTGATGTTTTTGTTGTTGTTGATGTTGTTGTTGTTTTTGTTGTTGTTTATTTGACGTTGTTGTTGTTTAATTGACGTTGTTGTTGTTTATTTGACGTTGTTGTTGTTGTTGTTATTGTTGTTGTTTAATTGACGCTGTTGTTGTTTATTTGACGTTGTTGTTGTTGTTATTGTTGTTGTTCTTTTTTATTTGACGTTGTTGTTTATTTGACGTTGTTGTTGTTGTTGTTTATTTGACGTTGTTGTTGTTGTTGTTTATTTGACGTTGTTGTTGTTGTTGACGTTGTTGTTGTTGTTATTGTTGTTGTTTGTTTGACGTTGTTGTTGTTGTTTATTTGACATTGTTGTTGTTGTTGTTGTTGTTTATTTGACGTTGTTGTTGTTGTTTATTTGACGTTGTTGTTGTTGTTTATTTGACGTTGTTGTTGTTGTTGACTTTGTTGTTGTTGTTGTTTATTTGACGTTGTTGTTGACGTTGTTTTTGTTGTTGTTTATTTGACATTGTTGTTGTTGTTTATTTGACGTTGTTGTTGTTGTTGTTTATTTGACGGTGTTGTTGTTGTTGTTGTTTATTTGACGTTGTTGTTGTTGTTGTTGTTTATTTGACGTTGTTGTTGTTGTTGACGTTGTTGTTGTTGTTTATTTGATATTGTTGTTGTTGACATAGTTGTTGTGGTTGTTTATTTGACGTTATTGTTGTTGTTGTTGACGTTGTTGTTGTTGTTTATTTGACGTTGTTGTTGTTGACATAGTTGTTGTTATTGTTGTTTATTTGACGTTGTTGTTGTTGTTGTTGACGTTGTTGTTGTTGTTGTTTATTTGACGTTGTTGTTGTTGTTTATTTGACGTTGTTGTTGTTGTTGTTTATTTGATGGTGTTGTTGTTGTTGTTTATTTAACGTTGTTATTGTTGTTGTTGTTTATTTGACGTTGTTGTTATTGTTGACGTTGTTGTTGTTGTTGTTGTTGTTTATTTGATGTTGTTGTTATTGTTGACATAGTTGTTGTTGTTTATTTCACGTTGTTATTGTTGTTGACGTTGTTGTTTATTTCACGTTGTTGTTGTTGTTGTTTATTTGACGTTGTTGTTGTTGTTTATTTGACGTTGTTGTTGTTGTTGTTGACGTTGTTGTTGTTTATTTGACGTTGTTGTTGTTGTTGTTCTTTATTTGACGTTGTTGTTGTTTATTTGACGTTGTTGTTGTTTATTTGACGTTGTTGTTGTTTATTTGACGTTGTTGTTGTTTATTTGACGTTATTGTTGTTGACGTTGTTGTTGTTGTTATTGTTTATTTGACGTTGTTGTTGTTTATATGACGTAGTTGTTGTTGACGTTATTGTTGTTGTTTATTTGACGTTTTTGTTGTTGTTGATGTTGTTGTTGTTGTTTATTTGACGGTGTTGTTGTTGTTGTTGTTTATTTGACGTTGTTATTGTTGTTGTTGTTGTTGTTGACGTTGTTGTTGTTGTTGTTTATTTGATGTTGTTGTTGTTGACATGGTAGTTGTGGTTTATTTTACGTTGTTGTTGTTGTTTTTGACGTTGTTGTTTATTTGACGTTGTTGTTGTTGTTTATTTGACGTTGTTGTTGTTGTTGACGTTGTTGTTGTTGTTGTTTATTTGACGTTGGTGTTGTTGTTGTTTATTTGACATTGTTGTTGTTGTTGACGGTGTTGTTGTTGTTGTTGTTGTTGTTTATTTGACGGTATTGTTGTTGTTGTTGTTGTTTATTTGACGTTGTTGTTATTGTTGACGTTGTTGTTGTTGTTTATTTGACGTTGTTGTTGTTGTTGTTGTTTATTTGACGTTGTTGTTGTTGTTGTTTATTTGACGGTGTTGTTGTTGTTGTTGTTGTTTATTTGACGTTGTTATTGTTGTTGTTGTTTATTTGACGTTGTTGTTATTGTTTTTGACGTTGTTGTAGTTGTTTATTTGATGTTGTTGTTGTTGACATAGTTGTTATTGTTGTTTATTTCACGTTGTTGTTGTTGTTGACGTTGTTGTTTATTTGACGTTGTTGTTGTTGTTTATTTGACGTTGTTGTTGTTGTTGACGTTGTTGTTGTTGTTGTTGTTTATTCTATGTTGTTGTTGTTGTTTATTTGACATTGTTGTTGTTGTTGACGGTGTTGTTGTTGTTGTTGTTTATTTGACATTGTTGTTGTTGTTGTTGACGTTGTTGTTGTTTATTTGACGTTGTTGTTGTTGTTGTTGTTGTTCTTTATTTGACGTTGTTGTTGTTTATTTGACGTTGTTGTTGTTGACGTTGTTGTTGTTGTTGTTGTTTATTTGACGTTGTTGTTGTTGTTGTTGTTTACTTGACGTTGTTGTTATTATTGACGTTGTTGTTGTTGTTGTTTATTTGACGTTGTTGTTGTTGTTGACATAGTTATTGTTGTTGTTTATTTGACGTTGTTGTTGTTGTTTATTTGACATTGTTGTTGTTGTTGATGGTGTTGTTGTTTATTTGACATTATTGTTGTTGTTGACGTTGTTGTTGTTGTTGACGGTGTTGTTGTTGTTGTTGTTTATTTGACATTGTTGTTGTTGTTGTTGACGTTGTTGTTGTTGTTTATTTGACGTTGTTGTTGTTGTTGTTGTTGTTGTTTACTTGACGTTGTTGTTGTTGTTTACTTGACATTGTTGTTGTTGTTGTTTATTTGATGTTGTTGTTGTTTACTTGACGTTGTTGTTGTTGTTTATTTGATGTTGTTGTTGTTGACGTTGTTGTTGTTTATTTGACGTTGTTGTTGATTATTTGACATTGTTGTTGTTTATTTGACGTTGTTGTTGTTGTTGTTGTTTATTTGACGTTGTTGTTGTTGACGTTGTTGTTGTTGTTTATTTGACGTAGTTGTTGTTGTTGACGTTGTTGTTGTTGTTTATTTGATGTTTTTGTTGTTGTTGATGTTGTTGTTGTTTTTGTTGTTGTTTATTTGACGTTGTTGTTGTTTATTTGACGTTGTTGTTGTTGTTGTTATTGTTGTTGTTTAATTGACGCTGTTGTTGTTTAAATGACGTTGTTGTTGTTGTTATTGTTGTTGTTCTTTTTTATTTGACGTTGTTGTTTATTTGACGTTGTTGTTGTTGTTATTGTTGTTGTTCTTTTTTATTTGACGTTGTTGTTTATTTGACGTTGTTGTTGTTGTTGTTTATTTGACGTTGTTGTTGTTGTTTATTTGACGTTGTTGTTGTTGTTGACGTTGTTGTTATTGTTATTGTTGTTGTTTGTTTGACGTTGTTGTTGTTGTTGTTTATTTGACATTGTTGTTGTTGTAGTTGTTGTTTATTTGACGTTGTTGTTGTTGTTGTTGTTTATTTGACGTTGTTGTTGTTGTTGACGTTGTTGTTGTTGTTTATTTGATGTTGTTGTTGACGTTGTTTTTGTTGTTGTTTATTTGACGTGTTTGTTGTTGTTTATTTGACGTTGTTGTTGTTGTTGTTTATTTGACAGTGTTGTTGTTGTTGTTGTTGTTTATTTGAGGTTGTTGTTGTTGTTGTTGTTGTTTATTTGACGTTGTTGTTGTTGTGGACGTTGTTGTTGTTGTTGTTTATTTGACGTTGTTGTTGACGTTGTTTTTGTTGTTGTTTATTTGACGGTATTGTTGTTGTTGTTGTTGTTGTTTATTTGACGTTGTTGTTATTGTTGACGTTGTTGTTGTTGTTTATTTGACATTTTTGTTGTTGTTGACATAGTTGTTGTTGTTGTTGAGGTTGTTGTTGTTGTTGTTTATTTGACGTTGTTGTTGTTGTTGTTTATTTGACGTTGTTGTTGTTGTTGTTGTTGTTTATTTGACGTTGTTGTTGTTGTTGTTTATTTGACGGTGTTGTTGTTGTTGTTGTTGTTTATTTGACGTTGTTATTGTTGTTGTTGTTTATTTGACGTTGTTGTTATTGTTTTTGACGTTGTTGTAGTTGTTTATTTGATGTTGTTGTTGTTGACATAGTTGTTATTGTTGTTTATTTCACGTTGTTGTTGTTGTTGTTGACGTTGTTGTTTATTTGACGTTGTTGTTGTTGTTTATTTGACGTTGTTGTTGTTGTTGACGTTGTTGTTGTTGTTGTTGTTTATTCTATGTTGTTGTTGTTGTTTATTTGACATTGTTGTTGTTGTTGACGGTGTTGTTGTTGTTGTTGTTTATTTGACATTGTTGTTGTTGTTGTTGACGTTGTTGTTGTTTATTTGACGTTGTTGTTGTTGTTGTTGTTGTTCTTTATTTGACGTTGTTGTTGTTTATTTGACGTTGTTGTTGTTGACGTTGTTGTTGTTGTTGTTGTTTATTTGACGTTGTTGTTGTTGTTCTTGTTTACTTGACGTTGTTGTTATTATTGACGTTGTTGTTGTTGTTGTTTATTTGACGTTGTTGTTGTTGTTGTTGACATAGTTATTGTTGTTGTTTATTTGACGTTGTTGTTGTTGTTTATTTGACATTGTTGTTGTTGTTGATGGTGTTGTTGTTTATTTGACATTATTGTTGTTGTTGACGTTGTTGTTGTTGTTGACGGTGTTGTTGTTGTTGTTGTTTATTTGACATTGTTGTTGTTGTTGTTGACGTTGTTGTTGTTGTTTATTTGACGTTGTTGTTGTTGTTATTGTTGTTTACTTGACGTTGTTGTTGTTGTTTACTTGACATTGTTGTTGTTGTTGTTTATTTGATGTTGTTGTTGTTTACTTGACGTTGTTGTTGTTGTTTATTTGATGTTGTTGTTGTTGACGTTGTTGTTGTTTATTTGACGTTGTTGTTGATTATTTGACATTGTTGTTGTTTATTTGACGTTGTTGTTGTTGTTGTTTATTTGACGTTGTTGTTGTTGACGTTGTTGTTGTTGTTTATTTGACGTAGTTGTTGTTGTTGACGTTGTTGTTGTTGTTTATTTGATGTTTTTGTTGTTGTTGATGTTGTTGTTATTTTTGTTGTTGTTTATTTGACGTTGTTGTTGTTTATTTGACGTTGTTGTTGTTGTTGTTATTGTTGTTGTTTAATTGACGTTGTTGTTGTTTATTTGACGTTGTTGTTGTTGTTATTGTTGTTGTTCTTTTTTATTTGACGTTGTTGTTTATTTGACGTTGTTGTTGTTGTTGTTTATTTGACGTTGTTGTTGTTGTTTATTTGACGTTGTTGTTGTTGTTGACGTTGTTGTTATTGTTATTGTTGTTGTTTGTTTGACGTTGTTGTTGTTGTTGTTTATTTGACATTGTTGTTGTTGTAGTTGTTGTTTATTTGACGTTGTTGTTGTTGTTGTTTATTTGACGTTGTTGTTGTTGTTGACGTTGTTGTTGTTGTTTATTTGATGTTGTTGTTGACGTTGTTTTTTTTGTTGTTTATTTGACGTGTTTGTTGTTGTTTATTTGACGTTGTTGTTGTTGTTGTTTATTTGACAGTGTTGTTGTTGTTGTTGTTTATTTGAGGTTGTTGTTGTTGTTATTGTTGTTGTTTATTTGACGTTGTTGTTGTTGTGGACGTTGTTGTTGTTGTTGTTTATTTGACGTTGTTGTTGACGTTGTTTTTGTTGTTGTTTATTTGACATTGTTGTTGTTGTTTATTTGACGTTGTTGTTGTTGTTGTTTATTTGACGGTGTTGTTGTTGTTGTTGTTGTTTATTTGACGTTGTTGTTGTTGTTGTTGTTGTTTATTTGACGTTGTTGTTGTTGTTGACGTTGTTGTTGTTGTTTATTTGATATTGTTGTTGTTGACATAGTTGTTGTGGTTGTTTATTTGACATTATTGTTGTTGTTGTTGACGTTGTTGTTGTTGTTTATTTGACGTTGTTGTTGTTGACATAGTTATTGTTATTGTTGTTTATTTGTTGTTGTTGTTGTTGTTGTTGTTGACGTTGTTGTTGTTGTTGTTTATTTGACGTTGTTGTTGTTGTTTATTTGACGTTGTTGTTGTTGTTGTTTATTTGATGGTGTTGTTGTTGTTGTTTATTTAACGTTGTTATTGTTGTTGTTGTTTATTTGATGTTGTTGTTATTGTTGACGTTGTTGTTGTTGTTGTTGTTTATTTGATGTTGTTGTTATTGTTGACATAGTTGTTGTTGTTTATTTCACGTTGTTATTGTTGTTGACGTTGTTGTTTATTTGACGTTGTTGTTGTTGTTGTTTATTTGACGTTGTTGTTGTTGTTTATTTGACGTTGTTGTTGTTGTTGTTGACGTTGTTGTTGTTGTTTATTTGACGTTGTTGTTGTTGTTGTTCTTTATTTGACGTTGTTGTTGTTTATTTGACGTTGTTGTTGTTTATTTGACGTTGTTGTTGTTTATTTGACGTTATTGTTGTTGACGTTGTTGTTGTTGTTATTGTTTATTTGACGTTGTTGTTGTTTATATGACGTTGTTGTTGTTGACGTTGTTGTTGTTGTTTATTTGACGTTTTTGTTGTTGTTGATGTTGTTGTTGTTGTTTATTTGACGGTGTTGTTGTTGTTGTTTATTTGACGTTGTTATTGTTGTTGTTGTTGTTGTTGACGTTGTTGTTGTTGTTGTTTATTTGATGTTGTTGTTGTTGACATGGTAGTTGTGGTTTATTTTACGTTGTTGTTGTTGTTTTTGACGTTGTTGTTTATTTGACGTTGTTGTTGTTGTTTATTTGACGTTGTTGTTGTTGTTGACGTTGTTGTTGTTGTTGTTTATTTGACGTTGGTGTTGTTGTTGTTTATTTGACATTGTTGTTGTTGTTGACGGTGTTGTTGTTGTTGTTGTTGTTGTTTATTTGACGGTATTGTTGTTGTTGTTGTTGTTTATTTGACGTTGTTGTTATTGTTGACGTTGTTGTTGTTGTTTATTTGACATTTTTGTTGTTGTTGACATAGTTGTTGTTGTTGTTTATTTGACGTTGTTGTTGTTGTTGAGGTTGTTGTTGTTGTTGTTTATTTGACGTTGTTGTTGTTGTTGTTTATTTGACGTTGTTGTTGTTGTTGTTGTTTATTTGACGTTGTTGTTGTTGTTGTTGTTTATTTGACGGTGTTGTTGTTGTTGTTGTTGTTTATTTGACGTTGTTATTGTTGTTGTTGTTTATTTGACGTTGTTGTTATTGTTTTTGACGTTGTTGTAGTTGTTTATTTGATGTTGTTGTTGTTGACATAGTTGTTATTGTTGTTTATTTCACGTTGTTGTTGTTGTTGTTGACGTTGTTGTTTATTTGACGCTGTTGTTGTTGTTTATTTGACGTTGTTGTTGTTGTTGACGTTGTTGTTGTTGTTGTTGTTGTTGTTTATTCTATGTTGTTGTTGTTGTTTATTTGACATTGTTGTTGTTGTTGACGGTGTTGTTGTTGTTGTTGTTTATTTGACATTGTTGTTGTTGTTGTTGACGTTGTTGTTGTTTATTTGACGTTGTTGTTGTTGTTGTTGTTGTTGTTCTTTATTTGACGTTGTTGTTGTTTATTTGACGTTGTTGTTGTTGACGTTGTTGTTGTTGTTGTTGTTTATTTGACGTTGTTGTTGTTGTTCTTGTTTACTTGACGTTGTTGTTATTATTGACGTTGTTGTTGTTGTTGTTGTTTATTTGACGTTGTTGTTGTTGTTGTTGACATAGTTATTGTTGTTGTTTATTTGACGTTGTTGTTGTTGTTTATTTGACATTGTTGTTGTTGTTGATGGTGTTGTTGTTGTTGTTGTTGTTGTTTATTTGACATTATTGTTGTTGTTGACGTTGTTGTTGTTGTTGACGGTGTTGTTGTTGTTGTTGTTTATTTGACATTGTTGTTGTTGTTGTTGACGTTGTTGTTGTTGTTTATTTGACGTTGTTGTTGTTGTTGTTGTTGTTTACTTGACGTTGTTGTTGTTGTTTACTTGACATTGTTATTGTTGTTGTTTATTTGATGTTGTTGTTGTTTACTTGACGTTGTTGTTGTTGTTTATTTGATGTTGTTGTTGTTGACGTTGTTGTTGTTTATTTGACGTTGTTGTTGATTATTTGACATTGTTGTTGTTTATTTGACGTTGTTGTTGTTGTTGTTTATTTGACGTTGTTGTTGTTGACGTTGTTGTTGTCGTTTATTTGACGTTGTTGTTGTTGTTGACGTTGTTGTTGTTGTTTATTTGATGTTTTTGTTGTTGTTGATGTTGTTGTTGTTTTTGTTGTTGTTTATTTGACGTTGTTGTTGTTTATTTGACGTTGTTGTTGTTGTTGTTATTGTTGTTGTTTAATTGACGTTGTTGTTGTTTATTTGACGTTGTTGTTGTTGTTATTGTTGTTGTTCTTTTTTATTTGACGTTGTTGTTTATTTGACGTTGTTGTTGTTGTTGTTTATTTGACGTTGTTGTTGTTGTTTATTTGACGTTGTTGTTGTTGTTGACGTTGTTGTTATTGTTATTGTTGTTGTTTGTTTGACGTTGTTGTTGTTGTTGTTTATTTGACATTGTTGTTGTTGTAGTTGTTGTTTATTTGACGTTGTTGTTGTTGTTGTTTATTTGACGTTGTTGTTGTTGTTGACGTTGTTGTTGTTGTTGTTTATTTGATGTTGTTGTTGACGTTGTTTTTGTTGTTGTTTATTTGACGTGTTTGTTGTTGTTTATTTGACGTTGTTGTTGTTGTTGTTTATTTGACAGTGTTGTTGTTGTTGTTGTTTATTTGAGGTTGTTGTTGTTGTTGTTGTTTATTTGACGTTGTTGTTGTTGTTGACGTTGTAGTTGTTGTTTATTTGACATTGTTGTTGTTGACATAGTTGTTATGGTTGTTTATTTGACGTTATTGTTGTTGTTGTTGACGTTGTTGTTGTTGTTTATATGACGTTGTTGTTGTTGACATAGTTGTTGTTATTGTTGTTTATTTGACGTTGTTGTTGTTGTTGTTGACGTTGTCGTTGTTGTTGTTGTTAATTTGACGTTGTTGCTGTTGTTGTTTATTTGACGTTGTTATTGTTGTTGTTGTTGTTTATTTGATGTTGTTGTTGTTGACATGGTAGTTGTGGTTTATTTTACGTTGTTGTTGTTTTTGACGTTGTTGTTTATTTGACGTTGTTGTTGTTGTTTATTTGACGTTGTTGTTGTTGTTGACGTTGTTGTTGTTGTTGTTTATTTGACGTTGGTGTTGTTGTTATTTATTTGACATTGTTGTTGTTGTTGACGGTGTTGTTGTTGTTGTTGTTGCTGTTGTTGTTGTTTATTTGACGGTATTGTTGTTGTTGTTGTTTATTTGACGTTGTTGTTGTTGTTGTTTATTTGACGTTGTTGTTATTGTTGACGTTGTTGTTGTTGTTGTTGTTTATTTGACATTTTTATTGTTGTTGACATAGTTGTTGTTGTTGTTGTTTATTTGACGTTGTTGTTGTTGTTGTTGTTGACGTTGTTGTTGTTGTTGTTGTTGTTGTTTATTTGACGTTGTTGTTGTTTATTTGACGTTGTTGTTGTTATTTATTTGACGGTGTTGTTGTTGTTTTTGTTATTTATTTGACGTTGTTATTGTTGTTGTTGTTGTTTATTTGACGTTGTTGTTATTGTTGACGTTGTTGTTGTTGTTGTTGTTTATTTGATGTTGTTGTTGTTGTTGACATAGTTGTTGTTGTTTATTTCACGTTGTTATTGTTGACGTTGTTGTTTATTTGACGTTGTTGTTGTTGTTTATTTGACGTTGTTGTTGTTGTTGACGTTGTTGTTGTTGTTTATTTGACGTTGTTGTTGTTGTTTATTTGACATTGTTGTTGTTGTTGAGGGTGTTGTTGTTGTTTATTTGACGTTGTTGTTGTTATTTATTTGACATTGTTGTTGTTGTTGACGTTGTTGTTGTTGTTGTTGTTTATTTGACATTGTTTTGTTGTTGTTGTTGTTGTTGTTGTTGTTGTTGTTGTTTATTTGACGTTGTTTTAGTATTGTTGTTTATTTGACATTGTTGTTGTTATTTATTTGACGTTGTTGTGGGTGACATTGTTGTTGGTGTTGTTGTTGTTGTTGTTTATTTGACGTTGTTTTAGTATTGTTGTTTATTTGACATTGTTGTTGTTATTTATTTGACGTTGTTGTGGGTGACATTGTTGTTGTTGTTGTTGTTGTTGTTGTTTATTTGACGTAGTTGTTGTTGTTGACGTTGTTGTTGTTGTTGTTTATTTGACGTTTTTGTTGTTGTTGATGTTGTTGTTGTTGTTGCTTATTTGACGTTGTTGTTGTTGTTATTGTTGTTGTTGTTGTTGTTTATTTGACATTGTTGTTGTTGTTGTCATTTGACGTTGTTGTTGTTGTTTATTTGACGTTGTTGTTGTTGTTGTTGACGTTGTTGTTGTTTATTTGACGTTGTTGTTGTTGTTGTTCTTTATTTGACGTTGTTGTTGTTTATTTGACGTTGTTGTTGTTTATTTGACGTTATTGTTGTTGACGTTGTTGTTGTTGTTATTGTTTATTTGACGTTGTTGTTGTTTATATGACGTAGTTGTTGTTGACGTTGTTGTTGTTGTTGTTTATTTGACGTTTTTGTTGTTGTTGACGTTGTTGTTGTTGTTGTTTATTTGATGTTGTTGTTGTTGACATGGTAGTTGTGGTTTATTTTACGTTGTTGTTGTTTTTGACGTTTTTGTTTATTTGACGTTGTTGTTGTTGTTTATTTGACGTTGTTGTTGTTGTTGTTTATTTGACGTTGGTGTTGTTGTTGTTTATTTGACATTGTTGTTGTTGTTGACGGTGTTGTTGTTGTTGTTGTTGTTTATTTGACGGTATTGTTGTTGTTGTTGTTGTTTATTTGACGTTGTTGTTATTGTTGACGTTGTTGTTGTTGTTGAGGTTGTTGTTGTAGTTGTTTATTTGACGTTGTTGTTGTTGTTGTTTATTTGACGTTATTGTTGTTGTTGTTGTTTATTTGACGTTGTTGTTGTTGTTGTTGTTTATTTGACGGTGTTGTTGTTGTTGTTGTTGTTGTTGTTTATTTGACGTTGTTGTTATTGTTTTTGACGTTGTTGTAGTTGTTTATTTGATGTTGTTGTTGTTGACATAGTTGTTGTTGTTGTTTATTTCACGTTGTTGTTGTTGTTGTTGTTGTTGACGTTGTTGTTTATTTGACGTTGTTGTTGTTGTTTATTTGACGTTGTTGTTGTTGTTGACGTTGTTGTTGTTGTTGTTTATTCTATGTTGTTGTTGTTGTTTATTTGACATTGTTGTTGTTGTTGACGGTGTTGTTGTTGTTGTTGTTTATTTGACATTGTTGTTGTTGTTGTTGATGTTGTTGTTGTTTATTTGACGTTGTTGTTGTTGTTGTTGTTGTTCTTTATTTGACGTTGTTGTTGTTTATTTGACGTTGTTGTTGTTGACGTTGTTGTTGTTGTTGTTGTTGTTTATTTGACGTTGTTGTTGTTGTTCTTGTTTACTTGACGTTGTTGTTATTATTGACGTTGTTGTTGTTGTTGTTTATTTGACGTTGTTGTTGTTGTTGTTGTTGACATAGTTATTGTTGTTGTTTATTTGACGTTGTTGTTGTTGTTTATTTGACATTGTTGTTGTTGTTGAAGGTGTTGTTGTTGTTGTTGTTTATTTGACATTATTGTTGTTGTTGACGTTGTTGTTGTTGTTGACGGTGTTGTTGTTGTTGTTGTTTATTTGACATTGTTGTTGTTGTTGTTGACGTTGTTGTTGTTGTTTATTTGACGTTGTTGTTGTTGTTGTGGTTGTTTACTTGACGTTGTTGTTGTTGTTTACTTGACATTGTTGTTGTTGTTTATTTGATGTTGTTGTTGTTTACTTGACGTTGTTGTTGTTGTTTATTTGACATTGTTGTTGTTGAAGTTGTTGTTGTTTATTTGACGTTGTTGTTGATTATTTGACATTGTTGTTGTTTATTTGACGTTGTTGTTGTTGTTGTTTATTTGACGTTGTTGTTGTTGACGTTGTTGTTGTTTATTTGACGTAGTTGTTGTTGTTGACGTTGTTGTTGTTGTTTATTTGATGTTTTTGATGTTGTTGATGTTGTTGTTGTTTTTGTTGTTGTTTATTTGACGTTGTTGTTGTTTATTTGACGTTGTTGTTGTTGTTGTTATTGTTGTTGTTTAATTGACGCTGTTGTTGTTTATTTGACGTTGTTGTTGTTGTTGTTGTTGTTGTTCTTTTTTATTTGACGTTGTTGTTTATTTGACGTTGTTGTTGTTGTTGTTTATTTGACGTTGTTGTTGTTGTTTATTTGACGTTGTTGTTGTTGTTGTTGACGTTGTTGTTGTTGTTATTGTTGTTGTTTGTTTGACGTTGTTGTTGTTGTTGTTGTTTATTTGACATTGTTGTTGTTGTAGTTGTTGTTTATTTGACGTTGTTGTTGTTGTTGTTTATTTGACGTTGTTGTTGTTGTTGACGTTGTTGTTGTTATTTATTTGATGTTGTTGTTGACGTTGTTTTTGTTGTTGTTTATTTGACGTGTTTGTTGTTGTTTATTTGACGTTGTTGTTGTTGTTGTTTATTTGACGGTGTTGTTGTTGTTGTTGTTTATTTGAGGTTGTTGTTGTTGTTGTTGTTTATTTGACGTTGTTGTTGTTGTTGACGTTGTAGTTGTTGTTTATTTGACATTGTTGTTGTTGACATAGTTGTTATGGTTGTTTATTTGACGTTATTGTTGTTGTTGTTGACGTTGTTGTTGTTGTTGTTTATATGACGTTGTTGTTGTTGTTGACATAGTTGTTGTTATTGTTGTTTATTTGACGTTGTTGTTGTTGTTGTTGACGTTGTCATTGTTGTTGTTGTTAATTTGACGTTGTTGTTGTTGTTTATTTGACGTTGTTATTGTTGTTGTTGTTGTTGTTTATTTGATGTTGTTGTTGTTGACATGGTAGTTGTGGTTTATTTTACGTTGTTGTTGTTTTTGACGTTGTTGTTTATTTGACGTTGTTGTTGTTGTTTATTTGACGTTGTTGTTGTTGTTGACGTTGTTGTTGTTGTTGTTTATTTGACGTTGGTGTTGTTGTTGTTTATTTGACATTGTTGTTGTTGTTGACGGTGTTGTTGTTGTTGTTGTTGTTGCTGTTGTTGTTGTTTATTTGACGGTATTGTTGTTGTTGTTGTTTATTTGACGTTGTTGTTGTTGTTGTTTATTTGACGTTGTTGTTATTGTTGACGTTGTTGTTGTTGTTGTTGTTTATTTGACATTTTTATTGTTGTTGACATAGTTGTTGTTGTTGTTGTTTATTTGACGTTGTTGTTGTTGTTGTTGACGTTGTTGTTGTTGTTGTTGTTGTTTATTTGACGTTGTTGTTGTTTATTTGACGTTGTTGTTGTTATTTATTTGACGGTGTTGTTGTTGTTTTTGTTATTTATTTGACGTTGTTATTGTTGTTGTTGTTGTTTATTTGACGTTGTTGTTATTGTTGACGTTGTTGTTGTTGTTGTTGTTTATTTGATGTTGTTGTTGTTGTTGACATAGTTGTTGTTGTTTATTTCACGTTGTTATTGTTGACGTTGTTGTTTATTTGACGTTGTTGTTGTTGTTTATTTGACGTTGTTGTTGTTGTTGACGTTGTTGTTGTTGTTTATTTGACGTTGTTGTTGTTGTTTATTTGACATTGTTGTTGTTGTTGAGGGTGTTGTTGTTGTTTATTTGACGTTGTTGTTGTTATTTATTTGACATTGTTGTTGTTGTTGACGTTGTTGTTGTTGTTGTTGTTTATTTGACATCGTTTGTTGTTGTTGTTGTTGTTGTTGTTGTTGTTGTTGTTGTTTATTTGACGTTGTTTTAGTATTGTTGTTTATTTGACATTGTTGTTGTTATTTATTTGACGTTGTTGTGGGTGACATTGTTGTTGGTGTTGTTGTTGTTGTTGTTTATTTGACGTTGTTTTAGTATTGTTGTTTATTTGACATTGTTGTTGTTATTTATTTGACGTTGTTGTGGGTGACATTGTTGTTGTTGTTGTTGTTGTTGTTTATTTGACGTAGTTGTTGTTGTTGACGTTGTTGTTGTTGTTGTTTATTTGACGTTTTTGTTGTTGTTGATGTTGTTGTTGTTGTTGCTTATTTGACGTTGTTGTTGTTGTTATTGTTGTTGTTATTGTTGTTTATTTGACATTGTTGTTGTTGTTGTCATTTGACGTTGTTGTTGTTGTTTATTTGACGTTGTTGTTGTTGTTGTTGACGTTGTTGTTGTTTATTTGACGTTGTTGTTGTTGTTGTTCTTTATTTGACGTTGTTGTTGTTTATTTGACGTTGTTGTTGTTTATTTGACGTTATTGTTGTTGACGTTGTTGTTGTTGTTATTGTTTATTTGACGTTGTTGTTGTTTATATGACGTAGTTGTTGTTGACGTTGTTGTTGTTGTTGTTTATTTGACGTTTTTGTTGTTGTTGACGTTGTTGTTGTTGTTGTTTATTTGATGTTGTTGTTGTTGACATGGTAGTTGTGGTTTATTTTACGTTGTTGTTGTTTTTGACGTTTTTGTTTATCTGACGTTGTTGTTGTTGTTTATTTGACGTTGTTGTTGTTGTTGTTTATTTGACGTTGGTGTTGTTGTTGTTTATTTGACATTGTTGTTGTTGTTGACGGTGTTGTTGTTGTTGTTGTTGTTTATTTGACGGTATTGTTGTTGTTGTTGTTGTTTATTTGACGTTGTTGTTATTGTTGACGTTGTTGTTGTTGTTGAGGTTGTTGTTGTAGTTGTTTATTTGACGTTGTTGTTGTTGTTGTTTATTTGACGTTATTGTTGTTGTTGTTGTTTATTTGACGTTGTTGTTGTTGTTGTTGTTTATTTGACGGTGTTGTTGTTGTTGTTGTTGTTGTTGTTTATTTGACGTTGTTGTTATTGTTTTTGACGTTGTTGTAGTTGTTTATTTGATGTTGTTGTTGTTGACATAGTTGTTGTTGTTGTTTATTTCACGTTGTTGTTGTTGTTGTTGTTGACGTTGTTGTTTATTTGACGTTGTTGTTGTTGTTTATTTGACGTTGTTGTTGTTGTTGACGTTGTTGTTGTTGTTGTTTATTCTATGTTGTTGTTGTTGTTTATTTGACATTGTTGTTGTTGTTGACGGTGTTGTTGTTGTTGTTGTTTATTTGACATTGTTGTTGTTGTTGTTGATGTTGTTGTTGTTTATTTGACGTTGTTGTTGTTGTTGTTGTTCTTTATTTGACGTTGTTGTTGTTTATTTGACGTTGTTGTTGTTGACGTTGTTGTTGTTGTTGTTGTTTATTTGACGTTGTTGTTGTTGTTCTTGTTTACTTGACGTTGTTGTTATTATTGACGTTGTTGTTGTTGTTGTTTATTTGACGTTGTTGTTGTTGTTGTTGTTGACATAGTTATTGTTGTTGTTTATTTGACGTTGTTGTTGTTGTTTATTTGACATTGTTGTTGTTGTTGAAGGTGTTGTTGTTGTTGTTGTTTATTTGACATTATTGTTGTTGTTGACGTTGTTGTTGTTGTTGACGGTGTTGTTGTTGTTGTTGTTTATTTGACATTGTTGTTGTTGTTGTTGACGTTGTTGTTGTTGTTTATTTGACGTTGTTGTTGTTGTTGTTGTTGTTTACTTGACGTTGTTGTTGTTGTTTACTTGACATTGTTGTTGTTGTTTATTTGATGTTGTTGTTGTTTACTTGACGTTGTTGTTGTTGTTTATTTGACATTGTTGTTGTTGAAGTTGTTGTTGTTTATTTGACGTTGTTGTTGATTATTTGACATTGTTGTTGTTTATTTGACGTTGTTGTTGTTGTTGTTTATTTGACGTTGTTGTTGTTGACGTTGTTGTTGTTTATTTGACGTAGTTGTTGTTGTTGACGTTGTTGTTGTTGTTTATTTGATGTTTTTGATGTTGTTGATGTTGTTGTTGTTTTTGTTGTTGTTTATTTGACGTTGTTGTTGTTTATTTGACGTTGTTGTTGTTGTTGTTATTGTTGTTGTTTAATTGACGCTGTTGTTGTTTATTTGACGTTGTTGTTGTTGTTGTTGTTGTTGTTCTTTTTTATTTGACGTTGTTGTTTATTTGACGTTGTTGTTGTTGTTGTTTATTTGACGTTGTTGTTGTTGTTTATTTGACGTTGTTGTTGTTGTTGTTGACGTTGTTGTTGTTGTTATTGTTGTTGTTTATTTGACGTTGTTGTTGTTGTTGTTGTTTATTTGACATTGTTGTTGTTGTAGTTGTTGTTTATTTGACGTTGTTGTTGTTGTTGTTTATTTGACGTTGTTGTTGTTGTTGACGTTGTTGTTGTTATTTATTTGATGTTGTTGTTGACGTTGTTTTTGTTGTTGTTTATTTGACGTGTTTGTTGTTGTTTATTTGACGTTGTTGTTGTTGTTGTTCTTTATTTGACGTTGTTGTTGTTTATTTGACGTTGTTGTTGTTTATTTGACGTTATTGTTGTTGACGTTGTTGTTGTTGTTATTGTTTATTTGACGTTGTTGTTGTTTATATGACGTAGTTGTTGTTGACGTTGTTGTTGTTGTTGTTTATTTGACGTTTTTGTTGTTGTTGACGTTGTTGTTGTTGTTGTTTATTTGATGTTGTTGTTGTTGACATGGTAGTTGTGGTTTACTTTACGTTGTTGTTGTTTTTGACGTTTTTGTTTATTTGACGTTGTTGTTGTTGTTTATTTGACGTTGTTGTTGTTGTTGTTTATTTGACGTTGGTGTTGTTGTTGTTTATTTGACATTGTTGTTGTTGTTGACGGTGTTGTTGTTGTTGTTGTTATTTATTTGACGGTATTGTTGTTGTTGTTGTTGTTTATTTGACGTTGTTGTTATTGTTGACGTTGTTGTTGTTGTTGAGGTTGTTGTTGTAGTTGTTTATTTGACGTTGTTGTTGTTGTTGTTTATTTGACGTTATTGTTGTTGTTGTTGTTTATTTGACGTTGTTGTTGTTGTTGTTGTTTATTTGACGGTGTTGTTGTTGTTGTTGTTGTTGTTTATTTGACGTTGTTGTTATTGTTTTTGACGTTGTTGTAGTTGTTTATTTGATGTTGTTGTTGTTGACATAGTTGTTGTTGTTGTTTATTTCACGTTGTTGTTGTTGTTGTTGTTGTTGACGTTGTTGTTTATTTGACGTTGTTGTTGTTGTTTATTTGACGTTGTTGTTGTTGTTGACGTTGTTGTTGTTGTTGTTTATTCTATGTTGTTGTTGTTGTTTATTTGACATTGTTGTTGTTGTTGACGGTGTTGTTGTTGTTGTTGTTTATTTGACATTGTTGTTGTTGTTGTTGATGTTGTTGTTGTTTATTTGACGTTGTTGTTGTTGTTGTTGTTGTTCTTTATTTGACGTTGTTGTTGTTTATTTGACGTTGTTGTTGTTGACGTTGTTGTTGTTGTTGTTTATTTGACGTTGTTGTTGTTGTTCTTGTTTACTTGACGTTGTTGTTATTATTGACGTTGTTGTTGTTGTTGTTTATTTGACGTTGTTGTTGTTGTTGTTGTTGACATAGTTATTGTTGTTGTTTATTTGACGTTGTTGTTGTTGTTTATTTGACATTGTTGTTGTTGTTGAAGGTGTTGTTGTTGTTGTTGTTTATTTGACATTATTGTTGTTGTTGACGTTGTTGTTGTTGTTGACGGTGTTGTTGTTGTTGTTGTTTATTTGACATTGTTGTTGTTGTTGTTGACGTTGTTGTTGTTGTTTATTTGACGTTGTTGTTGTTGTTGTTGTTGTTTACTTGACGTTGTTGTTGTTGTTTACTTGACATTGTTGTTGTTGTTTATTTGATGTTGTTGTTGTTTACTTGACGTTGTTGTTGTTGTTTATTTGACATTGTTGTTGTTGAAGTTGTTGTTGTTTATTTGACGTTGTTGTTGATTATTTGACATTGTTGTTGTTTATTTGACGTTGTTGTTGTTGTTGTTTATTTGACGTTGTTGTTGTTGACGTTGTTGTTGTTTATTTGACGTAGTTGTTGTTGTTGACGTTGTTGTTGTTGTTTATTTGATGTTTTTGATGTTGTTGATGTTGTTGTTGTTTTTGTTGTTGTTTATTTGACGTTGTTGTTGTTTATTTGACGTTGTTGTTGTTGTTGTTATTGTTGTTGTTTAATTGACGCTGTTGTTGTTTATTTGACGTTGTTGTTGTTGTTGTTGTTGTTCTTTTTTATTTGACGTTGTTGTTTATTTGACGTTGTTGTTGTTGTTGTTTATTTGACGTTGTTGTTGTTGTTTATTTGACGTTGTTGTTGTTGTTGTTGACGTTGTTGTTGTTGTTATTGTTGTTGTTTGTTTGACGTTGTTGTTGTTGTTGTTTATTTGACATTGTTGTTGTTGTAGTTGTTGTTTATTTGACGTTGTTGTTGTTGTTGTTTATTTGACGTTGTTGTTGTTGTTGACGTTGTTGTTGTTATTTATTTGATGTTGTTGTTGACGTTGTTTTTGTTGTTGTTTATTTGACGTGTTTGTTGTTGTTTATTTGACGTTGTTGTTGTTGTTGTTTATTTGACGGTGTTGTTGTTGTTGTTGTTTATTTGAGGTTGTTGTTGTTGTTGTTGTTTATTTGACGTTGTTGTTGTTGTTGACGTTGTAGTTGTTGTTTATTTGACATTGTTGTTGTTGACATAGTTGTTATGGTTGTTTATTTGACGTTATTGTTGTTGTTGTTGACGTTGTTGTTGTTGTTGTTTATATGACGTTGTTGTTGTTGACATAGTTGTTGTTATTGTTGTTTATTTGACGTTGTTGTTGTTGTTGTTGACGTTGTCATTGTTGTTGTTGTTAATTTGACGTTGTTGTTGTTGTTTATTTGACGTTGTTATTGTTGTTGTTGTTGTTGTTTATTTGATGTTGTTGTTGTTGACATGGTAGTTGTGGTTTATTTTACGTTGTTGTTGTTTTTGACGTTGTTGTTTATTTGACGTTGTTGTTGTTGTTTATTTGACGTTGTTGTTGTTGTTGACGTTGTTGTTGTTGTTGTTTATTTGACGTTGGTGTTGTTGTTGTTTATTTGACATTGTTGTTGTTGTTGACGGTGTTGTTGTTGTTGTTGTTGCTGTTGTTGTTGTTTATTTGACGGTATTGTTGTTGTTGTTGTTGTTTATTTGACGTTGTTGTTGTTGTTGTTTATTTGACGTTGTTGTTATTGTTGACGTTGTTGTTGTTGTTGTTGTTTATTTGACATTTTTATTGTTGTTGACATAGTTGTTGTTGTTGTTGTTGTTTATTTGACGTTGTTGTTGTTGTTGTTGACGTTGTTGTTGTTGTTGTTGTTGTTGTTTATTTGACGTTGTTGTTGTTTATTTGACGTTGTTGTTGTTATTTATTTGACGGTGTTGTTGTTGTTTTTGTTATTTATTTGACGTTGTTATTGTTGTTGTTGTTGTTTATTTGACGTTGTTGTTATTGTTGACGTTGTTGTTGTTGTTGTTGTTTATTTGATGTTGTTGTTGTTGTTGACATAGTTGTTGTTGTTTATTTCACGTTGTTATTGTTGACGTTGTTGTTGTTTATTTGACGTTGTTATTGTTGACGTTGTTGTTTATTTGACGTTGTTGTTGTTGTTTATTTGACGTTGTTGTTGTTGTTGACGTTGTTGTTGTTGTTTATTTGACGTTGTTGTTGTTGTTTATTTGACATTGTTGTTGTTGTTGAGGGTGTTGTTGTTGTTTATTTGACGTTGTTGTTGTTATTTATTTGACATTGTTGTTGTTGTTGACGTTGTTGTTGTTGTTGTTGTTTATTTGACATTGTTTTGTTGTTGTTGTTGTTGTTGTTGTTGTTGTTGTTGTTTATTTGACGTTGTTTTAGTATTGTTGTTTATTTGACATTGTTGTTGTTATTTATTTGACGTTGTTGTGGGTGACATTGTTGTTGGTGTTGTTGTTGTTGTTGTTTATTTGACGTTGTTTTAGTATTGTTGTTTATTTGACATTGTTGTTGTTATTTATTTGACGTTGTTGTGGGTGACATTGTTGTTGTTGTTGTTGTTGTTGTTTATTTGACGTAGTTGTTGTTGTTGACGTTGTTGTTGTTGTTTATTTGACGTTTTTGTTGTTGTTGATGTTGTTGTTGTTGTTGCTTATTTGACGTTGTTGTTGTTGTTATTGTTGTTGTTGTTGTTGTTTATTTGACATTGTTGTTGTTGTTGTCATTTGACGTTGTTGTTGTTGTTTATTTGACGTTGTTGTTGTTGTTGTTGACGTTGTTGTTGTTTATTTGACGTTGTTGTTGTTGTTGTTCTTTATTTGACGTTGTTGTTGTTTATTTGACGTTGTTGTTGTTTATTTGACGTTATTGTTGTTGACGTTGTTGTTGTTGTTATTGTTTATTTGACGTTGTTGTTGTTTATATGACGTAGTTGTTGTTGACGTTGTTGTTGTTGTTGTTTATTTGACGTTTTTGTTGTTGTTGACGTTGTTGTTGTTGTTGTTTATTTGATGTTGTTGTTGTTGACATGGTAGTTGTGGTTTATTTTACGTTGTTGTTGTTTTTGACGTTTTTGTTTATTTGACGTTGTTGTTGTTGTTTATTTGACGTTGTTGTTGTTGTTGTTTATTTGACGTTGGTGTTGTTGTTGTTTATTTGACATTGTTGTTGTTGTTGACGGTGTTGTTGTTGTTGTTGTTGTTTATTTGACGGTATTGTTGTTGTTGTTGTTGTTTATTTGACGTTGTTGTTATTGTTGACGTTGTTGTTGTTGTTGAGGTTGTTGTTGTAGTTGTTTATTTGACGTTGTTGTTGTTGTTGTTTATTTGACGTTATTGTTGTTGTTGTTGTTTATTTGACGTTGTTGTTGTTGTTGTTGTTTATTTGACGGTGTTGTTGTTGTTGTTGTTGTTGTTGTTTATTTGACGTTGTTGTTATTGTTTTTGACGTTGTTGTAGTTGTTTATTTGATGTTGTTGTTGTTGACATAGTTGTTGTTGTTGTTTATTTCACGTTGTTGTTGTTGTTGTTGTTGTTGTTGACGTTGTTGTTTATTTGACGTTGTTGTTGTTGTTTATTTGACGTTGTTGTTGTTGTTGACGTTGTTGTTGTTGTTGTTTATTCTATGTTGTTGTTGTTGTTTATTTGACATTGTTGTTGTTGTTGACGGTGTTGTTGTTGTTGTTGTTTATTTGACATTGTTGTTGTTGTTGTTGATGTTGTTGTTGTTTATTTGACGTTGTTGTTGTTGTTGTTGTTCTTTATTTGACGTTGTTGTTGTTTATTTGACGTTGTTGTTGTTGACGTTGTTGTTGTTGTTGTTGTTTATTTGACGTTGTTGTTGTTGTTCTTGTTTACTTGACGTTGTTGTTATTATTGACGTTGTTGTTGTTGTTGTTTATTTGACGTTGTTGTTGTTGTTGTTGTTGACATAGTTATTGTTGTTGTTTATTTGACGTTGTTGTTGTTGTTTATTTGACATTGTTGTTGTTGTTGAAGGTGTTGTTGTTGTTGTTGTTTATTTGACATTATTGTTGTTGTTGACGTTGTTGTTGTTGTTGACGGTGTTGTTGTTGTTGTTGTTTATTTGACATTGTTGTTGTTGTTGTTGACGTTGTTGTTGTTGTTTATTTGACGTTGTTGTTGTTGTTGTTGTTGTTTACTTGACGTTGTTGTTGTTGTTTACTTGACATTGTTGTTGTTGTTTATTTGATGTTGTTGTTGTTTACTTGACGTTGTTGTTGTTGTTTATTTGACATTGTTGTTGTTGAAGTTGTTGTTGTTTATTTGACGTTGTTGTTGATTATTTGACATTGTTGTTGTTTATTTGACGTTGTTGTTGTTGTTGTTTATTTGACGTTGTTGTTGTTGACGTTGTTGTTGTTTATTTGACGTAGTTGTTGTTGTTGACGTTGTTGTTGTTGTTTATTTGATGTTTTTGTTGTTGTTGATGTTGTTGTTGTTTTTGTTGTTGTTTATTTGACGTTGTTGTTGTTTATATGACGTTGTTGTTGTTGTTGTTATTGTTGTTGTTTAATTGACGCTGTTGTTGTTTATTTGACGTTGTTGTTGTTGTTGTTGTTGTTGTTCTTTTTTATTTGACGTTGTTGTTTATTTGACGTTGTTGTTGTTGTTGTTTATTTGACGTTGTTGTTGTTGTTTATTTGACGTTGTTGTTGTTGTTGTTGACGTTGTTGTTGTTGTTATTGTTGTTGTTTGTTTGACGTTGTTGTTGTTGTTGTTGTTTATTTGACATTGTTGTTGTTGTAGTTGTTGTTTATTTGACGTTGTTGTTGTTGTTGTTTATTTGACGTTGTTGTTGTTGTTGACGTTGTTGTTGTTATTTATTTGATGTTGTTGTTGACGTTGTTTTTGTTGTTGTTTATTTGACGTGTTTGTTGTTGTTTATTTGACGTTGTTGTTGTTGTTGTTTATTTGACGGTGTTGTTGTTGTTGTTGTTTATTTGAGGTTGTTGTTGTTGTTGTTGTTTATTTGACGTTGTTGTTGTTGTTGACGTTGTAGTTGTTGTTTATTTGACATTGTTGTTGTTGACATAGTTGTTATGGTTGTTTATTTGACGTTATTGTTGTTGTTGTTGACGTTGTTGTTGTTGTTGTTTATATGACGTTGTTGTTGTTGACATAGTTGTTGTTATTGTTGTTTATTTGACGTTGTTGTTGTTGTTGTTGACGTTGTCATTGTTGTTGTTGTTAATTTGACGTTGTTGTTGTTGTTTATTTGACGTTGTTATTGTTGTTGTTGTTGTTGTTTATTTGATGTTGTTGTTGTTGACATGGTAGTTGTGGTTTATTTTACGTTGTTGTTGTTTTTGACGTTGTTGTTTATTTGACGTTGTTGTTGTTGTTTATTTGACGTTGTTGTTGTTGTTGACGTTGTTGTTGTTGTTGTTTATTTGACGTTGGTGTTGTTGTTGTTTATTTGACATTGTTGTTGTTGTTGACGGTGTTGTTGTTGTTGTTGTTGCTGTTGTTGTTGTTTATTTGACGGTATTGTTGTTGTTGTTGTTGTTGTTGTTGTTGTTGTTGTTTATTTGACGTTGTTGTTATTGTTGACGTTGTTGTTGTTGTTTATTTGACATTTTTGTTGTTGTTGACATAGTTGTTGTTGTTGTTGTTTATTTGACGTTGTTGTTGTTGTTGAGGTTGTTGTTGTTGTTGTTTATTTGACGTTGTTGTTGTTGTTTATTTGACGTTGTTGTTGTTGTTGTTGTTGTTTATTTGACGTTGTTGTTGTTGTTGTTTATTTGACGGTGTTGTTGTTGTTGTTGTTGTTGTTTATTTGACGTTGTTATTGTTGTTGTTGTTTATTTGACGTTGTTGTTATTGTTTTTGACGTTGTTGTAGTTGTTTATTTGATGTTGTTGTTGTTGACATAGTTGTTGTTGTTGTTTATTTCACGTTGTTGTTGTTGTTGTTGACGTTGTTGTTTATTTGATGTTGTTGTTGTTGTTTATTTGACGTTGTTGTTGTTGTTGACGTTGTTGTTTATTTGATGTTGTTGTTGTTGTTTATTTGACGTTGATTTTGTTGTTGTTGACGTTGTTGTTGTTGTTGTTGTTTATTCTATGTTGTTGTTGTTTATTTGACATTGTTGTTGTTGTTGACGGTGTTGTTGTTGTTGTTGTTTATTTGACATTGTTGTTGTTGTTGTTGTTTATTTGACGTTGTTGTTGTTGTTCTTGTTTACTTGACGTTGTTGTTATTATTGACGTTGTTGTTGTTGTTGTTTATTTGACGTTGTTGTTATTGTTGTTGTTGACATAGTTATTCTTGTTGTTTATTTGACGTTGTTGTTGTTGTTTATTTGACATTGTTGTTGTTGTTGATGGTGTTGTTGTTGTTGTTGTTTATTTGACATTATTATTGTTGTTGACGTTGTTGTTGTTGTTGACGGTGTTGTTGTTGTTGTTGTTTATTTGACATTGTTGTTGTTGTTGACGTTGTTGTTGTTGTTCTTTATTTGACGTTGTTGTTGTTTATTTGACGTTGTTGTTGTTGTTGTTGTTTATTTGACGTTGTTGTTGTTGTTCTTGTTTACTTGACGTTGTTGTTATTATTGACGTTGTTGTTGTTGTTGTTTATTTGACGTTGTTGTTATTGTTGTTGTTGACATAGTTATTGTTGTTGTTTATTTGACGTTGTTGTTGTTGTTTATTTGACATTGTTGTTGTTGTTGATGGTGTTGTTGTTGTTGTTGTTGTTGTTTATTTGACATTATTATTGTTGTTGACGTTGTTGTTGTTAACGATGTTGTTGTTGTTGTTGTTTATTTGACATTGTTGTTGTTGTTGTTGACGTTGTTGTTGTTGTTTATTTGACGTTGTTGTTATTGTTGTTGTTTACTTGACGTTGTTGTTGTTGTTGTTGTTGTTTATTTGATGTTGTTGTTGTTTACTTGACGTTGTTGTTGTTGTTTATTTGACGTTGTTGTTGTTGACGTTGTTGTTGTTTATTTGACGTTGTTGTTGATTATTTGACATTGTTGTTGTTTATTTGACGTTGTTGTTGTTGTTGTTTATTTGACGTTGTTGTTGTTGACGTTGTTGTTGTTGTTTATTTGACGTAGTTGTTGTTGTTGACGTTGTTGTTGTTGTTTATTTGATGTTTTTGTTGTTGTTGATGTTGTTATTGTTTTTGTTGTTGTTTATTTGACGTTGTTGTTGTTTAATTGACGTTGTTGTTGTTTATTTGACGTTGTTGTTGTTGTTGTTATTGTTGTTGTTTAATTGACGCTGTTGTTGTTTATTTGACGTTGTTGTTGTTGTTATTGTTGTTGTTCTTTTTTATTTGACGTTGTTGTTTATTTGACGTTGTTGTTGTTGTTGTTTATTTGACGTTGTTGTTGTTGTTGTTTATTTGACGTTGTTGTTGTTGTTGACATTGTTGTTGTTGTTATTGTTGTTGTTTGTTTGACGTTGTTGTTGTTGTTGTTTATTTGACATTGTTGTTGTTGTAGTTGTTGTTTATTTGACGTTGTTGTTGTTGTTGTTGTTTATTTGACGTTGTTGTTGTTGTTGACGTTGTTGTTGTTGTTTATTTGATGTTGTTGTTGACGTTGTTTTTGTTGTTGTTTATTTGACGTGTTTGTTGTTGTTTATTTGACGTTGTTGTTGTTGTTGTTTATTTGACGGTGTTGTTGTTGTTGTTGTTTATTTGAGGTTGTTGTTGTTGTTGTTGTTTATTTGACGTTGTTGTTGTTGTTGACGTTGTAGTTGTTGTTTATTTGACATTGTTGTTGTTGACATAGTTGTTATGGTTGTTTATTTGACGTTATTGTTGTTGTTGTTGACGTTGTTGTTGTTGTTTATATGACGTTGTTGTTGTTGACATAGTTGTTGTTATTGTTGTTTATTTGACGTTGTTGTTGTTGTTGTTGACGTTGTCGTTGTTGTTGTTGTTAATTTGACGTTGTTGTTGTTGTTGTTTATTTGACGTTGTTATTGTTGTTGTTGTTGTTGTTTATTTGATGTTGTTGTTGTTGACATGGTAGTTGTGGTTTATTTTACGTTGTTGTTGTTTTTGACGTTGTTGTTTATTTGACGTTGTTGTTGTTGTTTATTTGACGTTGTTGTTATTGTTGTTGACGTTGTTGTTGTTGTTGTTTATTTGACGTTGGTGTTGTTGTTGTTTATTTGACATTGTTGTTGTTGTTGACGGTGTTGTTGTTGTTGTTGTTGCTGTTGTTGTTGTTTATTTGACGGTATTATTGTTGTTGTTGTTGTTGTTTATTTGATGTTGTTGTTATTGTTGACGTTGTTGTTGTTGTTTATTTGACATTTTTGTTGTTGTTGACATAGTTGTTGTTGTTGTTGTTTATTTGACGTTGTTGTTGTTGTTGAGGTTGTTGTTGTTGTTGTTTATTTGACGTTGTTGTTGTTGTTGTTGTTTATTTGACGTTGTTGTTGTTGTTGTTGTTGTTGTTGTTTATTTGACGTTGTTGTTGTTGTTGTTTATTTGACGGTGTTGTTGTTGTTGTTGTTGTTTATTTGACGTTGTTATTGTTGTTGTTGTTTATTTGACGTTGTTGTTATTGTTTTTGACGTTGTTGTAGTTGTTTATTTGATGTTGTTGTTGTTGACATAGTTGTTGTTGTTGTATATTTCACGTTGTTGTTGTTGTTGTTGACGTTGTTGTTTATTTGATGTTGTTGTTGTTGTTTATTTGACGTTGTTGTTGTTGTTGTTGTTGACGTTGTTGTTTATTTGATGTTGTTGTTGTTGTTTATTTGACGTTGTTGTTGTTGTTGTTGACGTTGTTGTTGTTGTTGTTTATTCTATGTTGTTGTTGTTGTTTATTTGACATTGTTGTTGTTGTTGACGGTGTTATTGTTGTTGTTGTTTATTTGACATTGTTGTTGTTGTTGTTGACGTTGTTGTTGTTTATTTGACGTTGTTGTTGTTGTTGTTGTTGTTGTTCTTTATTTGACGTTGTTGTTGTTTATTTGACGTTGTTGTTGTTGACGTTGTTGTTGTTGTTGTTGTTTATTTGACGTTGTTGTTGTTGTTCTTGTTTACTTGACGTTGTTGTTATTATTGACGTTGTTGTTGTTGTTGTTGTTTATTTGACGTTGTTGTTATTGTTGTTGTTGACATAGTTATTGTTGTTTTTTATTTGACGTTGTTGTTGTTGTTTATTTGACATTGTTGTTGTTGTTGATGGTGTTGTTGTTGTTGTTGTTTATTTGACATTATTATTGTTGTTGACGTTGTTGTTGTTGTTGACGGTGTTGTTGTTGTTGTTGTTTATTTGACATTGTTGTTGTTGTTGTTGACGTTGTTGTTGTTGTTTATTTGACGTTGTTGTTGATTATTTGACATTGTTGTTGTTTATTTGACGTTGTTGTTGTTGTTGTTTATTTGACGTTGTTGTTGTTGACGTTGTTGTTGTTGTTTATTTGACGTAGTTGTTGTTGTTGACGTTGTTGTTGTTGTTTATTTGATGTTTTTGTTGTTGTTGTTGTTGTTGTTTTGGTTGTTGTTTATTTGACGTTGTTGTTGTTTAATTGACGTTGTTGTTGTTTATTTGACGTTGTTGTTGTTGTTATTGTTGTTGTTTAATTGACGCTGTTGTTGTTTATTTGACGTTGTTGTTGTTGTTATTGTTGTTGTTCTTTTTTATTTGACGTTGTTGTTTATTTGACGTTGTTGTTGTTGTTGTTTATTTGACGTTGTTGTTGTTGTTGTTTATTTGACGTTGTTGTTGTTGTTGACGTTGTTGTTGTTGTTGTTATTGTTGTTGTTTGTTTGACGTTGTTGTTGTTGTTGTTGTTTATTTGACATTGTTGTTGTTGTAGTAGTTGTTTATTTGACGTTGTTGTTGTTGTTTATTTGACGTTGTTGTTGTTGTTGACGTTGTTGTTGTTGTTTATTTGATGTTGTTGTTGACGTTGTTTTTGTTGTTGTTTATTTGACGTTGTTGTTGTTGTTTATTTGACGTTGTTGTTGTTGTTGTTTATTTGACGGTGTTGTTGTTGTTATTGTTTATTTGAGGTTGTTGTTGTTGTTGTTGTTTATTTGACGTTGTTGTTGTTGTTGACGTTGTTGTTGTTGTTTATTTGACATTGTTGTTGTTGACATAGTTGTTATGGTTGTTTATTTGACGTTATTGTTGTTGTTGTTGACGTTGTTGTTGTTGTTTATATGACGTTGTTGTTGTTGACATAGTTGTTGTTATTGTTGTTTATTTGACGTTGTTGTTGTTGTTGACGTTGTCGTTGTTGTTGTTGTTTATTTGATGTTGTTGTTGTTGTTTATTTGACGTTGTTGTTGTTGTTGTTTATTTGATGGTGTTGTTGTTGTTGTTGTTTATTTGACGTTGTTGTTATTGTTGTCGTTGTTGTTGTTTATTTGATGTTGTTGTTATTGTTGACATAGTTGTTGTTGTTTATTTCACGTTGTTATTGTTGTTGACGTTGTTGTTTATTTGACGTTGTTGTTGTTGTTTATTTGACGTTGTTGTTGTTGATGTTGTTGTTGTTGTTGTTTATTTGACGTTGTTGTTGTTTATTTGACATTGTTGTTGTTGTTGACGGTGTTGTTGTTGATGGTGTTGTTGTTGTTTATTTGACGTTGTTGTTGTTATTTATTTGACATTGTTGTTGTTGTTGACGTTGTTGTTGTTGTTGTTTATTTGACATTGTTGTTGTTGTTGTTGTTGTTGACGTTGTTGTTGTTGTTGTTGTTTATTTGACGTTGTTTTAGTATTGTTGTTTATTTGACATTGTTGTTGTTATTTATTTGACGTTGTTGTGGGTGACATTGTTGTTGTTGTTGTTGTTTATTTGACGTTGTTGTTGTTGTTTATTTGACGTAGTTGTTGTTGTTTATTTGACGGTGTTGTTGTTGTTGTTGTTGTTTATTTGACGTTGTTGTTGTTTATTTGACGTTGTTGTTGTTTATTTGACGGTATTGTCGTCGTTGTTGTTTATTTGACGTTGTTGTTGTTGTTTATTTGACGTTGTTGTTATTGTTGACGTTGTTGTTGTTGTTTATTTGACATTTTTGTTGTTGTTGACATAGTTGTTGTTGTTGTTGTTTATTTGACGTTGTAGTTGTTGTTGAAGTTGTTGTTGTTGTTGTTTATTTGACGTTGTTGTTGTTGTTGTTTATTTGACGTTGTTGTTGTTGTTGTTGTTTATTTGACGTTGTTTTTGTTGTTGTTGTTTATTTGACGGTGTTGTTGTTGTTGTTGTTGTTGTTTATTTGACGTTGTTGTTGTTGTTTATTTCACGTTGTTGTTGTTGTTGTTGACGTTGTTGTTTATTTGATGTTGTTGTTGTTGTTTATTTGACGTTGTTGTTGTTGTTGTTGACGTTGTTGTTGTTGTTGTTGTTTATTCTATGTTGTTGTTGTTGTTTATTTGACATTGTTGTTGTTGTTGACGGTGTTGTTGTTGTTGTTGTTTATTTGACATTGTTGTTGTTGTTGTTGACGTTGTTGTTGTTTATTTGACGTTGTTGTTGTTGTTGTTGTTCTTTATTTGACGTTGTTGTTGTTTATTTGACGTTGTTGTTGTTGACGTTGTTGTTGTTGTTGTTGTTTATTTGACGTTGTTGTTGTTGTTCTTGTTTACTTGACGTTGTTGTTATTATTGACGTTGTTGTTGTTGTTGTTTATTTGACGTGGTTGTTGTTGTTGTTGTTGTTGACATAGTTATTGTTGTTGTTTATTTGACGTTGTTGTTGTTTATTTGACATTGTTGTTGTTGTTGATGGTGTTGTTGTTGTTGTTGTTGTTTATTTGACATTATTGTTGTTGTTGACGTTGTTGTTGTTGTTGACGGTGTTGTTGTTGTTGTTGTTTATTTGACATTATTGTTGTTGTTGTTGACGTTGTTGTTGTTGTTTATTTGACGTTGTTGTTGTTGTTGTTGTCTACTTGACGTTGTTGTTGTTGTTGTTGTTGTTTATTTGATGTTGTTGTTGTTTACTTGACGTTGTTGTTGTTGTTTATTTGACGTTGATGTTGTTGACGTTGTTGTTGTTTATTTGACGTTGTTGTTGATTATTTGACATTGTTGTTGTTTATTTGACGTTGTTGTTGTTGTTGTTGTTTATTTGACGTTGTTGTTGTTGACGTTGTTGTTGTTGTTTATTTGACGTAGTTGTTGTTGTTGACGTTGTTGTTGTTGTTTATTTGATGTTTTTGTTGTTGTTGATGTTGTTGTTGTTTTTGTTGTTGTTTATTTGACGTTGTTGTTGTTTAATTGACGTTGTTGTTGTTTATTTGATGTTGTTGTTGTTGTTGTTATTGTTGTTGTTTAATTGACGCTGTTGTTGTTTATTTGACGTTGTTGTTGTTGTTATTGTTGTTGTTCTTTTTTATTTGACGTTGTTGTTTATTTGACGTTGTTATTGTTGTTTATTTGACGTTGTTGTTGTTGTTGTTTATTTGACGTTGTTGTTGTTGTTGACGTTGTTGTTGTTGTTATTGTTGTTGTTTGTTTGACGTTGTTGTTGTTGTTGTTGTTTATTTGACATTGTTGTTGTTGTAGTTGTTGTTTATTTGACGTTGTTGTTGTTGTTGTTTATTTGACGTTGTTGTTGTTGTTGACGTTGTTGTTGTTGTTTATTTGATGTTGTTGTTGACGTTGTTTTTGTTGTTGTTTATTTGACGTTGTTGTTGTTGTTTATTTGACGTTGTTGTTGTTGGTGTTTATTTGACGGTGTTGTTGTTATTGTTGTTTATTTGAGGTTGTTGTTGTTGTTGTTTATTTGACGTTGTTGTTGTTGTTGACGTTGTTGTTGTTGTTTATTTGACATTGTTGTTGTTGACATAGTTGTTATGGTTGTTTATTTGACGTTATTGTTGTCGTTGTTGACGTTGTTGTTGTTGTTTATATGACGTTGTTGTTGTTGACATAATTATTGTTATTGTTGTTTATTTGACGTTGTTGTTGTTGTTGATGTTGTCGTTGTTGTTGTTGTTGTTTATTTGACGTTGTTGTTGTTGTTTATTTGACGTTGTTGTTGTTGTTGTTTATTTGATGGTGTTGTTGTTGTTGTTGTTTATTTAACGTTGTTATTGTTGTTGTTGTTGTTTATTTGACGTTGTTGTTATTGTTGACGTTGTTGTTGTTGTTGTTTATTTGATGTTGTTGTTATTGTTGACATAGTTGTTGTTGTTTATTTCACATTGTTATTGTTGTTGACGTTGTTGTTTATTTGACGTTGTTGTTGTTGTTTATTTGACGTTGTTGTTGTTGTTGATGTTGTTGTTGTTGTTTATTTGACGTTGTTGTTGTTTATTTGACATTGTTGTTGTTGTTGACGGTGTTGTTGTTGACGGTGTTGTTGTTGTTTATTTGACGTTGTTGTTGTTATTTATTTGACATTGTTGTTGTTGTTGACGTTGTTGTTGTTGTTGTTTATTTGACATTGTTGTTGTTGTTGTTGTTGACGTTGTTGTTGTTGTTATTTATTTGACGTTGTTTTAGTATTGTTGTTTATTTGACATTGTTGTTGTTATTTATTTGACGTTGTTGTGGGTGAAATTGTTGTTGTTGTTGTTGTTTATTTGACGTTGTTGTTGTTGTTTATTTGACGTAGTTGTTGTTGTTTATTTGACGGTGTTGTTGTTGTTGTTGTTTATTTGACGTTGTTGTTGTTTATTTGACGGTATTGTCGTCGTTGTTGTTTATTTGACGTTGTTGTTGTTGTTGTTGTTGTTTATTTGACGTTGTTGTTATTGTTGACGTTGTTGTTGTTGTTTATTTGACATTTTTGTTGTTGTTGACATAGTTGTTGTTGTTGTTGTTTATTTGACGTTGTTGTTGTTGTTGAAGTTGTTGTTGTTGCTGTTTATTTGACGTTGTTGTTGTTGTTGTTTATTTGACGTTGTTGTTGTTGTTGTTGTTGTTGTTTATTTGACGGTGTTGTTGTTTATTTGACGTTGTTATTGTTGTTGTTGTTTATTTGACGTTGTTGTTATTGTTTTTGACGTTGTTGTAGTTGTTTATTTGATGTTGTTGTTGTTGACATAGTTGTTGTTGTTGTTTATTTCACGTTGTTGTTGTTGTTGTTGTTGACGTTGTTGTTTATTTGACGTTGTTGTTGTTGTTTATTTGACGTTGTTGTTGTTGTTGTTTACTTTGTTGTTGTTGTTGTTTATTCTATGTTGTTGTTGTTGTTTATTTGACATTGTTGTTGTTGTTGACGGTGTTGTTGTTGTTGTTGTTGTTTATTTGACATTGTTGTTGTTGTTGTTGACGTTGTTGTTGTTTATTTGACGTTGTTGTTGTTGTTGTTGTTGTTCTTTATTTGACGTTGTTGTTGTTTATTTGACGTTGTTGTTGTTGACGTTGTTGTTGTTGTTGTTTATTTGACGTTGTTGTTGTTGTTTTTTATTTGACGTTGTTGTTGTTGTTGTTGTTTATTTGACATTGTTGTTGTTGTTGATGGTGTTGTTGTTGTTGTTGTTTATTTGACATTATTATTGTTGTTGACGTTGTTGTTGTTGTTGACGGTGTTGTTGTTGTTGTTGTTTATTTGACATTGTTGTTGTTGTTGTTGACGTTGTTGTTGTTGTTTATTTGACGTTGTTGTTGATTATTTGACATTGTTGTTGTTTATTTGACGTTGTTGTTGTTGTTGTTTATTTGACGTTGTTGTTATTGACGTTGTTGTTGTTGTTTATTTGACGTAGTTATTGTTGTTGACGTTGTTGTTGTTGTTTATTTGATGTTTTTGTTGTTGTTGTTGTTGTTGTTTTGGTTGTTGTTTATTTGACGTTGTTGTTGTTTAATTGACGTTGTTGTTGTTTATTTGACGTTGTTGTTGTTGTTATTGTTGTTGTTTAATTGACGTTGTTGTTGTTTATTTGACGTTGTTGTTGTTGTTATTGTTGTTGTTCTTTTTTATTTGACGTTGTTGTTTATTTGACGTTGTTGTTGTTGTTGTTTATTTGACGTTGTTGTTGTTGTTGTTGTTTATTTGACGTTGTTGTTGTTGTTGACGTTGTTGTTGTTGTTATTGTTGTTGTTTGTTTGACGTTGTTGTTGTTGTTGTTTATTTGACATTGTTGTTGTTGTAGTAGTTGTTTATTTGACGTTGTTGTTGTTGTTTATTTGACGTTGTTGTTGTTGTTGACGTTGTTGTTGTTGTTTATTTGATGTTGTTGTTGACATTGTTTTTGTTGTTGTTTATTTGACGTTGTTGTTGTTGTTTATTTGACGTTGTTGTTGTTGTTGTTTATTTGACGGTGTTGTTGTTGTTATTGTTTATTTGAGGTTGTTGTTGTTGTTGTTTATTTGACGTTGTTGTTGTTGTTGACGTTGTTGTTGTTGTTTATTTGACATTGTTGTTGTTGACATAGTTGTTATGGTTGTTTATTTGACGTTATTGTTGTTGTTGTTGACGTTGTTGTTGTTGTTTATATGACGTTGTTGTTGTTGACATAGTTGTTGTTATTGTTGTTTATTTGACGTTGTTGTTGTTGTTGTTGACGTTGTCGTTGTTGTTGTTGTTTATTTGATGTTGTTGTTGTTGTTTATTTGACGTTGTTGTTGTTGTTGTTTATTTGATGGTGTTGTTGTTGTTGTTTATTTGACGTTGTTGTTATTGTTGTCGTTGTTGTTGTTTATTTGATGTTGTTGTTATTGTTGACATAGTTGTTGTTGTTTATTTCACGTTGTTATTGTTGTTGACGTTGTTGTTTATTTGACGTTGTTGTTGTTGTTTATTTGACGTTGTTGTTGTTGATGTTGTTGTTGTTGTTGTTTATTTGACGTTGTTGTTGTTTATTTGACATTGTTGTTGTTGTTGACGGTGTTGTTGTTGATGGTGTTGTTGTTGTTTATTTGACGTTGTTGTTGTTATTTATTTGACATTGTTGTTGTTGTTGACGTTGTTGTTGTTGTTGTTTATTTGACATTGTTGTTGTTGTTGTTGTTGACGTTGTTGTTGTTGTTGTTGTTTATTTGACGTTGTTTTAGTATTGTTGTTTATTTGACATTGTTGTTGTTATTTATTTGACGTTGTTGTGGGTGACATTGTTGTTGTTGTTGTTGTTTATTTGACGTTGTTGTTGTTGTTTATTTGACGTAGTTGTTGTTGTTTATTTGACGGTGTTGTTGTTGTTGTTGTTTATTTGACGTTGTTGTTGTTTATTTGACGGTATTGTCGTCGTTGTTGTTTATTTGACGTTGTTGTTGTTGTTGTTTATTTGACGTTGTTGTTATTGTTGACGTTGTTGTTGTTGTTTATTTGACATTTTTGTTGTTGTTGACATAGTTGTTGTTGTTGTTGTTTATTTGACGTTGTAGTTGTTGTTGAAGTTGTTGTTGTTGTTGTTTATTTGACGTTGTTGTTGTTGTTGTTTATTTGACGTTGTTGTTGTTGTTGTTGTTTATTTGACGTTGTTTTTGTTGTTGTTGTTTATTTGACGGTGTTGTTGTTGTTGTTGTTGTTGTTTATTTGACGTTGTTGTTGTTGTTTATTTCACGTTGTTGTTGTTGTTGTTGACGTTGTTGTTTATTTGATGTTGTTGTTGTTGTTTATTTGACGTTGTTGTTGTTGTTGTTGACGTTGTTGTTGTTGTTGTTGTTTATTCTATGTTGTTGTTGTTGTTTATTTGACATTGTTGTTGTTGTTGACGGTGTTGTTGTTGTTGTTGTTTATTTGACATTGTTGTTGTTGTTGTTGACGTTGTTGTTGTTTATTTGACGTTGTTGTTGTTGTTGTTGTTCTTTATTTGACGTTGTTGTTGTTTATTTGACGTTGTTGTTGTTGACGTTGTTGTTGTTGTTGTTGTTTATTTGACGTTGTTGTTGTTGTTCTTGTTTACTTGACGTTGTTGTTATTATTGACGTTGTTGTTGTTGTTGTTTATTTGACGTGGTTGTTGTTGTTGTTGTTGTTGACATAGTTATTGTTGTTGTTTATTTGACGTTGTTGTTGTTGTTTATTTGACATTGTTGTTGTTGTTGATGGTGTTGTTGTTGTTGTTGTTGTTTATTTGACATTATTGTTGTTGTTGACGTTGTTGTTGTTGTTGACGGTGTTGTTGTTGTTGTTGTTTATTTGACATTATTGTTGTTGTTGTTGACGTTGTTGTTGTTGTTTATTTGACGTTGTTGTTGTTGTTGTTGTCTACTTGACGTTGTTGTTGTTGTTGTTGTTGTTTATTTGATGTTGTTGTTGTTTACTTGACGTTGTTGTTGTTGTTTATTTGACGTTGTTGTTGTTGACGTTGTTGTTGTTTATTTGACGTTGTTGTTGATTATTTGACATTGTTGTTGTTTATTTGACGTTGTTGTTGTTGTTGTTTATTTGACGTTGTTGTTGTTGACGTTGTTCTTGTTGTTTATTTGACGTAGTTGTTGTTGTTGACGTTGTTGTTGTTGTTTATTTGATGTTTTTGTTGTTGTTGATGTTGTTGTTGTTTTTGTTGTTGTTTATTTGACGTTGTTGTTGTTTAATTGACGTTGTTGTTGTTTATTTGATGTTGTTGTTGTTGTTGTTATTGTTGTTGTTTAATTGACGCTGTTGTTGTTTATTTGACGTTGTTGTTGTTGTTATTGTTGTTGTTCTTTTTTATTTGACGTTGTTGTTTATTTGACGTTGTTATTGTTGTTTATTTGACGTTGTTGTTGTTGTTGTTTATTTGACGTTGTTGTTGTTGTTGACGTTGTTGTTGTTGTTATTGTTGTTGTTTGTTTGACGTTGTTGTTGTTGTTGTTGTTTATTTGACATTGTTGTTGTTGTAGTTGTTGTTTATTTGACGTTGTTGTTGTTGTTGTTTATTTGACGTTGTTGTTGTTGTTGACGTTGTTGTTGTTGTTTATTTGATGTTGTTGTTGACGTTGTTTTTGTTGTTGTTTATTTGACGTTGTTGTTGTTGTTTATTTGACGTTGTTGTTGTTGGTGTTTATTTGACGGTGTTGTTGTTATTGTTGTTTATTTGAGGTTGTTGTTGTTGTTGTTTATTTGACGTTGTTGTTGTTGTTGACGTTGTTGTTGTTGTTTATTTGACATTGTTGTTGTTGACATAGTTGTTATGGTTGTTTATTTGACGTTATTGTTGTCGTTGTTGACGTTGTTGTTGTTGTTTATATGACGTTGTTGTTGTTGACATAGTTATTGTTATTGTTGTTTATTTGACGTTGTTGTTGTTGTTGATGTTGTCGTTGTTGTTGTTGTTGTTTATTTGACGTTGTTGTTGTTGTTGTTTATTTGACGTTGTTGTTGTTGTTGTTTATTTGATGGTGTTGTTGTTGTTGTTGTTTATTTAACGTTGTTATTGTTGTTGTTGTTGTTTATTTGACGTTGTTGTTATTGTTGACGTTGTTGTTGTTGTTGTTTATTTGATGTTGTTGTTATTGTTGACATAGTTGTTGTTGTTTATTTCACGTTGTTATTGTTGTTGACGTTGTTGTTTATTTGACGTTGTTGTTGTTGTTTATTTGACGTTGTTGTTGTTGTTGATGTTGTTGTTGTTGTTTATTTGACGTTGTTGTTGTTTATTTGACATTGTTGTTGTTGTTGACGGTGTTGTTGTTGACGGTGTTGTTGTTGTTTATTTGACGTTGTTGTTGTTATTTATTTGACATTGTTGTTGTTGTTGACGTTGTTGTTGTTGTTGTTTATTTGACATTGTTGTTGTTGTTGTTGTTGACGTTGTTGTTGTTGTTGTTTATTTGACGTTGTTTTAGTATTGTTGTTTATTTGACATTGTTGTTGTTATTTATTTGACGTTGTTGTGGGTGAAATTGTTGTTGTTGTTGTTGTTTATTTGACGTTGTTGTTGTTGTTTATTTGACGTAGTTGTTGTTGTTTATTTGACGGTGTTGTTGTTGTTGTTGTTTATTTGACGTTGTTGTTGTTTATTTGACGGTATTGTCGTCGTTGTTGTTTATTTGACGTTGTTGTTGTTGTTGTTGTTGTTGTTTATTTGACGTTGTTGTTATTGTTGACGTTGTTGTTGTTGTTTATTTGACATTTTTGTTGTTGTTGACATAGTTGTTGTTGTTGTTGTTTATTTGACGTTGTTGTTGTTGTTGAAGTTGTTGTTGTTGCTGTTTATTTGACGTTGTTGTTGTTGTTGTTTATTTGACGTTGTTGTTGTTGTTGTTGTTGTTGTTTATTTGACGGTGTTGTTGTTTATTTGACGTTGTTATTGTTGTTGTTGTTTATTTGACGTTGTTGTTATTGTTTTTGACGTTGTTGTAGTTGTTTATTTGATGTTGTTGTTGTTGACATAGTTGTTGTTGTTGTTTATTTCACGTTGTTGTTGTTGTTGTTGACGTTGTTGTTTATTTGACGTTGTTGTTGTTGTTTATTTGACGTTGTTGTTGTTGTTGTTTACTTTGTTGTTGTTGTTGTTTATTCTATGTTGTTGTTGTTGTTTATTTGACATTGTTGTTGTTGTTGACGGTGTTGTTGTTGTTGTTGTTTATTTGACATTGTTGTTGTTGTTGTTGACGTTGTTGTTGTTTATTTGACGTTGTTGTTGTTGTTGTTGTTGTTCTTTATTTGACGTTGTTGTTGTTTATTTGACGTTGTTGTTGTTGACGTTGTTGTTGTTGTTGTTTATTTGACGTTGTTGTTGTTGTTCTTGTTTACTTGACGTTGTTGTTATTATTGACGTTGTTGTTGTTGTTGTTTATTTGACGTTGTTGTTGTTGTTGTTGTTGACATAGTTATTGTTGTTGTTTATTTGACGTTGTTGTTGTTGTTTATTTGACATTGTTGTTGTTGTTGATGGTGTTGTTGTTGTTGTTGTTGTTTATTTGACATTATTGTTGTTGTTGACGTTGTTGTTGTTGTTGACAGTGTTGTTGTTGTTGTTTATTGACATTGTTGTTGTTGTTGTTGACGTTGTTGTTGTTGTTTATTTTATGTTGTTGTTGTTGTTGTTGTTTACTTGACGTTGTTGTTGTTGTTGTTTACTTGACATTGTTGTTGTTGTTGTTTATTTGATGTTGTTGTTGTTTACTTGACGTTGTTGTTGTTGTTTATTTGACGTTGTTGTTGTTGACGTTGTTGTTGTTTATTTGACGTTGTTGTTGATTATTTGACATTGTTGTTGTTTATTTGACGTTGTTGTTGTTGTTGTTTATTTGACGTTGTTGTTGTTGACGTTGTTGTTGTTGTTTATTTGACGTAGTTGTTGTTGTTGACGTTGTTGTTGTTGTTTATTTGATGTTTTTGTTGTTGTTGATGTTGTTGTTGTTTTTGTTGTTGTTTATTTGACGTTGTTGTTGTTTAATTGACGTTGTTGTTGTTTATTTGATGTTGTTGTTGTTGTTGTTATTGTTGTTGTTTAATTGACGCTGTTGTTGTTTATTTGACGTTGTTGTTGTTGTTATTGTTGTTGTTCTTTTTTATTTGACGTTGTTGTTTATTTGACGTTGTTATTGTTGTTTATTTGACGTTGTTGTTGTTGTTGTTGTTTATTTGACGTTGTTGTTGTTGTTGACGTTGTTGTTGTTGTTATTGTTGTTGTTTGTTTGACGTTGTTGTTGTTGTTGTTGTTTATTTGACATTGTTGTTGTTGTAGTTGTTGTTTATTTGACGTTGTTGTTGTTGTTGTTTATTTGACGTTGTTGTTGTTGTTGACGTTGTTGTTGTTGTTTATATGACGTTGTTGTTGTTGACATAGTTGTTGTTATTGTTGTTTATTTGACGTTGTTGTTGTTGTTGTTGACGTTGTCGTTGTTGTTGTTGTTTATTTGATGTTGTTGTTGTTGTTTATTTGACGTTGTTGTTGTTGTTGTTTATTTGATGGTGTTGTTGTTGTTGTTTATTTGACGTTGTTGTTATTGTTGTCGTTGTTGTTGTTTATTTGATGTTGTTGTTATTGTTGACATAGTTGTTGTTGTTTATTTCACGTTGTTATTGTTGTTGACGTTGTTGTTTATTTGACGTTGTTGTTGTTGTTTATTTGACGTTGTTGTTGTTGATGTTGTTGTTGTTGTTGTTTATTTGACGTTGTTGTTGTTTATTTGACATTGTTGTTGTTGTTGACGGTGTTGTTGTTGATGGTGTTGTTGTTGTTTATTTGACGTTGTTGTTGTTATTTATTTGACATTGTTGTTGTTGTTGACGTTGTTGTTGTTGTTGTTTATTTGACATTGTTGTTGTTGTTGTTGTTGACGTTGTTGTTGTTGTTGTTGTTTATTTGACGTTGTTTTAGTATTGTTGTTTATTTGACATTGTTGTTGTTATTTATTTGACGTTGTTGTGGGTGACATTGTTGTTGTTGTTGTTGTTTATTTGACGTTGTTGTTGTTGTTTATTTGACGTAGTTGTTGTTGTTTATTTGACGGTGTTGTTGTTGTTGTTGTTTATTTGACGTTGTTGTTGTTTATTTGACGGTATTGTCGTCGTTGTTGTTTATTTGACGTTGTTGTTGTTGTTGTTTATTTGACGTTGTTGTTATTGTTTACGTTGTTGTTGTTGTTTATTTGACATTTTTGTTGTTGTTGACATAGTTGTTGTTGTTGTTGTTTATTTGACGTTGTAGTTGTTGTTGAAGTTGTTGTTGTTGTTGTTTATTTGACGTTGTTGTTGTTGTTGTTTATTTGACGTTGTTGTTGTTGTTGTTGTTTATTTGACGTTGTTTTTGTTGTTGTTGTTTATTTGACGGTGTTGTTGTTGTTGTTGTTGTTTATTTGACGTTGTTGTTGTTGTTTATTTCACGTTGTTGTTGTTGTTGTTGACGTTGTTGTTTATTTGATGTTGTTGTTGTTGTTTATTTGACGTTGTTGTTGTTGTTGTTGACGTTGTTGTTGTTGTTGTTGTTTATTCTATGTTGTTGTTGTTGTTTATTTGACATTGTTGTTGTTGTTGACGGTGTTGTTGTTGTTGTTGTTTATTTGACATTGTTGTTGTTGTTGTTGACGTTGTTGTTGTTTATTTGACGTTGTTGTTGTTGTTGTTGTTCTTTATTTGACGTTGTTGTTGTTTATTTGACGTTGTTGTTGTTGACGTTGTTGTTGTTGTTGTTGTTTATTTGACGTTGTTGTTGTTGTTCTTGTTTACTTGACGTTGTTGTTATTATTGACGTTGTTGTTGTTGTTGTTTATTTGACGTGGTTGTTGTTGTTGTTGTTGTTGACATAGTTATTGTTGTTGTTTATTTGACGTTGTTGTTGTTGTTTATTTGACATTGTTGTTGTTGTTGATGGTGTTGTTGTTGTTGTTGTTGTTTATTTGACATTATTGTTGTTGTTGACGTTGTTGTTGTTGTTGACGGTGTTGTTGTTGTTGTTGTTTATTTGACATTATTGTTGTTGTTGTTGACGTTGTTGTTGTTGTTTATTTGACGTTGTTGTTGTTGTTGTTGTCTACTTGACGTTGTTGTTGTTGTTGTTGTTGTTTATTTGATGTTGTTGTTGTTTACTTGACGTTGTTGTTGTTGTTTATTTGACGTTGTTGTTGTTGACGTTGTTGTTGTTTATTTGACGTTGTTGTTGATTATTTGACATTGTTGTTGTTTATTTGACGTTGTTGTTGTTGTTGTTTATTTGACGTTGTTGTTGTTGACGTTGTTGTTGTTGTTTATTTGACGTAGTTGTTGTTGTTGACGTTGTTGTTGTTGTTTATTTGATGTTTTTGTTGTTGTTGATGTTGTTGTTGTTTTTGTTGTTGTTTATTTGACGTTGTTGTTGTTTAATTGACGTTGTTGTTGTTTATTTGATGTTGTTGTTGTTGTTGTTATTGTTGTTGTTTAATTGACACTGTTGTTGTTTATTTGACGTTGTTGTTGTTGTTATTGTTGTTGTTCTTTTTTATTTGACGTTGTTGTTTATTTGACGTTGTTATTGTTGTTTATTTGACGTTGTTGTTGTTGTTGTTTATTTGACGTTGTTGTTGTTGTTGACGTTGTTGTTGTTGTTATTGTTGTTGTTTGTTTGACGTTGTTGTTGTTGTTGTTGTTTATTTGACATTGTTGTTGTTGTAGTTGTTGTTTATTTGACGTTGTTGTTGTTGTTGTTGTTTATTTGACGTTGTTGTTGTTGTTGACGTTGTTGTTGTTGTTTATTTGATGTTGTTGTTGACGTTGTTTTTGTTGTTGTTTATTTGACGTTGTTGTTGTTGTTTATTTGACGTTGTTGTTGTTGGTGTTTATTTGACGGTGTTGTTGTTATTGTTGTTTATTTGAGGTTGTTGTTGTTGTTGTTTATTTGACGTTGTTGTTGTTGTTGACGTTGTTGTTGTTGTTTATTTGACATTGTTGTTGTTGACATAGTTGTTATGGTTGTTTATTTGACGTTATTGTTGTCGTTGTTGACGTTGTTGTTGTTGTTTATATGACGTTGTTGTTGTTGACATAGTTATTGTTATTGTTGTTTATTTGACGTTGTTGTTGTTGTTGATGTTGTCGTTGTTGTTGTTGTTGTTTATTTGACGTTGTTGTTGTTGTTGTTTATTTGACGTTGTTGTTGTTGTTGTTTATTTGATGGTGTTGTTGTTGTTGTTGTTTATTTAACGTTGTTATTGTTGTTGTTGTTGTTTATTTGACGTTGTTGTTATTGTTGACGTTGTTGTTGTTGTTGTTTATTTGATGTTGTTGTTATTGTTGACATAGTTGTTGTTGTTTATTTCACGTTGTTATTGTTGTTGACGTTGTTGTTTATTTGACGTTGTTGTTGTTGTTTATTTGACGTTGTTGTTGTTGTTGATGTTGTTGTTGTTGTTTATTTGACGTTGTTGTTGTTTATTTGACATTGTTGTTGTTGTTGACGGTGTTGTTGTTGACGGTGTTGTTGTTGTTTATTTGACGTTGTTGTTGTTATTTATTTGACATTGTTGTTGTTGTTGACGTTGTTGTTGTTGTTGTTTATTTGACATTGTTGTTGTTGTTGTTGTTGACGTTGTTGTTGTTGTTGTTTATTTGACGTTGTTTTAGTATTGTTGTTTATTTGACATTGTTGTTGTTATTTATTTGACGTTGTTGTGGGTGAAATTGTTGTTGTTGTTGTTGTTTATTTGACGTTGTTGTTGTTGTTTATTTGACGTAGTTGTTGTTGTTTATTTGACGGTGTTGTTGTTGTTGTTGTTTATTTGACGTTGTTGTTGTTTATTTGACGGTATTGTCGTCGTTGTTGTTTATTTGACGTTGTTGTTGTTGTTGTTGTTGTTTATTTGACGTTGTTGTTATTGTTGACGTTGTTGTTGTTGTTTATTTGACATTTTTGTTGTTGTTGACATAGTTGTTGTTGTTGTTGTTTATTTGACGTTGTTGTTGTTGTTGAAGTTGTTGTTGTTGCTGTTTATTTGACGTTGTTGTTGTTGTTGTTTATTTGACGTTGTTGTTGTTGTTGTTGTTGTTGTTTATTTGACGGTGTTGTTGTTGTTGTTGTTGTTGTTTATTTGACGTTGTTATTGTTGTTGTTGTTTATTTGACGTTGTTGTTATTGTTTTTGACGTTGTTGTAGTTGTTTATTTGATGTTGTTGTTGTTGACATAGTTGTTGTTGTTGTTTATTTCACGTTGTTGTTGTTGTTGTTGACGTTGTTGTTTATTTGACGTTGTTGTTGTTGTTTATTTGACGTTGTTGTTGTTGTTGTTTACTTTGTTGTTGTTGTTGTTTATTCTATGTTGTTGTTGTTGTTTATTTGACATTGTTGTTGTTGTTGACGGTGTTGTTGTTGTTGTTGTTTATTTGACATTGTTGTTGTTGTTGTTGACGTTGTTGTTGTTTATTTGACGTTGTTGTTGTTGTTGTTGTTGTTCTTTATTTGACGTTGTTGTTGTTTATTTGACGTTGTTGTTGTTGACGTTGTTGTTGTTGTTGTTTATTTGACGTTGTTGTTGTTGTTCTTGTTTACTTGACGTTGTTGTTATTATTGACGTTGTTGTTGTTGTTGTTTATTTGACGTTGTTGTTGTTGTTGTTGTTGACATAGTTATTGTTGTTGTTTATTTGACGTTGTTGTTGTTGTTTATTTGACATTGTTGTTGTTGTTGATGGTGTTGTTGTTGTTGTTGTTGTTTATTTGACATTATTGTTGTTGTTGACGTTGTTGTTGTTGTTGACAGTGTTGTTGTTGTTGTTTATTGACATTGTTGTTGTTGTTGTTGACGTTGTTGTTGTTGTTTATTTTATGTTGTTGTTGTTGTTGTTGTTTACTTGACGTTGTTGTTGTTGTTGTTTACTTGACATTGTTGTTGTTGTTGTTTATTTGATGTTGTTGTTGTTTACTTGACGTTGTTGTTGTTGTTTATTTGACGTTGTTGTTGTTGACGTTGTTGTTGTTTATTTGACGTTGTTGTTGATTATTTGACATTGTTGTTGTTTATTTGACGTTGTTGTTGTTGTTGTTTATTTGACGTTGTTGTTGTTGACGTTGTTGTTGTTGTTTATTTGACGTAGTTGTTGTTGTTGACGTTGTTGTTGTTGTTTATTTGATGTTTTTGTTGTTGTTGATGTTGTTGTTGTTTTTGTTGTTGTTTATTTGACGTTGTTGTTGTTTAATTGACGTTGTTGTTGTTTATTTGATGTTGTTGTTGTTGTTGTTATTGTTGTTGTTTAATTGACGCTGTTGTTGTTTATTTGACGTTGTTGTTGTTGTTATTGTTGTTGTTCTTTTTTATTTGACGTTGTTGTTTATTTGACGTTGTTATTGTTGTTTATTTGACGTTGTTGTTGTTGTTGTTGTTTATTTGACGTTGTTGTTGTTGTTGACGTTGTTGTTGTTGTTATTGTTGTTGTTTGTTTGACGTTGTTGTTGTTGTTGTTGTTTATTTGACATTGTTGTTGTTGTAGTTGTTGTTTATTTGACGTTGTTGTTGTTGTTGTTTATTTGACGTTGTTGTTGTTGTTGACGTTGTTGTTGTTGTTTATTTGATGTTGTTGTTGACGTTGTTTTTGTTGTTGTTTATTTGACGTTGTTGTTGTTGTTTATTTGACGTTGTTGTTGTTGGTGTTTATTTGACGGTGTTGTTGTTGTTGACGTTGTTGTTGTTGTTTATTTGACATTGTTGTTGTTGACATAGTTGTTATGGTTGTTTATTTGACGTTATTGTTGTCGTTGTTGACGTTGTTGTTGTTGTTTATATGACGTTGTTGTTGTTGACATAGTTATTGTTATTGTTGTTTATTTGACGTTGTTGTTGTTGTTGATGTTGTCGTTGTTGTTGTTGTTTATTTGACGTTGTTGTTGTTATTTATTTGACGTTGTTGTTGTTGTTGTTTATTTGATGGTGTTGTTGTTGTTGTTGTTTATTTAACGTTGTTATTGTTGTTGTTGTTGTTTATTTGACGTTGTTGTTATTGTTGACGTTGTTGTTGTTGTTTATTTGATGTTGTTGTTATTGTTGACATAGTTGTTGTTGTTTATTTCACGTTGTTATTGTTGTTGACGTTGTTGTTTATTTGACGTTGTTGTTGTTGTTTATTTGACGTTGTTGTTGTTGTTGATGTTGTTGTTGTTGTTTATTTGACGTTGTTGTTGTTTATTTGACATTGTTGTTGTTGTTGACGGTGTTGTTGTTGACGGTGTTGTTGTTGTTTATTTGACGTTGTTGTTGTTATTTATTTGACATTGTTGTTGTTGTTGACGTTGTTGTTGTTGTTGTTTATTTGACATTGTTGTTGTTGTTGTTGTTGACGTTGTTGTTGGTGTTGTTTATTTGACGTTGTTTTAGTATTGTTGTTTATTTGACATTGTTGTTGTTATTTATTTGACGTTGTTGTGGGTGACATTGTTGTTGTTGTTGTTGTTTATTTGACGTTGTTGTTGTTGTTTATTTGACGTAGTTGTTGTTGTTTATTTGACGGTGTTGTTGTTGTTGTTGTTTATTTGACGTTGTTGTTGTTTATTTGACGGTATTGTCGTCGTTGTTGTTTATTTGACGTTGTTGTTGTTGTTGTTGTTGTTTATTTGACGTTGTTGTTATTGTTGACGTTGTTGTTGTTGTTTATTTGACATTTTTGTTGTTGTTGACATAGTTGTTGTTGTTGTTGTTTATTTGACGTTGTTGTTGTTGTTGAAGTTGTTGTTGTTGCTGTTTATTTGACGTTGTTGTTGTTGTTGTTTATTTGACGTTGTTGTTGTTGTTGTTGTTGTTGTTTATTTGACGGTGTTATTGTTGTTGTTGTTGTTTATTTGACGTTGTTATTGTTGTTGTTGTTTATTTGACGTTGTTGTTATTGTTTTTGACGTTGTTGTAGTTGTTTATTTGATGTTGTTGTTGTTGACATAGTTGTTGTTGTTGTTTATTTCACGTTGTTGTTGTTGTTGTTGACGTTGTTGTTTATTTGACGTTGTTGTTGTTGTTTATTTGACGTTGTTGTTGTTGTTGTTGACTTTGTTGTTGTTGTTGTTTATTCTATGTTGTTGTTGTTGTTTATTTGACATTGTTGTTGTTGTTGACGGTGTTGTTGTTGTTGTTGTTGTTTATTTGACATTGTTGTTGTTGTTGTTGACGTTGTTGTTGTTTATTTGACGTTGTTGTTGTTGTTGTTGTTGTTCTTTATTTGACGTTGTTGTTGTTTATTTGACGTTGTTGTTGTTGACGTTGTTGTTGTTGTTGTTTATTTGACGTTGTTGTTGTTGTTCTTGTTTACTTGACGTTGTTGTTATTATTGACGTTGTTGTTGTTGTTGTTTATTTGACGTTGTTGTTGTTGTTGTTGTTGACATAGTTATTGTTGTTGTTTATTTGACGTTGTTGTTGTTGTTTATTTGACATTGTTGTTGTTGTTGATGGTGTTGTTGTTGTTGTTGTTGTTTATTTGACATTATTGTTGTTGTTGACGTTGTTGTTGTTGTTGACAGTGTTGTTGTTGTTGTTTATTGACATTGTTGTTGTTGTTGTTGACGTTGTTGTTGTTGTTTATTTTACGTTGTTGTTGTTGTTGTTGTTTACTTGACGTTGTTGTTGTTGTTGTTTACTTGACATTGTTGTTGTTGTTGTTTATTTGATGTTGTTGTTGTTTACTTGACGTTGTTGTTGTTGTTTATTTGACGTTGTTGTTGTTGACGTTGTTGTTGTTTATTTGACGTTGTTGTTGATTATTTGACATTGTTGTTGTTTATTTGACGTTGTTGTTGTTGTTGTTTATTTGACGTTGTTGTTGTTGACGTTGTTGTTGTTGTTTATTTGACGTAGTTGTTGTTGTTGACGTTGTTGTTGTTGTTTATTTGATGTTTTTGTTGTTGTTGATGTTGTTGTTGTTTTTGTTGTTGTTTATTTGACGTTGTTGTTGTTTAATTGACGTTGTTGTTGTTTATTTGATGTTGTTGTTGTTGTTGTTATTGTTGTTGTTTAATTGACGCTGTTGTTGTTTATTTGACGTTGTTGTTGTTGTTATTGTTGTTGTTCTTTTTTATTTGACGTTGTTGTTTATTTGACGTTGTTATTGTTGTTTATTTGACGTTGTTGTTGTTGTTGTTGTTTATTTGACGTTGTTGTTGTTGTTGACGTTGTTGTTGTTGTTATTGTTGTTGTTTGTTTGACGTTGTTGTTTATTTGACATTGTTGTTGTTGTAGTTGTTGTTTATTTGACGTTGTTGTTGTTGTTGTTTATTTGACGTTGTTGTTGTTGTTGACGTTGTTGTTGTTGTTTATTTGATGTTGTTGTTGACGTTGTTTTTGTTGTTGTTTATTTGACGTTGTTGTTGTTGTTTATTTGACGTTGTTGTTGTTGGTGTTTATTTGACGGTGTTGTTGTTGTTGTTGTTTATTTGAGGTTGTTGTTGTTGTTGTTTATTTGACGTTGTTGTTGTTGTTGACGTTGTTGTTGTTGTTTATTTGACATTGTTGTTGTTGACATAGTTGTTATGGTTGTTTATTTGACGTTATTGTTGTCGTTGTTGACGTTGTTGTTGTTGTTTATATGACGTTGTTGTTGTTGACATAGTTATTGTTATTGTTGTTTATTTGACGTTGTTGTTGTTGTTGATGTTGTCGTTGTTGTTGTTGTTTATTTGACGTTGTTGTTGTTATTTATTTGACGTTGTTGTTGTTGTTGTTTATTTGATGGTGTTGTTGTTGTTGTTGTTTATTTAACGTTGTTATTGTTGTTGTTGTTGTTTATTTGACGTTGTTGTTATTGTTGACGTTGTTGTTGTTGTTGTTTATTTGATGTTGTTGTTATTGTTGACATAGTTGTTGTTGTTTATTTCACGTTGTTATTGTTGTTGACGTTGTTGTTTATTTGACGTTGTTGTTGTTGTTTATTTGACGTTGTTGTTGTTGTTGATGTTGTTGTTGTTGTTTATTTGACGTTGTTGTTGTTTATTTGACATTGTTGTTGTTGTTGACGGTGTTGTTGTTGACGGTGTTGTTGTTGTTTATTTGACGTTGTTGTTGTTATTTATTTGACATTGTTGTTGTTGTTGACGTTGTTGTTGTTGTTGTTTATTTGACATTGTTGTTGTTGTTGTTGTTGACGTTGTTGTTGTTGTTGTTGTTTATTTGACGTTGTTTTAGTATTGTTGTTTATTTGACATTGTTGTTGTTATTTATTTGACGTTGTTGTGGGTGACATTGTTGTTGTTGTTGTTGTTTATTTGACGTTGTTGTTGTTGTTTATTTGACGTAGTTGTTGTTGTTTATTTGACGGTGTTGTTGTTGTTGTTGTTTATTTGACGTTGTTGTTGTTTATTTGACGGTATTGTCGTCGTTGTTGTTTATTTGACGTTGTTGTTGTTGTTGTTGTTGTTTATTTGACGTTGTTGTTATTGTTGACGTTGTTGTTGTTGTTGTTTATTTGACATTTTTGTTGTTGTTGACATAGTTGTTGTTGTTGTTGTTTATTTGACGTTGTTGTTGTTGTTGAAGTTGTTGTTGTTGCTGTTTATTTGACGTTGTTGTTGTTGTTGTTTATTTGACGTTGTTGTTGTTGTTGTTGTTGTTGTTGTTTATTTGACGGTGTTGTTGTTGTTGTTGTTGTTGTTTATTTGACGTTGTTATTGTTGTTGTTGTTTATTTGACGTTGTTGTTATTGTTTTTGACGTTGTTGTAGTTGTTTATTTGATGTTGTTGTTGTTGACATAGTTGTTGTTGTTGTTTATTTCACGTTGTTGTTGTTGTTGTTGACGTTGTTGTTTATTTGACGTTGTTGTTGTTGTTTATTTGACGTTGTTGTTGTTGTTGTTGTTTACTTTGTTGTTGTTGTTGTTTATTCTATGTTGTTGTTGTTGTTTATTTGACATTGTTGTTGTTGTTGACGGTGTTGTTGTTGTTGTTGTTGTTTATTTGACATTGTTGTTGTTGTTGTTGACGTTGTTGTTGTTTATTTGACGTTGTTGTTGTTGTTGTTGTTGTTCTTTAGTTGACGTTGTTGTTGTTTATTTGACGTTGTTGTTGTTGACGTTGTTGTTGTTGTTGTTTATTTGACGTTGTTGTTGTTGTTCTTGTTTACTTGACGTTGTTGTTATTATTGACGTTGTTGTTGTTGTTGTTTATTTGACGTTGTTGTTGTTGTTGTTGTTGACATAGTTATTGTTGTTGTTTATTTGACGTTGTTGTTGTTGTTTATTTGACATTGTTGTTGTTGTTGATGGTGTTGTTGTTGTTGTTGTTGTTTATTTGACATTGTTGTTGTTGTTGACGTTGTTGTTGTTGTTGACAGTGTTGTTGTTGTTGTTGTTTATTTGACATTGTTGTTGTTGTTGACGTTGTTGTTGTTGTTTATTTGACGTTGTTGTTGTTGTTGTTGTTTACTTGACGTTGTTGTTGTTGTTGTTTACTTGACATTGTTGTTGTTGTTGTTTATTTGATGTTGTTGTTGTTTACTTGACGTTGTTGTTGTTGTTTATTTGACGTTGTTGTTGTTGACGTTGTTGTTGTTTATTTGACGTTGTTGTTGATTATTTGACATTGTTGTTGTTTATTTGGCGTTGTTGTTGTTGTTGTTTATTTGACGTTGTTGTTGTTGACGTTGTTGTTGTTGTTTATTTGACGTAGTTGTTGTTGTTGACGTTGTTGTTGTTGTTTATTTGCTGTTTTTGTTGTTGTTGATGTTGTTGTTGTTTTTGTTGTTGTTTATTTGACGTTGTTGTTGTTTAATTGACGTTGTTGTTGTTTATTTGACGTTGTTGTTGTTGTTATTGTTGTTGTTTAATTGACGCTGTTGTTGTTTATTTGACGTTGTTGTTGTTATTGTTGTTGTTCTTTTTTATTTGACGTTGTTGTTTATTTGACATTGTTGTTGTTTATTTGACGTTGTTGTTGTTGTTGACGTTGTTGTTGTTGTTATTGTTGTTGTTTGTTTGACCTTGTTGTTGTTGTTGTTTATTTGACATTGTTGTTGTTGTAGTTGTTGTTTATTTGACGTTGTTGTTGTTGTTGTTTATTTGACGTTGTTGTTGTTGTTTATTTGATGTTGTTGTTGACGTTGTTTTTGTTGTTGTTTATTTGACGTTGTTGTTGTTGTTTATTTGACGTTGTTGTTGTTGTTTATTTAACGGTGTTGTTGTTGTTGTTGTTTATTTGAGGTGGTTGTTGTTGTTGTTGTTTATTTGACGTTGTTGTTGTTGTTGACGTTGTTGTTGTTGTTTATTTGACATTGTTGTTGTTGACATAGTTGTTATGGTTGTTTATTTGACGTTATTGTTGTTGTTGTTGACGTTGTTGTTGTTGTTTATATGACGTTGTTGTTGTTGACATAGTTGTTGTTATTGTTGTTTATTTGACGTTGTTGTTGTTATTGTTGACGTTGTCGTTGTTGTTGTTGTTTATTTGACGTTGTTGTTGTTGTTTATTTGACGTTGTTGTTGTTGTTGTTTATTTGATGGTGTTGTTGTTGTTGTTGTTTATTTAACGTTGTTATTGTTGTTGTTGTTGTTTATTTGACGTTGTTGTTTATTTAACGTTGTTATTGTTGTTGTTGTTGTTTATTTGACGTTGTTGTTATTGTTGACGTTGTTGTTGTTGTTGTTGTTTATTTGATGTTGTTGTTATTGTTGACATAGTTGTTGTTGTTTATTTCACGTTGTTATTGTTGTTGACGTTGTTGTTTATTTGACGTTGTTGTTGTTGTTTATTTGACGTTGTTGTTGTTGTTGATGTTGTTGTTGTTGTTTATTTGACGTTGTTGTTGTTGTTTATTTGACATTGTTGTTGTTGTTGACGGTGTTGTTGTTGACGGTGTTGTTGTTGTTTATTTGACGTTGTTGTTGTTATTTATTTGACATTGTTGTTGTTGTTGACGTTGTTGTTGTTGTTGTTGTTTATTTGACATTGTTGTTGTTGTTTTTGTTGACGTTGTTGTTGTTGTTGTTGTTTATTTGACGTTGTTTTAGTATTGTTGTTTATTTGACATTGTTGTTGTTATTTATTTGACGTTGTTGTGGGTGACATTGTTGTTGTTGTTGTTGTTGTTTATTTGACATTGTTGTTGTTGTTTATTTGACGTAGTTGTTGTTGTTTATTTGACGGTGTTGTTGTTGTTGTTGTTTATTTGACGTTGTTGTTGTTTATTTGACGGTATTGTCGTCGTTGTTGTTTATTTGACGTTGTTGTTGTTGTTGTTTATTTGACGTTGTTGTTATTGTTGACGTTGTTGTTGTTGTTTATTTGACATTTTTATTGTTGTTGACATAGTTGTTGTTGTTGTTGTTGTTTATTTGACGTTGTTGTTGTTGTTGTTGTTGACGTTGTTGTTGTTGTTGTTGTTTATTTGACGTTGTTGTTGTTTATTTGACGTTGTTGTTGTTATTTATTTGACGGTGTTGTTCTTGTTGTTATTTATTTGACGTTGTTATTGTTGTTGTTGTTTATTTGACGTTGTTGTTATTGTTGACGTTGTTGTTGTTGTTGTTGTTTATTTGATGTTGTTGTTGTTGACATAGTTGTTGTTTTTTATTTCACGTTGTTGTTGTTGACGTTGTTGTTTATTTGACGTTGTTGTTGTTGTTTATTTGACGTTGTTGTTGTTGACGTTGTTGTTGTTGTTTATTTGACGTTGTTGTTGTTGTTTATTTGACATTGTTGTTGTTGTTGAGGGTGTTGTTGTTGTTTATTTGACGTTGTTGTTGTTATTTATTTGACATTGTTGTTGTTGTTGACGTTGTTGTTGTTGTTGTTTATTTGACATTGTTTTGTTGTTGTTGTTGTTGTTGTTTATTTGATGTTGTTTTAGTATTGTTGTTTATTTGACATTGTTGTTGTTATTTATTTGACGTTGTTGTGGGTGACATTGTTGTTGGTGTTGTTGTTGTTGTTGTTGTTTATTTGACGTTGTTTTAGTATTGTTGTTTATTTGACATTGTTGTTGTTGTTGTTGACGTTGTTGTTGTTTATTTGACGTTGTTGTTGTTGTTGTTGTTGTTGTTCTTTATTTGACGTTGTTGTTGTTTATTTGACGTTGTTGTTGTTGTTGATGTTGTTGTTGTTGTTGTTGTTTATTTGACGTTGTTGTTGTTGTTCTTGTTTACTTGACGTTGTTGTTATTATTGACGTTGTTGTTGTTGTTGTTTATTTGACGTTGTTGTTGTTGTTGTTGACATAGTTATTGTTGTTGTTGTTGTTTATTTGACATTGTTGTTGTTGTTGATGGTGTTGTTGTTGTTGTTGTTGTTTATTTGACATTATTGTTGTTGTTGACGTTGTTGTTGTTGTTGACGGTGTTGTTGTTGTTGTTGTTTATTTGACATTGTTGTTGTTGTTGTTGACGTTGTTGTTGTTGTTTATTTGACGTTGTTGTTGTTGTTGTTGTTTACTTGACGTTGTTGTTGTTGTTGTTGTTTATTTGATGTTGTTGTTGTTTACTTGACGTTGTTGTTGTTGTTTATTTGACGTTGTTGTTGTTGACGTTGTTGTTGTTTATTTGACGTTGTTGTTGATAATTTGACATTGTTGTTGTTTATTTGACGTTGTTGTTGTTGACGTTGTTGTTGTTGTTTATTTGACGTAGTTGTTGTTGTTGACGTTGTTCTTGTTGTTTATTTGATGTTTTTGTTGTTGTTGATGTTGTTGTTGTTTTTGTTGTTGTTTATTTGACGTTGTTGTTGTTTAATTGACGTTGTTGTTGTTTATTTGACGTTGTTGTTGTTGTTATTGTTGTTGTTTAATTGACGCTGTTGTTGTTTATTTGACATTGTTGTTGTTGTTATTGTTGTTGTTCTTTTTTATTTGACGTTGTTGTTTATTTGACGTTGTTGTTGTTGTTGTTTATTTGACATTGTTGTTGTTGTTGTTTATTTGACGTTGTTGTTGTTGTTGACGTTGTTGTTGTTGTTATTGTTGTTGTTTGTTTGACGTTGTTGTTGACGTTGTTTTTGTTGTTGTTTATTTGACATTGTTGTTGTTGTTTATTTGACGTTGTTGTTGTTGTTGTTTATTTGACGGTGTTGTTGTTGTTGTTGTTTATTTGAGGTTGTTGTTGTTGTTGTTGTTGACGTTGATGTTGTTGTTGTTGTTGACGTTGTTGTTGTTGTTTATTTGACATTGTTGTTGTTGACATAGTTGTTATGGTTGTTTATTTGACATTATTGTTGTCGTTGTTGACGTTGTTGTTGTTGTTTATATGACGTTGTTGTTGTTGACATAGTTGTTGTTATTGTTGTTTATTTGACGTTGTTGTTGTTGTTGTTGTTGACGTTGTCGTTGTTGTTGTTGTTTATTTGACGTTGTTGTTGTTGTTTATTTGACGTTGTTGTTGTTGTTGTTTATTTGATGGTGTTGTTGTTGTTGTTGTTTATTTAACGTTGTTATTGTTGTTGTTGTTGTTTATTTGACGTTGTTGTTATTGTTGACGTTGTTGTTATTGTTGTTGTTTATTTGATGTTGTTGTTATTGTTGACATAGTTGTTGTTGTTTATTTCACGTTGTTATTGTTGTTGACGTTGTTGTTTATTTGACGTTGTTGTTGTTGTTTATTTGACGTTGTTGTTGTTGTTAATGTTGTTGTTGTTGTTTATTTGACGTTGTTGTTGTTTATTTGACATTGTTGTTGTTGTTGACGGTGTTGTTATTGACGGTGTTGTTGTTGTTTATTTGACGTTGTTGTTGTTATTTATTTGACATTGTTGTTGTTTTTGACGTTGTTGTTGTTGTTGTTTATTTTACATTGTTGTTGTTGTTGTTGTTGACGTTGTTGATGTTGTTGTTGTTTATTTGACGTTGTTTTAGTATTGTTGTTTATTTGACATTGTTGTTGTTATTTATTTGACGTTGTTGTGGGTGACATTATTGTTGTTGTTGTTGTTGTTTATTTGACGTTGTTGTTGTTGTTGTTTATTTGACGTAGTTGTTGTTGTTTATTTGACGGTGTTGTTGTTGTTGTTTATTTGACGTTGTTGTTGTTTATTTGACGGTATTGTCGTCGTTGTTGTTTATTTGACGTTGTTGTTGTTGTTGTTGTTTATTTGACGTTGTTGTTATTGTTGACGTTGTTGTTGTTGTTTATTTGACATTTTTGTTGTTGTTGACATAGTTGTTGTTGTTGTTGTTGAAGTTGTTGTTGTTGTTGAAGTTGTTGTTGTTGTTGTTTATTTGACGTTGTTGTTGTTGTTGTTTATTTGACGTTGTTGTTGTTGTTGTTGTTTATTTGACGTTGTTGTTGTTGTTGTTGTTTATTTGACGGTGTTGTTGTTGTTGTTGTTGTTGTTGTTTATTTGACGTTGTTATTGTTGTTGTTGTTTATTTGACGTTGTTGTTATTGTTTTTGACGTTGTTGTAGTTGTTTATTTGATGTTGTTGTTGTTGACATAGTTGTTGTTGTTGTTTATTTCACGTTGTTGTTGTTGTTGTTGTTGACGTTGTTGTTTATTTGACGTTGTTGTTGTTGTTTATTTGACGTTGTTGTTGTTGTTGTTGACGTTGTTGTTGTTGTTGTTTATTCTATGTTGTTGTTGTTGTTTATTTGACATTGTTGTTGTTGTTGACGATGTTGTTGTTGTTGTTGTTTATTTGACATTGTTGTTATTGTTGTTGACGTTGTTGTTGTTTATTTGACGTTGTTGTTGTTGTTGTTGTTGTTCTTTATTTGACGTTGTTGTTGTTTATTTGACGTTGTTGTTGTTGACGTTGTTGTTGTTGTTGTTGTTTATTTGACGTTGTTGTTGTTGTTCTTGTTTACTTGACGTTGTTGTTATTATTGACGTTGTTGTTGTTGTTGTTTATTTGACGTTGTTGTTGTTGTTGTTGTTGACATAGTTATTGTTGTTGTTTATTTGACGTTGTTGTTGTTGTTTATTTGACATTGTTGTTGTTGTTGATGGTGTTGTTGTTGTTGTTGTTGTTGTTTATTTGACATTATTGTTGTTGTTGACGTTGTTGTTGTTGTTGACAGTGTTGTTGTTGTTGTTTATTTGACATTGTTGTTGTTGTTGTTGACGTTGTTGTTGTTGTTGTTTATTTGACGTTGTTGTTGTTGTTGTTGTTTACTTGACGTTGTTGTTGTTGTTATTGTTGTTGTTTGTTTGACGTTGTTGTTGTTGTTGTTGTTTATTTGACAT